>LR990930.1:4699492-5299492 GCA_905163415.1 Noctua fimbriata
TCGGCTTCGACCCCCGCTGGGTATTCGTTTTTCTTCTCTGCCATCGCCATGATAACCGACTATATTAAAATTACTAAAAAATAAATCTTAGGTAAACATCAAAAATAAAATTTTATTGCAAAAAAATTCGTAGCAGAGTTTTGACAGCATCGAAACAGTGATTGCCATCGGCCATGATGACAGTTGTGTGCTTTTTTTAAATTCAAGTATTGCACAGAGGTACTACTCGTTTTTTGAAATTTCCGCAAAAAAGGTTACAAACTTTTCACTTCAATCGTCCTTTGGCAGAAAGTTCAACCAGGAGGAAAATTTGGTCGCACAACCGGACGTCTAACCAGTTTTCAAGATAGCAGCCGGTCATGCGACGAGGTGAGGTCGTGGCTGTAGCGCGAGATTCCTTAGTCTTTCTTTTGTCATCATGATCTGTGGCTTTACAACAACAAGAACAGCATCCATTAATTTTTCAGACAACTTTAGTCCATAGACCATACAGACTAACTTTTTTTTTAAAGAAAACGATGCAACCGTGCCGTCTACATATGATAAAATACAAACACACATTCACTCATAGTTGGGCCTGACCCTGGTCGAGGGTCTATTTCTCCATAGTGATCTTTCTTTTATCCTTGCATGTATTTGTTCAAATTATCACATAGCTACAGCGATCAAGATTCTCGACTCTCACCGCGATGTATCAGACAATCCAACAACGTCATCATCAACATCAGCTACCTAGCCTTTTCACAACTATGTTTGGGTCGGCTTCGAGTCTAAGCGGGTGCAGCTGAATACCAGTATTTTACATGGAGCGACGGCCTATCTGATCTTCACAACCCAGTTCATCATCATCACCCCATTTCCATCACTTTGATTTAAATTTTTGTTTTCGTGTATTAGTATGTACATACATACTTATTAACATCCTGTCCCACTTTTTTGTACATTACATATTTTTATTATGCTTGCAAGCATAATTTATATAAATTTATTATTTTGTTTCTTATGTTTTTACTGTAGTACAACTTTTGAGCTATTAGTATTTCATATATAATGTTCCAGTAGTTTGTTTTTATGTCAATTTTATATTGTTTGTTTAAATATCAAATTTCAAATAATTAATTTTAAGCACTTGTTTACCTACTTCCAATTTTAACTCTAGAATCTTGATTGAAATTTTTGTACCTCAGGACATACCTACCACTTCAGACACCTTTCCCTATTTAAGATTGTGCATGTACCTGTGATTGTACCTGTTACTTCTGATGTTGAGCTAAATAAAGATCATCCACAGCCTGAACTCTGCTGGGTATAGCCTTCTCTTTTCTTCACAGCCCAGTTAGTACTGGGTAATTCATAATAGTGTTACCCAGTACTAACCGGGTCGATACCTGTAAGAGTGGTTGTCAGACTTTCGGACCACTGACCACATATTGTAACGACTGTCAAAGCTTTACAAATGTAAACTGCGATCAACGGCTTACGGGCTGTTAGTAATTAGCCATGAGTTCGTGGCTAAATAATAACAGCCAAACAGGTCAGTCTTCAAGGTTAAGCAGTGCTTGCCGAGGTTGGTCCATGGATGGGTGACCATCATTACATTCCGTGTTTCCTGCGTGCCGCGGAAAACATGTTAAGCCGTTGGTCCCGGCTGTCATTTTTAGAACTTTGACAGTCGTTACGAGTGGTCAGAATCCCGAAAGGCTGACAACCAGTCCTACCAAGGAGTATCGTATTACCCAGTAACTTGGTTCTGGAGGTCAGATAGGCAGTCGCTTCATGTAAAACACTGGTACTCAGCTGCATCCAGATAGACTGGAAGCCGAACCCAATATAGGTAATTAGGAAAAGGCTAGGCATATTGATTGATTTTTGAGCTCCTCAATAGGTACATTATGTTTTTTTGCAATGTGCAGGTCAGTTTCAGGCTATATGTGAAACGAAATATGATTCGCAATCGTAACACGTATGTAGTTACAGAATTATAATCATAAAACCATCAATACAACCTGTAAGGGCATGAGCCTTTACACTTAATGTTGAATGTTAATAAAATAAATGTTAATGTTTAAAAAAGGTATTTAATACGAAATTGCACTAAATTAATGTAATAAGAAAATAATAGAAAATGTTACAAAATGTTGGATGTTGCGCGAGCTCGATATTAAACCGAAGACTAACTTACTTACGTACGTGTTGATATTACATTTTTATAAATTAACAAAATTTGCAGTATTTAAACTAGGCTAAGGTACAATGTGCGGTTGCTGACCGTACATCTTGGCGGGGCCAAAAGCACATAATAAATAGCCAAAAATAATATCTAAGATAAGTTATTAAAAAGTATTTTACTAATGTAAATAAAAATCATGAATTGAAAACAATGTGAATAAAAATGATTATAAGTCATATGTTAAAGGAATGAGGTGTCGCATAGGTAAGTTCTATGTTTTCAGTGGATGCTGCAGCTCTTGGTGGCTTCCGTGGCGGTAATCTGGTGGACGCGCCGACGTCGCTGACGATGACCTTGCCGCTGCGTTTGCAGTAAACGTAGGCTCCTCCCGCGACGACTATTGACAAGATCAGAAGTCCCATCGTAGAGTATGAAACGATGTATTGGTGCACATCGTGTTGCGACATTTCAGCCTGTTTCGTTTGATCTTCCAATTCTTTCAACGAATTGTGCAGTTTTTCATAATTGTTTTTAACGAATTGCGTGTTCTGTTGTCCAGTTGATAAATCAAGCGGCTGGACAGATGTTAAATTGTTGATGTCGTCCAGATCTATCAGTGGTATTTCCGGGCTGACATACATTTTGTTTGTGTAGTAAACTTGTGTATAATATGTTTCTTCGTTGTTTCTAATTATACATCCTTCTTTGGCTTCTAAAATTCCCGTTAAATGAATTGCCTTAGTAGTCATACGACCTTCACAGATGATTTGCATTTGGCAATCCGTGCAGCAGACATAGAGCCAGGTGTTAGGTTTTTGTAATGGTGTCCATTTATTGTTGCAGGATTCGGAAGTGTAGATACATTTTGATAATGTAATGTTTGTTATTGCGCCGATTTCACATGGAGTTTGATGATTTCTCATGTTACGTGTTGGTTTGTTTAGTGAACATACAAATGTACTTGGTTCCATTTTAATACAATGTTCCAGGTCACTGTCTGTGAGCTGCATATATGTCTCTTTTCTTATATTGACTGCAACGTATTCTGAATTTGTTTTCATTGTAAGTGACTGTTTGTTATTTTTTATCATAGGAATAGGCACTGTTTTATAAATAGTGAATGGATTGTCGCCTGTCAATGGTAACGTAATTTCGATGATAAAATATTTATCAAGTAATCTAGATTTTACCTCTAGTAGTTTGTATATGTCAGCCAATTGGTTTTGAATATTGTCAACGGGTATCGATAAATGTTGTGGCAATTGTCCAGAGATAATGTTAAGCTCCTGAAAGAGCTGGCTCTGCGGTAAAAGTCTAGTGTCTACATGACCATGGTGAATGTTTATAGCTGTGTCCAAAAGCATGTGTTGGATGTGGCGCAGTTTAGACAGAATTGTTGAACTAGTCAGGGCCATGATGTTAAAGTAGTTCAAAGCTTCCTCTTGCTCAACATCCTTACCCAATTTCTGTAAATAGTTCTCTGTAGCGTTAAGATGTTGACCTAAGAGATTGAACTGAGTGTTCATCGCCTCTTCATTTCTCTTTAGAATGTTATTATGTGCCTCTATGATTGATGTTTGACCTTTGATCAGGTTCAATAGATGGTCTCTGTTATTTTGTAATGTTTCTATGTCCTTTTTATATTGTATTGCGAACCTTTCATCTAGTACGCCGAATAGGCTGTTTGCAAGGTAACCTATTCCATTGACAAGACCTCGGGAAACGCGCCCCCTTGTCTGCCCATGATGTGTTTCCAACATGTAATTGTTATGGTCAAGTTCGTTAAGTTCCTGTTCGAATTCAGTCATTATGGTTTTACACATTGTTTGGTATGCAAATTGCTCACACCTTTCTCCCAAGTGTTTCACAACTCTATGTATGTTTTCCATGCCTTGCCAGTAAGATGTCATATTGTAGTAGGTAACAATCTTCCAGTCATCATGTACGCTTTGCAAATTGCCGATTTTGTCAAAGTACACTGCTCTATTTGGTTCAAACGGTGTGATATTTATGGCTTCACTGTTTTGCTTTGTGGGCTGAAATAATGTTAGTAATGTTAAGAGTGTAAATAGCAGGCTGGAACTTATGTTCCTTGATTTAGATCGTTGTTTGCTGTTAGTGCTATTTATTGTAGATTTTTGTTGTTCAGTGCAGATTTTGTCTTTGGAGGTGGTGGTGTCAGGTATTTCTATGTGAGACTCAGGTAGTGGTAGTTTAGCTAATTTTGTTATTGGTCTCGTTAGTAGCCCTGTTTTTGTTTTCATCGTCACAACTCTGACTAGGTTGTCCTTCCCCGGGTGAACGTCCTGTATTCTGCCAAGTGCCCATTTCGCAGGAGGAAGGTTGTCTTCTTTGATTAAGACAACATCCCCTATAGATAAGTTATTTGTTTTGTTCAGCCATTTACTACGAACTTGAAGTTGTTGTAGGTATTCTGACGACCATCTGGCCCAAAACCCTTGTTTCATTTTGTTTAGTAACTGCCACCTATGTCGAATGTTGATGTTTTGCCTTTCGATGTCTTCCGTTGGTAAGAATGTTACTGGTCGGCCAATTAAAAAGTGTGCAGGAGTGAGATAATCAATATCGTCCACGTCTTCCGTTAAAGGGCAAAGTGGTCTAGAGTTCATACAGGCTTCGATTTGAGTAAGCAGTGTTAAAAACTCTTCGTATGTCAACTTTTGCTCTCCTAGGACACGCTTTAGGTGATATTTCATAGACTTAACTGCAGCCTCCCAAAGTCCTCCCGCAGTCGGCCAACTTGGGGCGTTGAAATGCCACTCTATCCCCATCTCGGTGTTTCTTCTCGTTAAAGTGTCGTTGTTAAATGTTTGTGAGACATGCAGTTGGTTGGCTAACTCCCTTTCGGCTCCAACAAAGTTTGTTCCGTTGTCGGAGTAAATATGTTTCGGACAGCCTCGTCGCCCAATCATGCGGTTGAGAGCCAGTATGAATGTTTGTGACGATAAATCTGAAGCAAGTTCTAAATGCACCGCCTTTGTTGCCATGCATACGAATACAACGACATAACCTTTACTGGTTCTGACGCCTCGACCCTTGTTTAGTTTAACACTAACAAACCCTGTGAAGTCCACCCCAGTGTGATAGAATGGTGGTGATTGCGTTATCCTCTCACTGGGTAGGTCGGCCATTAATTGGTATTGTTTCGATGGTTTGAAGCGACAACATTTTACACAGTCTTGCAGGTGTTTTTTAACAGTGTTATTTCCTCCTGTTATCCAGTATTTTTGTCTCAATGTAGCCATAGTTAATCTCGCTCCACCATGTAGTGTTGTAACATGCGCACGGGCAATGAGAAGATATGCCAGCTTGCTTTGTTTTGGGATGATAACAGGGTGTTTCGTTTCTTCAGGTAAATTTGAATTCTGTAATCTCCCTCCGACGCGTAATATGTTATTTTCATCTAGGTATGGGCAAAGTTTCTGAAGTCCTCTGTTGTTGCTTACCCTTCCTTTTGTTTTTAAGTCTTGAATTTCTTGTCCATAATGTTCATTTTGTACATGTTTTATAAGTATGTTAGTAGCGCGTCGAATATCAGCGAGTGTTAAATTACCTTGTTTTGACGCGGGCGGGTCATTCATGTTTGTATGATTCATAGCTGCGTCTTCCCTGTAACGACTGTTTTGTGACGTGTTTTTTATGAAACGCGACACCCAAGCTATAATGCGTATTATAGTCATAATACAGCTGTTCTTGATAAGGAGTTCTGTTACAATGTTTATGTTTTTGTTTTCGGTAGCTCGTGACGTAACTGCATGCACCTTTTTAACTTCTATTTCTGGTGTCTTAACCGTGTCATATGTTTCAGGGATGTCTTCATTAAGCCATTCGGGTCCATTAAACCACAGAGGAAAGTTATGTAACTGAGAAGGTAGAAGGCCACGTGACGCGCAGTCAGCCGGGTTTTGCTCCGATCTTACGTGCTTCCAACACCCGGCGGGCACTACAGATGTTATCTCCTGAACTCTGTGTCCTACATAGGCTTTCCATCGCGAGACATCGCCCTTTAGCCAGCCAAGCACGATCATTGAGTCCGTCCATGCTGTTACTTTAATGTTAGGTTTATCCAGGCAATGTTTTATCCTCTTGACCAGTTGAGCTAACAGTTGAGCACCGCATAACTCAAGTCTGGGAAGTGTTTGTTGTTTTTGGATTGGAGCGACTTTTGTTTTTGCCGCAACCAATGCAATTTTTTGCTGTTTTCCCTCTGCAACTTTACTGTATACTACGCACGAAAACGCTTTTTCCGATGCGTCACAGAATGCGTGTAATTCCCAATCCTTGTTTGCTTCTAACCCAAGCCATCGGTTAATTTTGAAAGGTTGCATATTTGTTAACTCAGTTTTTAGTATTCTCCATTCCTTTTCTATTCCATCCGGAACAGTATCATCCCATTCGATTTTGTACTTCCAGATCTGTTGGAATAATATTTTTGCCTTGATTGTTATTGGGGATAGCCACCCCAAAGGATCGAAAATTGTTGATATGTCGCTTAAGATTTGCCGTTTTGACGAATTTTTGTTAATGCCAATGTTGGTTTTATTTTTTAATGTGGGTGAAAATATGAATTCGTCTTGTTTCGGATCCCACGCCAAGCCTAATGCTTTGGAAGCTGATGCCTCTGTAAAGCTTAAACTGACTGGGCTAATCATATGTTCTGGCAGATCTTCTAGCAGTTTATGTTCGTTACTCGACCACTTTCTGAGATTGAACCCTCCTTCTTTCAATAGCTGTATAAGTTGGTCTCTTGTATCTCTTGCTTCGTCTATGTTATCCTTTCCGAATAACGCATCATCTACAAAAAATTGGTTGAGTAAGATGTTTTTAGCTTCCGGGTACTTGTCACCTTCGTCCATCGCTAGCTGTTGAAGTGTTCGAAGTGCTAAGAATGGAGCGGCCTTAGTACCATAGGTGACTGTCCGTAGTTGATATTCTCTTAGTAGTTGCCGTGGACAATTCCTCCACACTATTTTCTGCAAGGGTTGATGTTCTGGATGTACCGCTATAAATCGATACATTTTCTCAATATCTGATGATAAGACATATTTGTATTGTCTCCATTTCAGCAAGATGCTAAGGATATCTTTTTGTAGATTCGGTCCCGCCTCCATTACGTCATTAAGACTGTGTTTTGAACTGGTTTTTGCCGACGCGTTGAACACAACTCTAAGTTTCGTCGTGACAGCACCTGGTCGCACTACCCCGTGGTGCGGGAGAAAATATTCAATGTTTTTATTCCTAGTGTTGCTTTCGACTAGCTCCATGTGACCCATTTCTTCGTATTCTTCTATAAAAGCCTTATAATCTTTTGCAAACGCATGATTTTTAGCCATCTTCCGCTCTAGTTGTTGAAATTGAGCGATGGCCTGTGGTTTCGATGTTCCTAAGTGTTCAATAAAATTGTCCTTGAGGGGGAGACGAACTTGGTATCGCCCATCAGGAAGTCGTGTTGTTGTCTCTTTGTACAGCTGTTCGCACTTGTTGTCAGGGTCCACATCTTCTTTGTTTTCTTGCAAAGACTCCTGTTCCCAGAATTGGGCAAGATCCTGAATGTTGTTGACAATTACATGGCAGTTGAATGTTTTGTAATTACCACATACTACCCAGCCTAAATGCGTTTGTTGTGCTATGATGGATGACGTGTTTGTTTTTATTAACCCCTCTAACAATATTTCGGAATATACATCAGCTCCCAATAGTAAATCTATATCCTGAGATAGGTTAAATTCAGGATCAGCGAGTTGTAAATGTTGTATATGTTCAAAACTACCTTTATTTACTGTTTTACTTGGCAGTTTGTTTGTTATTTTCTTCATAATAAGTGCGTTGATGTTAAAGTCGTAGTCATTGTATATCGCTTGGCATTTAAGATGGAGTACTCCTTTACACTTGGTAGTGGCTGAAGCACCAACACCAGACACCACTGCACTCATCTTGTTTCGTTTTAATTGCAATTTTTGTGCAGCATTTTCTGTAATTAGGCTAACCTGAGAGCCCTGGTCTATTAACGCGCGTAAAATGATAGTAGTTCCATCATTGGCCATTGTTTTGACTTGGGCTGTGGCTAGCAGTACCTCATTCGAGTTGTCATTTGCTAAATGCGTGTTCAATTGTTGACCTACATTAGCCCTGCCGGTTCTCGATTTTGCAACTCCAATCGCTTCATGCAAAATGCTGTTATGCGGCTCATCGCAGTGCTTGCACTTTTTTTCCGACGTACATTTTTCGCCGTTATGACTAAACAGGCAATTTAGACATACATGTAGGTTGTTAGCGGTCTTTAACCTTTCTTCTGGTGACATACTTAAAAATTCTCTGCAATTATAGAGCCCGTGTTGATTATTACATCTAGGACAGGTTATATTGGAATTATGAAATGTTTGCTTGTTATGAAATGTTTTCGGCATGTTCTTAGTTCCACCTTGAACGGTATGTTGCTGCCCCTTAGGTTTGCTGTATGTTGCATTATGAACTGTTTTCGGCTGAATGTTTTGCTGTTGACTGTTAAAGTTTCGTGGGCGGTTCGGGTTTGTACCCGATTCCATTGACATGAACTTGGTTTCGATGAATTTCAGGAACTCGTTTAATGGCGGCATTTCCCTTGGATTTTCCATGGATTCTTTGAAACTCTGGCGTGTGTCTGCGTCCAGCTTTTGCATTAAAATGTGAACCACTAAGGGGTCCCAACTAGAAGTATCGTATTGCAGATTCTTAATAGCCTGAAGGCACTCAATGGTCGTATCATGCATTCTTTTCAGTAGAGATGCCGTTGGGGTTTGTATGTTGGGTAGACTCAGTAAAATGTTTGCTTGGTAGGTAAATAATAATCTCTTATTATCGTACCTCTGTTGAAGTATCTGCCAACTGGCTTCGTAGTTATCGGCACTAATGTTCATGTGCTGTATTAATCGCTCAGGTTCCCCCTTTAATTTCGCTTTCAAATGTTGCATTTTTTGAGCATTAGAGATAAAAGTGTTACGATGCACGATTTCCACGAACAAATCCTTAAATGTTATCCACTGGGCAAAGCTGCCACTGAAAATCGGAAGTTCAATTTTCGGCGTGGATTTTTCCTGATGTTTGTTATCCCAAATCTTCTTGTTAATTTGTTCCTTGCTGAATTCATACAGCCTTTCTAATCTATTATAATCACTTTCAAATGCTTGCGTGTTAACCAGCATGTTATCGAGCTTCCAATAAGTGCTGTCGACTTTTTCCCAACGTTGCGTAACTGTCCTCAACTTATCTTCAAGTTGCCACTTTTCCTTTAAATTTTTAATGTCCATGTTCCGTACTGTTCTCTCGAAAGCCTTGATGTTCGATCGCTGCTCATTCATCATATCTTTAGTTCGTTGGTCTACGACTAACTCCTCATTTGACATGTTCCTCACATCATCCGCGATCTCATCACTCTCCTGTTTTTCTGGAACATTCTCTTGAACACATGGCCTTTCTTCTACCTTTTGCAACTTACTAAACGAAGTAAATTTTTCGTCTTCAACTTTCGCCAATACTCTCTGTTTCGACTTATTTATCATACACTTCGTTTCCTCGTAAATTTGTTCCAAACGCTCGTAAATGCGATTCTCATAATAAGGTCCAGACTTCTTTCCTTCAAACAAGGCTAATTGGATGTCGTTCTTTTTAAAGTCACTCCAATATCCCTCCAGTTTTTCAAGTCTGTCATCATGATACTCAAGAGTGGTTTTACGTGTAGAACTATCTTTCTTAAAGTTTTCATTTATTCGTTTGATAGCCTCAAGATTCGTAGATTGAGAGTTAAGTAAAGCATCGTAAGAAGACATTGTTGTTAACCGGTGCTTAGTGAACACAATAAATCCAAAATTTCAGAAAAGTAGGTAATATGGAACGTGCTCACCGGATTCGCTGCTTACGCTCCACCCCGATCTGTGTAATTCTCACTCAGTATCACTGTTCACACTGTTTTTAATGTTCTGTTGAATGTTCTGTTCAATGTCCGAGTTTAATGTTCAAATGTTCCCGCGAGTGAAAACGTACCACGGCACTGATTTTACTCTTAACGGCTCGAAGGACCAAAATGTAAGGGCATGAGCCTTTACACTTAATGTTGAATGTTAATAAAATAAATGTTAATGTTTAAAAAAGGTATTTAATACGAAATTGCACTAAATTAATGTAATAAGAAAATAATAGAAAATGTTACAAAATGTTGGATGTTGCGCGAGCTCGATATTAAACCGAAGACTAACTTACTTACGTACGTGTTGATATTACATTTTTATAAATTAACAAAATTTGCAGTATTTAAACTAGGCTAAGGTACAATGTGCGGTTGCTGACCGTACACAACCCTAAGTTCATATAATCCCATTGAATGACTTTTTCATGAAATAGTCATTTAACGGTATTGAATTTTAACGTATTTTATTTTATAATGATGGTTTGATTAATGACATTAACTTATTTTATTTTTAAATTTCATTACAGACTTTTTACATTGTATTTTTTTATTTGACGAAAAATGATTGTGTTAATTTAAATTTTATTTTGTGTACAACTCACGTTATAATATTATTGCGCGGTCTCTCTGATTATTTTGAAACTTCTAAAACTAACAGTATTTTTAAGCGTACTTACTAACTCAAGTATGGATCGTTGTGTCTGATGCAAATAAATAAATAAAATACGAATTTAGAGGGTTGTATTGATGAGTATAATGACTTGAGATCTGTAAAGCCATATTTGTTACGGTCGCGAATAATATCTTAATCAACATACAACCTTTTTTTTTTTTTTTTTTTTGGGGTGGGAAATCATCAAATGACCGTCAGACTTGTACTGACTAAAACCCATCCATGTTCCTTCTTTGCCCTTTGTGTTCCAGGGCCGCGGTATCTCTTTCGAACAGTCCCGCAGCCCCGGCAGGCATCGGCCCGTGCGGACCCCTACGTGGTTGCTGACATCTCTTTGAGGCGCGCGTGGAACACGAACGCGCCGTCGACACGGCCTGTCGTCATAAGACGGCTGGACGGCGAGCTAGCCCATAACTCGCCATCCACAGGCCCGCGCCTACGGTGGCCGGGGGCCACCACGTGACCCCCGACGCCCAGGGCGTCTCCCGCGGCGGCTGGGACGTGAGGCTCTTTCCCTCTCACGTTCCGCCACCTCCTTCACCAGCATGACTGCTTCGCAGAAGGAGGTGACGGCTTCCCATTCCCTCTCGCTCCGGACCATGGCTTGAACCAGGGCCGGGCGCGAGAGGTCGCCGCCGCCGATCGCCACTACGAGGACACGGCGCTGCTCCGCCCAAGCGGGGCAGACCTCCACAGTGTGCTGCACCGTGTCCTCCGGACGATCCTCACAATGGAAACACCCGGGCGTTTCCACCCGCCCGATTCGGTGCAGGAACCTCCCGAAACAACCGTGTCCGGTGAGGACCTGCGTCAGGCGGAAGGTGAGGGCGCCGTGGCGCCTCTCTAGCCACTCCTCAAAGAGGGGACTTATCGCCACTATGGTGGCGTGCCCTGCACGGGGTTGCGACAGTCGCTCTCTCCATGTCACCATGAGATCGCTCCGGAGGTCTGTCCGCTGAGCGGCGATTTGCCGCGGCAGCGGAGTTTCCCCCCGACGTAGTGCCTCCGCGCGCCATTCGTGAAGGCGCGCGAGGACTATCGCCTCCAGATCCCATGGCGGCAATCCGGCAAGGAGGCTCGCCGCCTCACCGGAGATCGTGCGGTACCCCCGGACTAGCCTTAGGGCTATCCCCTTTTGGGGCGCGTTCAAGTAGCGGGCGGCTTGCCGCCTCAGAGAACGCGCCCACACTGGGGCCCCGTAAAGGGCCATGGACCGCACGACCCCCGCGTATCAACATACAACCTGACACTGACCTGTAAATTGCAAAAAACGAAAGAAAAATTTAATTTGGTGGGTTACCCTAGCGCTTTCCACCTTAAGTACATCTCTCACAAATCTAAGATATGCCTAGTTCAAAATCAATGCTTGAAAGGGCCGCCATGATACTTTAATATTTTATGTTCAAGACAGCATTCGATTCGTATTACCATTCATTGTGTCTCAGTATCCCTTTGCTATTTGTTTAAATATTAATATGTCTCTTTATATTCCTGTTCTTGTAAGCTCTTTGTTATGTAAATATTTCTTGATATTTACGCTTTACTTTGGTTTCGGCTTGTTCAGTAGGTAAGGTGAATATTTTTGGTTAAAAGCGATCTAATTTACCAGTAACACTATTTTTCGAAAATGTTCGCTGATAACATTTTAGACCTATGTATTTTGCTTATGCTTATGAAGTTTCATTAAAATCGGTTCAGTCATTTTGATAAAAAAGGACTTGAAATTTTGTATGAAATGCCGTAAGTCGTAAACGCTCTTAGCGTGTTCCATCGTCGAATGAATTATCACTTCATCAGGGGTTGCAGGAATGTTCTAGTGGAATATTTTTAATATGTGACAAAGATTTAAGTAGATTAATAGCAAAATTACGGTTACTTTTATTGCAAGTAGCAATTTAGGAGCATGAAGAACAGTGTGCAAAGTTCTTCACCCCGCATAGAAAAGGGAGGAACCTCCGACCAGACGGGTGTTGTCGGGTGGGCTACTGCCTGACAGTTGTTGTCGTGTTTTTTCATATATTCTTAGGTCGCGCATAACTTTAACTGCGCGATTTATTAATTTGATGTTAGTTCTTCATTACTGTCATAGATGGCGCTGTAGTACCTACTTTTTGGCCCATGTGGCCGTAGTACTTTTTGTAGCGCAGACATTTGTTCTGTGACTTTTCTTTTTCATTTTTTTTTTTCTGTCCTGCTGTTTTTATAAATATTTGTTATGCGTTGTTTATTTATTTGTTTGTCATTTTGTGTGCACGTTATGTCTCTGCGACAAATAAATATTT
Source organism: Noctua fimbriata (assembly GCA_905163415.1). Lineage (NCBI taxonomy): Eukaryota > Metazoa > Arthropoda > Insecta > Lepidoptera > Noctuidae > Noctua > Noctua fimbriata. The sequence goes on from LR990930.1 coordinate 4,712,581, forward strand.
TCTTTTAACTAGTCACGTGGCCATGCTCATAGTATTTTGATCACAGGCTGAGGGCCACTATTCATCATAGCCACGCCTAGCTTTTGTAGCTTTTGAATTGGATTGGATGTAGCTGTATACCAAGCATGACATGACATGGAGCGACTGCCTATCTGACCTCCTCAACCCGATTACTAGTTGGCGTGCCTAGTGGCTAACGGGGATTAGTAAGTTATAAGGGTAAGCCAAGCTTTTAGGTTTATATGAAAGTACCGCCACTATTAATCTAGGTAACACTATACAACATTATTTTTAGTATATGCGAAACCTGAATATAGTATGTTCAGAATAAGTAACTGAATCAATTCCAATAATTTTTAAACCATGTTGTACTTTGTCTCAAAAATGTTTAAAAAGTTACGAGTTGGACAACGAGCGACATTAAGTACCTATCGCAATAATTTTGGTACCTACTGCCAAGGCGCGCGCGCGACACGCTGCGTGGTGACCACGTTTTTATGCAGACAACCAGGTAACAGAACAAGCTTATAACTTTGTGATTTTTCATGATACAGTTTTGAAGAACATAGATTCTTTACATAAAAATACCAGACACGTGTTTCAGGTTTCGCATATACTGAAACTAATGTTGTATAAGTTTTGGCAAGACTGGTTGTCAGACCTTGAGGCTTCTGACAACCCGTAACGCCTGAGATTAACGAATAGCAGCCTGTATAACCTACATGACGTGCTTTACGGGGTACTTTCTGGGAACACTATATAATTGCTATGTACTATTAATTTATTTGTCACTAGCTGTCGTCCACGACCTTCGTCCACGTGAAATTATTATAAAAATATTACTTGGAATATTTGAATCGGATTTTGTTAACAATTTCAAGGGTTTTAATTTATTTGCGTAGAACCCTAATTCTTTTTCTAAAATAAAAGTAGCCTAAGTTACTCCTTATTACATTAGCTATCTGTATGTTTGTGTCCAGTAAAAGTCCCGTCAAAATCCAGCCGTTTCGGAGATTACTAAATAACCGCCAAACGGACAGACAAAAAAAAGTTTTATTGTTATAAGTTACGTAGTATTTACTTTCATATGCATTCAGTAAAAGCTTTTATTTTGAAATCACAAACAGACACTTCAATTTTATTTACGTATACACATAGGGAATGAAATCATTCATACATTACCGTATGAGATTATTGTGACAAACGAATATTGTGCTGCTATCAAATATTTGATGGCATTCATCCATCATGCGGTTTCTCGGCTTCCCTTAGTATGTTCAAACGTTTTGTTTTACTATCAATCTGTTTGGTTTCTTGTTACTTAATGATGGGGAAGATTTGTGGCAAATATTTTTACAATTCTTAGTAGGAAACTTTTTCTTTGTTTGGCTTGTTGGCACACTTAAGCTGTTTTTTTTATTAACCGACGAAAAAATTGTTTTTTGGATGGGGTTTCAGAATGACGTACTGAATACGCGGTAACCAGTTGAGCGTCGATGTCCCTTCCACCTAGTGTAGTACAAAATTTCAGATTTCAAATATTGACTACGAACCTTTATTCTTGATGCAATTAATTCCCAAAAGTCAGGATTCCTTTATGTCTGATTTCAGATAATTCCTTCCATAAAGCTTTCTTAGCTTTACATTATAATTGGTTTACAACCAATCATACCGTTACTTTCTTAATATACTATTCTTGTCCAAAATTCTGAAAAATTACCTTTACTCCCTTTGCGATAAAGAATTATAAAAAATAGGTACCCCACATTGCTCCACCCCCGATTTCCGTCACCACTTGTGTTGCCACTCGAAAAAATTACCTTCCAAACATCCTTTTAAACCGATTTGCGTAATTCCCCTTGAAATTCGTCGTTACGTTGACTGAACCATCCGATTTTTCGGATACATGTAATAATTTGCGTCGATGATGCTAGAAAACCGTTTTCGTTTACAGAAATGAGGTCGGTACTTATATGTCTTGAGTTAATGTGTAGGAACGTTTACTTGAATGACATCCCATTTGGATATTAATATGTTTTTTTTATTATTATTATATTTATTTACTTATTTATATTTTTACAAATTATTTACATTTTTAAATATTCCTTAAAAAACAATATAAAAATGAAATATATATATTATATTTTTTTTATAACTTCCTTTATTTATATTTATACAAATTATTTACATTTTTAAATACTCCTTAAAAAACAATATAAAAAAAAACATTTAAAAATATAAAAAAATGTAGCCAGAGAGAGGAACCGCCTAACAATACGAGCCGTGTCTAGGAGTACAGCTTTCTGAATCAAGCCCTTGATCCAGCTGCCTAACGAGAGCCTCCTCAGATATTGGTCGAGGCTCTTGGCAATTAAGCCATGGGCTGATACGACTATCGGCACAATGATCGCTGAGTCCACATCCCACATGTCGACAACCTCGCGAGCCAAGTCAAGATACTTGATTTTCTTATCTTTCTCGGCTTTCACGAGGTTCTCATCATGCGGGACCGTTATGTCAACAATCATTGCGCGCCGCTCTGATCGATCCACCACCACTATATCGGGCTTATTGGCTACAATAGTCCTGTCAGTGATGATGGATTGATCCCAGTACAATGTGATACTGCCATTTTCGAGAACTGGGTCGGGCACATACTTATAGTATGGCACTTCCGATTCCACAAGGTTGTATTTTAATTCAAATTCAAATTCATTTATTGCAAATATGGGTGGTTGCAGGTGGGTTTTTGAAGAACAGGAAAGTTGTTAGTGTCACCATATTCTGCACTAGGCATGCAACATTTAGTTCGGAACGTGGTTAGTCCCTAAATTAAAAATTTAAATACATTAAAGTTCAAAATTACATGTCAATTAAAGTCAAAGTAAATAATGTCAAAGTTAATCTATTAAATTAATTATTGTGAAATACGCAATTTATGTCAAACTGATGAAATGTTTGTCACACAAATATTAATTAACACTATAATAAGATTTTACCAATAACATTTTTTTAACATTACATTTAAATATGTCCATACTTTTTAAGTCTATAATACATTTTGGTAAATGGTTATAAAGTCGAGGTGCCATCAAAAAAATACTATTGCTAAACAAAGTAGTTCTACTGCTGTCAGGGAAATATATTTTTTTATTGTTACGTTGACTTCAATTATTTTTGTCGCATTTATTCAAATTCATCCTGTATATAAACAAGGCAGTGTTAATATTTTTAAACTTTGAAAAAAGGGCTTGCAACTATCTGTTGGTTTAAAACTACATATTGCGCGGATGCATCTCTTTTGCATTTTAAATACAGCTTCCTTTTCTGTAGAATAGCCCCAAAACATAATGCCATATCTCAACAAGGACCCTACGTACCCATGGTAAGATGCTAAGACCGCACTGGTACTGACCGTTTTTGCCAGTATATATAACGCATAGGACTGCTGACTTAATTTGAGACACAAGCTTTCCAAATGTGACTTCTAGTTTAGGTTATAGTCTATATGTAAGCCTAAGAATTTTGTTGTATTGATTTGCTCAATCTTCTGTCTTTGGAAATAAACATCGACGTTTGTTTGTTTGCCATTTCTATTCTTAAAAGTCATAACTTTAGTTTTGGTTAAGTTTATTTTTAATTTTTTTGATGTCAGCCATTCTATAATAGTTAGTAATATATTTTCTACTTCTTCTTTTAGTTTAGCCAGTTCTTTACTGGAGAATACAAAAGTGGCATCATCAGCAATCAAAACAATCAGATGGTTCGTAATGCGCGGCAAATCATTCACATAAATTATAAATAAAAGTGGTCCTAAAATACTGTCTTGCGGTACCCCTATTTTTACTTCTCTATATTTTGATGAGTTAGTTATTTCTCTTTTAGTCTTAGCACAAATCCTTGTGATCTGAGTCGATTGTCTCCTGTTACTTAAGTAGGACTTTATTAGATCATAAGCACTGCCTCTAACACCATAAGCAGACAATTTCGATAACAGTATATTGTGGTCTACATTATCAAAAGCTTTGGTAAGGTCCATATATAATGCACAAGTATGATTCTTATTGTTTAAATTACGCATTACTTCATTAAAAAAATTATAGACTGCCATATCAATCGATTTATTTTTCCTAAACCGCGATTGTTCATCTGCAAACAAGATATTCTTATCAAAGTAGTTATAAACAGTAGTTATTCACATTAGATTCTCTGCCAAGGATGTGGCCCAAATTATAAAGAAGATGGTGAGAGGCAAGTCCCCAGGTCACGATAGTCTTAGCATCGAGCACTTGAACTACGCGGGCGTACACCTACCAAGAGTCCTTGCACTATTATTTAACTTGTGTGATAGTTACGGTTATTTACCCGATGATTTAATGCAAACAGTCGTAGTGCCAATTGTTAAAGATAAGACGGGTGACTCATCGGATCTGTCTAATTACAGACCGATCTCGTTTGCGACTGTCATAGCTAAGGTGCTCGATAGTTTGCTTGACCGACAGTTGGAGAAGCACCTCCACTTGCATGACGCACAGTTTGGGTTCAGACCCGGTTTGTCAACTGAGAGTGCAATCCTCTGTCTCAAGCAGACTGTTCAAGTACTACACGGACAGAAACACACCAGTATATGCCTGTTTTTTAGATCTTTCAAGAGCTTTTGATCTGGTGTGTTATGACAAGCTGTGGCAGAAGCTAAAATGTGAAACAGACGTGCCACATGAGATTGTATCCTTGCTGCGGTACTGGTACAGTAAACAACAGAATACCGTTAGGTGCGCGGTCGGACGTGTATGGGTTGAAATGCGGAATGAGACAAGGGGGTTTATCCTCCCCTCGCCTCTTTAACCTGTACATGAACCAGCTGATCGGTGAGCTCAGCAGCATTAATATTGGATGCTCCATAGACGGAGTATGTATAAATAACATTAGTTACGCTGATGATATGGTGTTGCTGAGTCCATCGATTGGTGCATTACGTAAACTTTTACGCATTTGTGAGTCATATACGGAGGCCCATGGGCTCAGTTACAATGCTAAAAACAGTGAATTCATGATCTTCAAAACCGGTACCAAATGTTACTCTTCTGTACCTCCTGTCACTCTTTGCGGCATTCCTTTAAAAAGAGTCCATCATTTCAAGTATCTGAGCCACTGGGTCACTGACGATTTGTGTGACAATATGGACATTCAGAGGGAGCGCAGGGCGGTGTCTGTCCGGTGTAATATGTTGGCTCGCAGCTTTGCGCGATGTACTAGACCTGTGAAGGTGACTTTATTTAAGGCGTATTGTCAGTCATTTTACACGTGCAGCCTGTGAACCAACTTTACGCAGCGGGCATACAGTGCACTGCGCGTACAGTACAACAATGCTTTTAGGATACTGTTGCGGCTTCCGCGGTTTTGTAGTGCTTCGACTATGTTTGCTGAGGCGCGAACCGACGATTTTTTCGCGATCATAAGGAAGCTGAGCGCTTCACTATTAAGTCGCCTACGAAGCAGCTCGAACAGTCTCCTGAAGGTTTTGTCCGAGCGGTGGGACCTGTCCCTGATACAGAGGTGGATGCAGCTTCATGTTAGCGCCTCGCCTCATATTACATAATGTTTTAATTCAATATTGTGTATTCTTTTAATTCTTTTATTTAATTTTATACTTAATTTAATTTAATTTGGTTAAGTAATTGTAGTGTGTATGTGTAATTTTATTTTTGTGTATTTCATGTGATTTTAATTTTAAAATTTGTATATGGACTATGTCTGAAAATAAATGATTAATAATAAATATTATCATGTATTGCTTTTTCAAATACTTTTGAAAACACTGGTATAAGAGCTATAGGGCGATAACAATTTACGGACAGTCTATCTCCCTTCTTGAAAAGTGGTTTGATTATCGTTACCTTTAATTATAATATGACTAAGAACAGGACTAATTTTCAAGGCTACATGTTTTAGTATACTTGTACAAATGTCATCATATCCAGTGCTTTTGGTATTCTTAAGATTCAATATCAATTTAAGTACGTCACCGGGAAGTATTGGATACATATACATGGAATTAAGCTGAGTATCAAGACTGCTTGGTGTACTGTGTGGTAATTCTGAATTTATATTGTCAATAAAAAAGTCATTAAAAGAGTTAGATATATATAGATGTTGCATCACTTGTTACCATTAACAGTTAAATTGTATATTTCGCTATGTGGTATATTGCATTTAGAGTTATTTATTATGTCCCATGTAGCTTTGCATTTATTGCGAGCTGTGTGTATTTAGTGGTTGTTTTGTGATTTTTTGTTGACTTGATAATGCGATTGAGTCTAGATGAAAGAGCTTTGAATTTTGATTTATCGCTATGGTTTTGAGTAATTCGATATTGCCATAGTAGTTGCCGCTTTCGTTTACAACATGCTCGGATTCCTTTAGTCATCCAATTCAAGCGTCCTCTAGTGTTAATTTTAATATTAATTAGTGGGAAACATAAATAATAAAATAATTTAAAAATGTCATAGAAATTGTTAAACGCATCATTGGGGTCATCATTTGCAAATACATCATGGAATGATAAAGAACTAATGCATTCTTTGAATTTTTCAATGTGTTCTTGACAATAGTCGCGTCTCTTAATAAACCAATATTTGTAAGTACACGTTGCTTTAACAGGGCAGGTGAGCAATTGTGCTGTGTGATCAGATAGTGCTAGCTCAAGAAATTCACCTTTACAAACTCGAAAGTTTACCATAAAATTATCCAGACATGTTCCACTAACTATTTGTGTAGGTTCTTTAAAAATAAATGTAAAATTAAAACTCTTAAATACCTTAGAAATTCCATAGATGATGCATTTTTTATCAATGTATTAATGTTAAAATCCCTACATCAGATAATTTAGCCTTTAGTTGCGCACAGGACTCCAAGTAACTGACTCAACTGTTCCAGGAAGAATAATATAATTTCCCGATTTGAATTTGGCGATTTATAGACGCATAACACTCGCAAATTGTGGTCCAATAGTTCTACCCCAGCACATTCCATTACACTTTCCTTGCAATGCTTTTTAAGTCCATCTAATGGTTTAAATTTAAGTCTATTTTGGACCAAGACACATGCACCACCATGACGAGTACTACGCGAATACAGAGACCCAAGTACATAGTTTTCCATTTTCAGCAATTTAACATCTGTTTTTAGCATATTATGTTCTGTAATACATAAAATATCCACTGTCCTTTTTTCATCATAAAGTGATTGTAATGAAACTGATAACAAGTCGGATTTGTTAATAAGACCATTGGTATTCTGGTGAAGGATATTAATATGTTTGTACACGAAAAAACTCAGATGCACAATGTTCATTGTTAGTCAGTTCAGAAATATTTAGGTCAATCAATATATTGTTCATAATTTGTTCAAGTATAGTCATGGTACCACTTCGATTTATTTTGCCGGTTTTGTAATTTCTTACACATGTCGACGGATAGGTCACGATTGCTATCAAAGTAGTATAAGGAGCCATTATTATTTTGAAGGTCCAAGCAAAGAAGATATTTCCACTTTATAATTGTATATTGGAGCTCCTGTTTGGTACGTGGGACCACAAATAACTATATTAGTGTGCTCAAAATTTTTTGAATGTTCCTTTATTGTTTTTATCATGTTTATAAAGTCATTCTCTTCTTTAATGTCATTTTCTGCAATGAATAATATACAATAGTCATTTAAGTGAAGTGCTTTAATTTTTGTACTATATTCTTTAGCCGTTCGTATAGTGTACGGTTTGACATAATATAGTGGCAGTAATCAAAATGTTCTGAAAAAACACTTACTATTTTAGGTAACGAGCCTCTGTTCACACTACTGAGAATACATAGTTTGTTCTTTTGTTTCGGTTACGTAATGTTACGTGCCAGCTATTTTCTATTTCCACACTGTATTTTAGTCTGAGAAGAAGGAGTTACTTGTTGTTTTGATTTTTAGAGCAAGTTGCTGATGGATAATCCTGGCTATTGTGTCTATGCAAGTACTCTCCGTTAGCCAGACGAGAACACCCGGAGAAGATAATGTGACGGCTTGATTCGCCTGGACGGTGGCATGCCCGACTTATGTCAACCGTACCGTCCTTCACAATAAATCTCCGGTAGTTATTCGTCATCATAACTTCATCCATAATTGCACAGACAAAACCTTCAGTTTCTCCGAAGAGGTCCCCGGAACGTAGCCTGGCTACGGACGCTGATAAGTCTACATCGGGCCCATGCAGGGCCCGAAAAAGCGTCCGTGAAGCTCCTTACTCTGCCATACCTCCATGCGGTAGTTAGTGTCAAGCACTACAGGTTTGCGCCAGTTCTCTTTAGCCAAGGAGAGCGGGCTGAGGCCCTTATCCACCGTGACCACATCTCGATGCATCCCCACGTCGGTTTCAAGGAAATATTCCCTGAGACTGCATATCTCGCGACTGTGGAGAGTCTTAGCGTTTAAAAAGGCTCGACCCCCAGACCTCCGTGGGATATACAGTCTCATAACAGAAGAACGTGGGTGATGCATTCGATATGCCGTCAACAATGTACGGACCCTCCCATCAAGGGTGTCTAGTTCTGTTTGAGTCCATTTGAGTATGCCGAAAGAGTACATCAAAACCGGCATGACCCAACCGTTGAAGGCACGTACCTTATTTCCGCCTGATTAAAGACTATTAAATACTTTTTTCAGGCGGCCAAAGAAGCGCTCCTTCAACGATTGCTTCATGTCAGCAACATTGATGCCCAGCGCTTCCGACATACCCAAATACTAATAGGTTTCGGTTGATAAGAGCTCGCTATATTTTTTTTTTTATTAATTTATTAAATTTTTTTATATTATTTTTTATTTATATTATTTTTTATTTTTGGGAGGGACCTCCCATCCTGTATAATATCCCAAACCTTAACTCATACGCCAAACTAGTAGCTCAGTTCTGGGCTGACACAATTTAGATTGCCATCGACATGCTAAGAAGAAGAGAAGAGGAACTATCTCCGGTTGTATCGTATTATCGTCCCATCTATTATGAGAGTGAAGAAGAGAGAGTACACCTGTGTCTGCGCACATGCTTTACCGCGCTGATGGCTTATCTCTGCTGAGATAGGCTGCCGTGGCCGAAAACAGACCGCAGGACTATTTTATAATAGAACATAATTATGAAGAAGACCTACATACTTAGCTTACCTAACCTGCTTTCCTGTACTAAGCATTACTTACACGTACTTCGATTTGCTAGCTTGAGCCTCGATTTCAATCTAAGATGAGGTACAAAGTTTTCATTTAATTTTATAACAGAGTAAGAACAAAATATTTCATTCTTTCTTTTATCCGCATCTTTGCTCACGAATTGTGTAGTGGTCAGAATTATCCGGGGTGGACTCATCATCATCATATCAGCCCGGAATCACCCATAATTTAATTCATTGTCATATTATTTTTTTTTGCTTTTTGCCTTCGACCGTAATTGATTTGATCTGACATTTTATGTGTTCCTCATATTGTAACGTCATTTAATTAACTTTATTTATTAATCAATCGGTTAGTCCTGAAGACAGATTGAGGTTATTTGACATTAATTACTTAAATATTTATTGCACGAATAGTGACGCCTGTAAAATTGACAAAAGTGTTTTGTATCTTATAGAATAGAATAGAAGACGATTTCAGACGTAGTCCATATACAGTTAGTAACACAAAAAACCTTACAAAAGCTATTGTTAGTACATACAAAAATAAACCCAAAAAAAAAAGCGGCACCGCACAGGAGCGCCGGTTTATGCCAGGCCCTGGACGCGACCACCTGCAGTGTGTAGTCGCATCCAGTGCTGCCACATCGGCGAGTCCCAGCTGCCTACAACACACACACGCTCAGAAGGCTGTTCGAGCTGGCATAAATTCTAATATGGGTCAATGACCTGAAATTTATTTATTTTTGTTTTTATAGGCCTCCCCTTTCTTCTACCACATTTCCCGGTTCTATGTGTCCCTTATCCAGGTGTACCGATGGACTACCTAGATAAAAAGTATCCTATCACCGAGATAATGGTATACTTGTGTGCCAAATAACATCGTAATCTGTACAGCCGATAAGGCCTGAAAAGGTAACAGAGAGGCAAAAATTACTTTTAGATTCGTAGCCCTCTCTATATAGGTTAAATTAATTATTGTAATATCACTCAAGACAATTAATTGTCTACCCTTGATCATTCAACAGGTGCGTCTTTAATTTGAACAAAGGGTGAACTGGTGACAGTCCTTCATATACAGGGTGGAATTCACGTAGTTTGGTTATTTACGAAATGTATGAGAAAAGTAGTATGCGATTTCTGGATTTTCTATTGAAGAATTTTCTTGGGTTTTTCCATCAGAAATTTATCAGAAAACAGTTATTCAAAATTTACCTTCTCAACAGCATGACCAAAAAGGTTTGTTTAATAAAAATCAATACATGCTTAGATCTGCATCAGCTGCATCCGGTGAGACTGGAAGCTGACCCCAACATACATATGTCGCATCCGGTCGTTAGTACGGACATAAAATGGATTGTTAAACTCGCCAGTGGGCACTGGTGATATGAAGCGACGTATTTACCAGTCTACCCACACCACAGCGTGTTTCTACAGAGCCCTGATGTTCAGCTCGAGGCGAGGGCGACATTCAATGTCTGATCGCTGCAGAGTTCTTGGAACTGTACTCTATTCATTGTGCCCTGTGTTATTGTGTCAAGTATCTCAAGTAATTCGTTAGTTTGTTTACAGTGTATTGCAACCAGTGTGTTTTCATAACACTGACATATCCGACACATACATAGTTGTGACAAGGCTAGGCAGAAACAACAGAAACAAAACATTCATAGATCTCTTAAATAAGAATCATTTAATAACCCATGCCTACGATGTAAAAGAAAATTCTAGAATTGTGTAAGTTTCTGTGTGAATAAAAATAATTGATTATTCTGGAGGAAGTAAGTGCACTTTAACGGGTCCTCTTGTCAAACCAATGCGATTTGAAAAGGTGCTTCAGAATTTTCAAAAGTTAATTTTTCATCGGGTTGAAGTACCTGCTACGACAGCTACGACTGGGACCAAGGTACTTTTACTCAGGTAGAAAACTTAGAATATAATTAAAATATATATCTTGAAAATCTGTCCAGAGGCTAGGCGATAATTGCATCCTGAACAACTAAAAGGAAACAAGCATTGACCACCATGCTTGCTCATTGCGTATTTAAATATCAAACTGGCTTATTGTGGCTAAGGAGAAACTACCCATTTGTTAAGAGATAAAGGCCCATTTCCACAAGCCAATAGGTAAAAAAAATATTTGACGAATTTAAATGATAATTCTGTCTCTGTTGATGCATAAACGTGGATGAGCCATGATGCCAAAGGAGTGTCTAAGGATAGATAGATGGATAGATAAAACATTAGGATCGCAACATGTGGCGTTCTGCTGCCTACCCCAATCGGAAAAAAGCGTGATTTTATGTATGTATGTTCTGTAATCTTCAAGCAATTGGTACTTGTAGGTATAGACTATAGAACGACGATGACGACGACGATGTTTTTAATTATAATAGTGAATCTGCTTTAACGGACCTAATCTAAATTAATGTCAAAATATAACATTACAATTACGTCTATAATTCCCGAAGGGTTTAAACAGTGGTTTACCTAACAGTACACCCACATTTCACCACATTAAGTCCCATGTGATAGTCAACCGGCTTCAAATTCAGACACCATGGCTGTTACTCGAGAATCGAATCCAGAACCTCATGCTTAGACTAAAGAGGCATAAATGTCATAACTATGGAGATAAAAAAGGCACTAAAAGACAAAAAGTAAAACCATACAGTATCAACCAGAAAACCTCACCAAATGTACAGACTGCAGAAAAGCAATGAATAAAAGTCATGAAGACGTGAAAGGTGATACATTTCAGAATAAAAATAAACATCTGAATGAATGATATTAATATAAACGTGGATACGGAACCACGACAAGCCAGGACATTAGCATTCCCCGGGAGTCCACTGGTTGTAATGGGAAATAGTGTTGCACTTCTGTGGTAAACTATCGATACTATTGTGACCTTGATAACTTCTGACATCGTTATAATTGTATAGAAAGGCAGCTGTTCATGCTGTCGAACTTTACTTAGCAGCTACTTGATAAAGATTGATAAAACCACAAACAATAATATTTCGATGTGAATCTTTGCGAAAGGAGTATGCAAGGATCGTAGTAGCTGGGGTTCAGTAGTTTCTGAAAGCCTCCATGAAAAAAGGCGTGAGTATGTATGTGAATCTAACCTTGTTTTGTCATCCCATTTGGAGCAAAAACCTTTACCTGGTGAAGGTTGCGGGGATCCGTTGGATGCGAGACGCACGGGATCGGTCAATAAAGCGACACTTGGGGGAGGCCTATGTCCGGCAGTGTACGTCTTTCGGCTGAAATGTGATGAAAATGGAACCCAAAAGGTAACCAACAGGACCCTATAACTAAGCCTCGGCTGACCGTCCGGCCGTCTGTCTGTTAGCAGGTTTTCACAGAATGTGTATCTCCCTTACTACGATGTTACGGAGCCCTTCATGCGCGAGTCTGACTCGCACTTAGCCGGTTTTTATGAAACAGTTTTACTTTTTAAACCACAATCTTTCTCTACTGACTTAAAGTCAACGTTCTTCTCCACAGTCCACATTCGTAGGGCAACCACGGTAGTAATAATATAATTCTGAGAGAGATATTTCAAGGTCAAATATCGATATCCATCCTTCAACAGATGCACAACACTACCCAGAAGAAAATAAGCAAAACTTTGTGTCAACGTGTTGCTACATCATAACTCGTAATAAGAGCACCGACTTTGGTACAGATGCAGTACGTAATGAGAGGAAGAGAGGTAACCGAGCATGCATTCAGTCAGAGGTACTAGCACGAGCGCGCGGTGTAAACGTCACGTAAAAACGCCACTACAGCTAAACGGAGACAAGAAGTGTGAATAAAGATATTCTATTGGTGGTTTGCAACACATCTCCTCTCCACTCGTCTCGTTTCCTCTTCGGTGGAGTCCAGAAGCTAGGAATCAGCAGTTTGAAAGTCAAAATGACGAAAGACTGTCCTCGAAAACGCTCGCACTTCAAAATTATACATGACTAGCACTTAGCCCGCGACTTCGTCCCCAGAAATTGTAATAGCTCGGCTAATTTGCACGATATAAATATAATTTATAGCCTATGTTACTTCCTGATAATTTAGCTTTCTAATAGTGAAAGATTTTTTGAAATCGGTCCAGTAATTTTTGAGTTTGTTCTTTACAAATATACAAATCTTTCCTCTTTATAATATTAGTGTAGGTGTCAGGCTTCCACTATGTTGTAGAGAAGCGTGTATCCCATGCACGTTTTATCTAGCGTTTTGCTTCAGCGCACATGCATTCTTGTTTATTGTTACGTGAGTAACTATTCTGTGCATTCAATTGCTTCACAGCTGTTTTCAGCGCTGTTTCGCTTCGCACGCATAGATATAGCGGCTGAATCCGGAATGAAGATTGTTGTTGAAGTTGCTGTGAAGCGATGCAAGAGATTTTTGATGGGAAGATATTTTCATGAGATATGTTTGGAACCAGCAGCGGAAAGAGCAGCGGTGGTGCAGTGGTGGCGGCCCCGACTTACGAACAGTAAGTCGTGGGTTCGAACCCAGGCAGGCGCATTACTTTGTGTAATTTATTTCATCACCACTGCTCTCAAAAACGGTGAAGGAAAACATCGTGAGGCAACCGGCATGTCGTAGAACCAAAAATTCGCAGACATGTGACATTTACCAACCCGCACTGGGCCGTGGATTATAGCCCATTCCCTCTCATAGAAAGGAGGCCTGTGTCCCAGCAGTGGAACCATTATAGGCTGATTATGCTATTATGCTATGCTATGTTTGGAACCTAATGAACAAAATGCAATACAAGAGTTTAGGAAATAGCTGCCATAAAGCCAAAGTTCTTCAAGATTTACGTGGAACTTAATAATGAAAAAAAAAAAACTGGCACTGGCTGGTACTGGCTGTCTATTTCGCGCCACACAATTTTACCACCTCCATCCATCATGGTAAAAAGTTTTGTTGGACTTGTAGGTTATTTTGAGAATAGAAGAAAATAAATGTTATTATTTTATTTTATTTTATCCATTTATCCATTAAATTAATAACACATTCATTTGCAGAGAGCTTCTAATATACAGGATGGATAGGGCAGTAAGAAATTGAGGTGATTATTATACTTTGTAGTTCTATTATTCTGTTTATTGTGTGTTATTAATTTTGTTATTTTTATTTATGGTAATTTCTGTTCGATGCTCTTTTTAATGTATAAAATATGACCTGTAATTTTTGATAATTATTAATAAATAAACTAAACTAAGGACTCCGACGTCCTTACTGTTCCGTACATACGTGGTAACGGTTTTCGCGTCGGTGTCCCTTCCACCCTGTATAGTAGGTACAAAAATCCCTTTTGCTCGCAATACAACGGTTATCAAAGGCAAGGAATATAATATGAATTGTAATAAGCATGTAGGTAGGTACGTTCTACCGCAGTTCTTTTAAAGGTATCCCTAATTATATGCGCATACATTTGCTTGCAATGTTTTGTTTACGAATCGAAAGGGGTCGCTGTACCTTTCAAAATATGTTGCGTTGATTTTTTTTTTTTAAATATAACCGAGGTTGATATTATTTTAAATAAGAATTGGTACAGCTGTGATGTCATGACTATTTTTTACTTAACTTTAGTACAAAGAGATCCCATAACATCACGGCTTGTAATCCATGAAGGGTTAGGCAGAGGCGTACCTAACCAATACACCCATATTTCGCTGGACATGTTTAAGTCCCATGAAATAGACGGTAACCCTATTGCCATCAACGCAAATCCAGTCTCCGTGGCTGCTGTTGAAACCCAATAACACGATGCCCGACCCGGGAATTGAACCCAGACCCTCATGTACCTACTGACGGCAGGAGGGGTTTCCATCGGCGTCGGGTTGACGCTGAAGTACCTGGGACTCGTCCTCGACAGCCGGTGGAACTTCGTGGAGCATTTCCGACGTTTGGCCCCCAAACTGGAACGGACCGGGGCTGCCATCAAGCGGCTCCTGCCCAACCTGGGGGGTCCAAACGCCTCCTGCCGGAGGCTCTACGCGGGGGTCGTGCGGTCCATGGCCCTTTACGGGGCCCCGGTGTGGGCGCGTTCTCTGAGGCGGCAAGCCGCCCGCTACCTGAACGCGCCCCAAAAGGGGATAGGCTAGTCCGGGGGTACCGCACGATCTCCGGTGAGGCGGCGAGCCTCCTTGCCGGATTGCCGCCATGGGATCTGGAGGCGATAGACGTCGATAGAGTCAGGCGCACTACGTCGGGGGGAAACTCCGCTGCCGCGGCAAATCGCCGCTCAGCGGACAGACCTCCGGCGCGATCTCATGGTGACATGGAGAGAGCGACTGTCGCAACCCCGTGCAGGGCACGCCATCATAGTGGCGATAAGTCCCCTCTTTGAGGAGTGGCTAGAGAGGCGCCACGGCGCCCTCACCTTCCGCCTGACGCAGGTCCTCACCGGACACGGTTGTTTCGGGAGGTTCCTGCACCGAATCGGGCGGGAGGAAACGCCCGGGTGTTTCCATTGTGAGGATCGTCCGGAGGAAACGGTGCAGCACACTGTGGAGGCCTGCCCCGCTTGGTCGGAGCAGCGCCGTGTCCTAGTAGAGGCGATTGGCGGCGGTGACCTCTCGCGCCCGGCCCTGGTTCAAGCCATGGTCCGGAGCGAGAGGGAATGGGAAGCCGTCACCTCCTTCTGCGAAGCAGTCATGCTAGTGAAGGAGGTGGCGGAACGTGAGAGGAAAAGAGCCTCACGTCCCAGCCGCCGCGGGAGACGCCCTGGGCGTCGGGGGTCACGTGGTGGCCCCCGGCCACCGTAGGCGCGGGCCTGTGGACGGCGAGTTATGGGCTAGCTCGCCGTCCAGCCGTCTTATGACGACAGGCCGTGTCGACGGCGCGTTCGTGTTCCACGCGCGCCTCAAAGGGATGTCAGCAACCACGTAGGGGTCCGCACGGGCCGATGCCTGCCAGGGCTGCGGGACTGTTCGAAAGAGATACCGCGGCCCTGGAACACAAAGGGCAAAGAAGGAACATGGATGGGTTTTAGTCAGTACAAGTCTGACACTCCCTTCCGCTCTGCCCAGAGCGGGGGGGGTCATTTGATGATTTCCCATCCTAAAAAAAAAAAACGAGCCGGTAATGTTCGTACAGCCGCTCATTATCATTGTGTGCGTATACGTAGTCTACCCTTCACGGGGTTTATTTTATTTATCTTTAACCTTGTAGGGTACAAGGAAAAAATAAAAAAACGGGTTTACAATAAGGGCAACATTTTATACAAGTGTAACATGGTCACCATAGCTGATTGGTGTAAGCGCTTGCATCAGTTAGTGATCTAATCTTAACGATGTGAGTTCGATTCCAGGTGAAGAGTAGTTATATTTGCTGTTTTTTACTTTTTGTTCTTTATTAAATTAATTTTGTGACCAATAAAATCACTCAAGCAAAAAGTGAAAAGGTAATTAAATAAAACCAATAAAATAATTTGATTTTTTATTAGATAAACATTGGGTTTGAAAGGACCTTTGCCTTTCTTACATTGGTTGTTTTAAGGTTCAATTTGGTGGGAGTTGTATGTTAGCAAAAAAAACTTGTGTGACTGATACAATGATTTAATACGAACTGGTTTTAAACATATATAGGCTATAGCTATCCATACTAGACATTTGAATGAGTAAAACACTGTTGTTTACCAGTTTTATTGACAAAGGCAAAGTTTTTTGTTGGTAAGGATGGACGTAAATAATTTGTCAAAGTAGCAGGTATATAAATTGAATCAAAGTAAAATTAGAGGTGAAGTGAATCAACATGTTAGATAGTAAGAAATTATGACAACTTCTAACCGCATAACAATAACATCACTTCACCATACTTTCAATACTTTACGAGTTGTGGTTTTAAAAAGAGGATTAGAGGAGGAGATTATTAACATCTATACCTAATTGTTGCTAAGGTTTATATTTGTTTACATTCGCTTAACAAATATGAACATTACTTGCATAAAAATAAGATTCATATTCGCCTACTAATTAAAATAAATTCGACTTTAATGAGTCTGTAAACCCTCGTTTTCTATTACTTCTTGTAACCTTCACCTCATGCTGTTAACCATATTCGCGCATATGTTTAGTAACATTTACGCCCATCCTTATCCGACTTAAACGTTTTTTCGTCGCTATAAATCAGCACATTCTTCTCCCAATCAAAATTAATCTATGACCTAGCAAAGTGTAGTCGGTTTTGTCGGTGCGCAGTGGACAGTTTGTAAGCACATATTGTGTGCTGTTGCTTTTACGCGGGTGGACAAGAAGGGAACAGCCTTGTGCCTTGCCACGATGTCGTGGTGTCGAGCCGATTAATTTGCCTTTGGTTTTGACCTAGGATGTTCTACGTCTCCAAAATCCGGTTCTCCTCTGTGGATAAAAAGAGTATTTATAATACTATTAATAATAGCTATTATTATAAAAAATATATACTACATTTAAATACTATATACATAATATACACAATGTTTAAATAATAAACTTATATATACCTAATTAATTTTATAATAATACAAGTAAAAAAATTAAATATAAGATATACACTGACATTAGCTTTTCTTAAACTGTCAAAGGGCTAAATCAAGCTAATTTTAGACCAAGTTAATTTTTGTCATAATCATCTTAAGATAAATTTAAAAAAATCTTTCATTCATGATAATATATTATTATAACTATGGTAGGTATTGCACTTAAGTTACATTAATTATTTATTCGTAGTAAACATTGAAAGGTGAGAGGAGTTAGTTAAAGTGAAGTAGGTATAATATCAACATAGTGTTATATGTAACTGTTACTCACCGATATCATTAAGCGCCTTCCAATTTCGCATCTTCTTAGCGTGACGATGACAATTCAAATTGAGTCAGTCCAAAATTTGTCGACGACTTTGGCACTTTCAGTAGCGTCCTGTGATGCACATCGCAGGAGCAAACAACAGGACAGGCAGGACACGATATAAAGTGTCCCATCGTTTGTGGGGCAGCACCACATTTACACTCACAATTTCACATATAGATATGTTTTGCTCATCCAAAACAACGATTTCTACCCTTTTGAACATTGATAAAATGTTGCATTGTTGGATCCACAGAAATAAATCCGCTCATATGCGCTTGAGTAGCAATCAATAAACTCAGTAATGTAAATACTCGTAGATTGACAACTAAGAACGCTCATTTTTATAAATGAAGGTGTTTGACAACAATATTTTTAAATTGTCGGTAGTTTTTTTCTAAACAGTCAAAATAAAATGACCTGAGAGTTCCGTGTTTATCTCAAACATTGGAAACTTCATTACCCAACCTTGAACGGGATCGAATCGTTATAAATTCTACTTTAAGTAATGTTTTAACAAAATAATGAATACAAAAAGAAAAAGAATATATTGTTGCATACAAGGTTTGAACTTACGGCTTCTTGTTTACTGACCAAAGACGATAGCCATTGTGCCAAGCTTGCTATAGTGATATGATGCAAAATATTATACCTCCTTCAGTACCATAAGTGAATGATGACTATATATTGGTATATGGTAAATGATGTGCCACACGCACACTAATAAAAACCGAGCTCGCACGTTTTATTTAGTGTTTGTGTGCATAACTATGACTTCACCCACACATATAATCTGTAAATCAATTAGTTGGGTTTCGTGTACAGGAGTCGCGATTGTGACCACAAGACCAACGAAGCAGTCCAAGCACAAGGAGAATAAGCAACTTTTACTATGGGACCGACCAGGAAATCGCGAAAAAAATATCAGCTGCTTCACACATTACTGATCGCGTAACTCGAAGAAATGTAGGCTATAGCAGATTTTTTTAATCATATTTCATAGTTAGCCCCATAGTAAGAGTTGCTCATATTTATGAGTACTATACGCCCCTAAAGTATTGCCCACGTTTAAAAAAACACCCTGTAGATCGCACTGTGGGGACACAGGCCTCCTCTCGGTGAGAGAGGAGTCCGCACTCCACCACACTGGTCCATTGCGGGTTGGTGGCAACCGTCTTCGAATTTTTACAATGCCAAAAAATTTAAATCAGAATTTAATTAAGTTTCTGTGGTGATTACACAATTGTACTGTGGGCGAAGTATTATATTATCTGTGCTGTGGGTATCTCGTTCTTTTTTATTTTTATGAAAGTAATTTGTCACTCGAATTGGCCCAAATAGCCAAAGACAGAGATAAATGGAAAGAGGCAAGGGAGGCCTTTGCCCTGCAGTGGGACACATCAGGCTCATAATAAAAAAATAAAATTTGTCACTATTCCTAAATTATTTACGAGTGCATTAAACAAGATTTTTTTCATGTTTACTTTTATCGAATTCCCTAAAGTCCGTAACATCAAAAGAAGATCGTGCCAACTTTGTTAAACATTTTTTTTTTAAATTACTAGACATCGATTATCCAAAATTTTAACTTGAGTAACTCACAAAAGAATTTCAATTAAGATTGTTTACAGAAAGTCTTCTTTACATAAGATGAGCTCCCATTTAGCTAATACATCTTTTACAGAGCATCAGCTCCGTAACAAATTGGTATCTATGAGCGGACCACCATGACTTCTTGCAGCTATGCAAACGCAAAATGGCCGCGGTTCTGAATGGGCACTTATAAAACGTCAAGAAAAGGTGCACGGTTAAGGTTGGTCGTTTCCTATGGAGATGAACCGGCAAGAAACTCCATGGTTACTCTTTTAAAATCATTTGGTATTACAATATTATCTTGTTACAGCATTAGTAGATACTTAACGATGCTGTCGATGGGCAGATCTTTGCACACACAGATATAGATAACAAGAGCACCTACTTCGCGTTATTCTTAACGTGGTTACGCAGCAATCTAATTTATTTATAACAACAACTTTACAACTCAAGAACTTAATTCTAGACACACAAAAACACACACACATAAAACACACAAACCAAAATACACACATGGACAACCTAGTCCATTTTGTAAAGTAACTAATTAGTGCTTATGACGTCATAGTAGTTCGTAAAAAAATGGCACGCTTGGTTTTCATACGAATCGTGATACTTGCGTTATCTAGGTTTATCGACTGTTTGTGAAGTCATCTGGGGAACGAAGAGTGGCGGATGGAGGCGAATAATTTTTTTTTTTTTAAATTCTGTATTGGCTTACTCTTTACCTCAATCTAGTCCAAGGACAGAGATGAGGTCGACTATGGAACGAGCTAACCCAAAAGAAGCCTATTAACTCGCGATTTAAATAGAAAAAACTACTCATAATACCATGAGCTATCGTCTAGTGTAAAAACAAAAGGTCACTTTTGTTCTCAGGGTGCGATATTTTGTCAAAAGAACATGCATGGTAAGAGACAAATGAGTAATTAATTTTAGCGATTTGTTATTGAGTTTTCCATAACGAATTTCTCAATACCACGAAGCCGGGTTTTGTGCCCGATTGATAGCAACAGGATCGCCTCTATTAGAAACATTATAAATGACAGTTAATAACAGGTGCAATATAAACACAGTTTTTGAACAATCAGGTACACCTCTGCCTAGACTTTCGGGGATTACAGTTGTGATGTTTAACCTAATTTTCGGGTTGAACCAATTCGTTTCAGTAAACGCGCTTCTTCCACAACACAGAGGACTATTTAACATATCCACAAAGATACTCGTATCTCAATAAATCTAGCTCCAATCCAGTGCTGAGGTAGGTGCTGACTTCTTCAACGGAATCTATTCACGACCTTCATTCCTAAGGGAAATGCTCAATCGTAAATCACTCGCGTGTTTCTTTTTATCAAGGAACGGGTGTAAATTACTTTTACTGTTGTACGTGGGACCATTTTATTCACTGTGTTTTTAAAAATAAATAGGTAGGTATAGTAGAGAGAGACTAAAGCCAGCTTTCCGGATAAACACTCGAGTCAGAGCTACCAGTCACAGATACGTACGCATACGTCACAAGAACAGGAAGGACATCGAAGCCCTGTGTACGTTTCACTAGCAGGGGAATGATGTAGCAGCAATAGTTACGTAAAGACATACGAATGAGAGGAGCGCACGCGCTTCGCCACCGCGCGCCTGCGCAAACTAAGCTAGGCAAAGTGAAAGGAATGTGGACCGGCCGACCGTATCGCGCCCGCACGTCGAAGGGAGCTCGGCACATGCTACCGGCATTACCAAATTATGTTAGTTTGTAAGTTTATTAATGTACCCTATTTATTTTATATTCCATTGACTTTTCTGTATATAAGCAGCACTCCCTAATAAACGACACAGATCATTATTCGCCTTCTTATTTACAACACGCAACCCCTAAAGTGGTGACGCCGCGTTCAAAATGGCTACGCCCGTAACGAAAGCAGACAAGACTACTACGCCTGAAGACGTCGAAGCAATTAGCGTCTAGTCACGCATACCTAAATTCTGGTGCAACATACCAACCAGGATGCAAAAACAGCTTAAAGAGGTGAAACCCGTGTGTTCCTGCCAGTGTCAACCTTCCACGTCAAAGACCCCAACGACAGCGGCAACGTCTGAACCTGCAGACCAGAAACTCCACAGCATGATTGAAGCCCTGACCAAATAAGTTGCAGCGCTGAAAACGAATCGTTCCAGCTCGAAATCACGGGACAGACAAGTTAAGTTACGGACCCAGTAGAGAGAGACTAAAGCTAGCTTTCCGGATAAACACTCGAGTCAGAACTACCAGTTACAGATACGTACGCATACGTCACAAGAACAGGAAGGACATCGAAGCCCTGTGTACGTTTCACTAGCAGGGGAATAATGTAGCAGCAATACTTAAGTATAGACATACGAATGAGAGGAGCGCACGCGCTTCGCCACCGCGCGCCTGCGCAAACTAAGCTAGGCAAAGTGAAAGGAATGTGAACCTGCCGACCGTATCATCGCGCCCGCACGTCGAAGGGAGCTCGGCACATGCTACCGGCATTACCAAATTATGTTAGTTTGTAAGTTTGTTAATGTACCCTATTTATTTTATATTTCATTGACTTTTCTGTATATAAGCAGCGCTCCCTAATAAACGACACAGATCATTATTCGCCTTCTTATTTACAACACGCAACCCCTAAAGTGGTGACCCCGCGTTCAAAATGGCTACGCCCGTAACGAAAGCAGACAAGACTACTACGCCTGAAGACGTCGAAGCAATTAGCGTCCAGTCACGCATACCTAAATTCTGGTGCAACATACCAACCAGAAGCAAAAACAGCTTAAAGAGGTGAACCCCGTGTGTTCCTGCCAGTGTCAACCTTCCACGTCAAAGACCCCAACGACAGCGGCAACGTCTGAACCTGCAGACCAGAAACTCCACACCATGATTGAATCCCTGACCAAAGAAGTTGCAAAGCTCCACAATCTCAGAAGCCGTTCCAGCTTGAAATCAAGGGACAGAAGAAACGCCGTGTGCTATTTCCATAAAAAATTCGGCAAGTCAGCATACCGATGTAGAAGTCCGTGCAGTTTTAAAGGAATATCAAGCGAGAAGCCGGAAAACTAAAGGAGACTGAAGCCGTGGCGGTGGCCGAAGTCGACGATTTATCCACATACCGCCTATTTTTACACGACAAATCAACCGGAAAAAAATTCCTCATCGACACGGGTGCAAATGTTTCCGTTTTACCCGCCACTGCACGCGATAAACAGCGAACTCCAACCAACTACTTGTACGCAGCAAATTTTTCACAAATACCTACATACATCGTTCTCAACATCGGAATGAGGCGTGCCTACACTTGGCGATTTATGGTTGCAACAGTCAGTCAGCCGATATTAGGCGCTGATTTTTTGCACCACCACGCACTTATGGTGGATCTCCATGGACGACGGTTGGTGGATAAAAGAACCAATTTATCGGCACGAGGTACCCTGTCTCCTGCAGCTGAAGAAAGCATCAGAACCATCGATGACAACCTTCCCTACCACGACCTGTTGGCCAAGTACCCAGACATCACGAGACCAAACTTAACGAAACTGGCAAATAGCGAAGTCGAACACTAAATTGAAACCACCGGCACGCCGATATTTACAAATGCCATGAGACCACTACCGCCACAATTCAATTAAGATTGTTTACATGAGCTCCCATTTACCTAATACATCTTTTACAGAGCATCCGGTTCGTACAAAAATTGGTATCTATGAGCCCCGACCACCATGACTTCTTGCAGCTATGCAAATGCAAAATGGCCGCGGTTCAGGCGCGATCAAAATCAAAATATTTTATTTCACATAGGCCTATATGGGCACTTATAAAACGTCGAGAAAAGGTGCACGGTTACTCTTTTAAAATCATTTTGTATTACAATATTATCTTGTTACAGCATTAGTAGATACTTAACGATGCTGTCTACCTAGATATACCTAGATAAGAGCTCCTACTTCGCGTTATGCTTAACGTGGCTACTGTCGCACCAACCTAATTTGTTTAAAACAACTACGTTACAACTCAAGAACTTAATTCTAGACATTTATAAAACAAAAACGTAGCCTATTTGTATCGTTACTAAATAGTGCTTATGATGTAGTAGTTGGTCAAAGAATAGCACGCTTGGTTTTCATACGAATCGTGATACTTGCGTTATCTAGGTTTATCGATCTGTGGTTTCGCTACTATCGCCGCTGACTGTTTGTGGAGTCATCAGGGGAACGAAGACTGGAGGATGGAGGCGAATACGCGCGTACCTGTACCTACTTTCAGAGCAAATAATTTTGATTCTGATTCTGATTCTGATACGAATTAAATAACTAAAACTACTCATAATACCATGGGCTATCGTCTAGTGAAAAAATGAAAGATCACTTTTGTTCTCAGGGTGCGATATTTTGTCAAAAGAACATTCATGGTATGAGACAAATGAGTAATTAATTTTAGCGATTTGAGTTTTCCATAACGAATTTCTCAATACCACGAAGACGGGTTTTGTGCCCGATTGATAGAAATAGGATCGCCCCTATTAGAAACATATTAAATGACAGTTCATAACTATCGAAATATACCCACAGTTTTTGAACAATCAGGTACACCTCTGCCTAGCCTTTCGGGGATTACAGATGTGATGTTTAACCTAATTTTCGGGTTGAACCAATTCGTTTCAGTAAAACGCGATTCTTCCACAACACAGAGGACTATTTAACATATCCACAAAGATACTCGTATCTCAATAAATCTAGCTCCAATCCAGTGCTGAGGTAGGTGCTGACTTCTTCAACGGAATCTATTCACGACCTTCATTCCTAAGGGAAATGCTCAATCGTAAATCACTCGCATGTTTCTTTTTATCAAGGAACGGGTGTAAATTACTTTTACTGTTGTACGTGGGACCATTTTATTCACTGTGTTTTTAAAAATAAATAGGTAGGTATAGTAGAGAGAGACTAAAGCCAGCTTTCCGGATAAACACTCGAGTCAGAGCTACCAATCACAGATACGTACGCATACGTCACAAGAACAGGAAGGACATCGAAGCCCTGTGTAGGTTTCACTAGCAGGGGAATGATGTAGCAGCAATACTTAAGTATAGACATACGAATGAGAGGAGCGCACGCGCTTCGCCACCGCGCGCCTGCGCATACTAAGCTTGGCTAAGTGAAAGGAATGTGGACCTGCCGACCGTATCATCGCGCCCGCACGTCGAAGGGAGCTCGGCACGTGCTACCGGCATTAAAAAATTGTTAGTTTGTAAGTTTGTTAATGTACCCTATTTATTTTATATTCCATTGACTTTTCTGTATATAAGCAGCGCTCCCTAATAAACGACACATATCATTATTCGCCTTCTTATTTACAACACGCGACCCCTAAAGTGGTGACCCCGCGTTCAAAATGGCTACGCCCGTAACGAAAGCAGACAAGACTACTACGCCTGAAGACGTCGAAGCAATTAGCGTCCAGTCACGCATACCTAAATTCTGGTGCAACATACCAACCAGCAGCAAAAACAGCTTAAAGAGGTGAACCCCGTGTGTACCTTCCACGTCAAAGACCCCAACGACAGCGGCAACATTTGAACCTGCAGACCAGAAACTCCACACCATGATTGAATCCCTGATCAAAGAAGTTGCAAAGCTCCACAATCTCAGAAGCCGTTCCAGCTTGAAATCAAGGGACAGAAGAAACGCCGTGTGCTATTTCCATAAAATATTCGTCAAGTCAGCATACCGATGTAGAAGTCCGTGCAGTTTTAAAGGAATATCAAGCGAGAAGCCGGAAAACTAAAGGAGACTGAAGCCGTGGCGGTGACCGAAGTCGACGATTTATCCACATAGGTACCACCTATTTTTACACGACAAAACAACCGGAAAAAAACTCCTCATCGACACGGGTGCAACTGTTTTCGTTTTACCCGCCACTGCACGCGATAAACAGCGAACTCCAACCAACTACTTGTACGCAGCAAATTTTTCACAAATACCTACATACATCGTTCTCAACATCGGAATGAGGCGTGCCTATATCGATGGCAATCTTCCCTACTACGACCTGTTGGCCAAGTACCCAGACATTACAAGGAAAAACTTAACGAAACTGGGAAATAGCGAAGTCGAACACTATATTGAAACCACCGGCCCACCGATATTTACAAATGCCAGACCACTACCGCCACATATAACGCTGCAAAACAAGATTCCAACTCATGATGAACCAAGGAATTTGTCGACCGTCTAATAGCCCGTGGGCTAGTCCATTACACATGATTTTGAAAAAGGATGGTACCTACAGATCCTGTGGCGATTACCGTCGACTCAGTACGGTAACCACACCCGATCGATACCCGATACCACGACTACACGGCTTCACACATAACCTCCAAGGCAAGAAGATTTTAAAAAAATTGATCTTCAGAAGGCCTACCAAAAAAATCGTAAACAGAGAAGAAGATGTGAAAAAGACAGCCGTGATTACTCCTTTTGGCCTGTACGAGTTCACTAGGATGTGTTTTGGTTTGACGAAAGCAGGCCAGACTTTCCAATGGTACATTGTCAACGTGCTTCGCGGCCTACCTGTTTTTCCATTCGTCGACGACATTCTTGTAGCTACTGTGTACCAAGAAGCACACAGAAGCGAGCTTCAAGAAGTGTTTAAGCGACTCAACGAAAGTGGTTTAAAAATTAACGTCGCTAAGTGTATCTTCGGCAAGTCAAAACTCGATTTCCTGTGATACGCAATAAGCCCTGAAGGCATTACACCGACGGAAGAAAAGGTGCAGGCAATCTAGTCCTATCCATTGCCAAAAACGATCCAAGAGCTGCGTCGTTTCGTCGGAATGCTGAACTTTTATCGTTCGAGTATACCCCATGCGGCTGAACATCAAAAAGAATTGAGCAAATACTTTCACAACGCCAAGAAAAACGATAAAACAAACATACAATGGACCGAAGAGGCAAAACAAGGATTCAATCAAAGTAAACAACAAGAACTGCGCATTATTGTCCTGTCCATCACTGAGCGAACCTTTCGCATTTATGACAGACGCCTTCAACACATGTGTTGGTGCCGTTTTTCAACAAAACATCAACGGCAGGTGGAGACCACTGGGATTTTTCTCCAAGAAGTTCAGTGAGGCCCAACAAAAATACAGCACGTACGACCGTGAGTTGCTATCCATATACATGGCAATACGTCACTTCCGCCGTGTGTTTGAAGGACGAGAGTTAATTGTTTACACGGACCACAAACCGCTGTGTAATGTATTAACTTCAAACAGTAAGTCTGAGACGCCCGACCGAACAAGATACCTTGAATATATCGGACAGTTCACGTCAAATATTCAACACGTAACCGGTAAGTCGAAATAATAGCATGCCCGACACCACTGGATTACACCAATTTAGCAAGAAAACAAGGCCAAGACGAGGAATTAAAAATGCTAACAAAGAAAGAAAAGTACCTATTCAAAAAGATCACCATTCCCAACTCATCCGCCAAACCTGTTACCTGCGAGATGTCAGCAAGCTCTGCTCGTCCTTATCTGCCCCTCGCCCACCCGCTACTGGTGGCCCTCATGAATAGCGACGTAAATGAGTGGACTCGAACGTGCGACGCGTGCCAGCGTGCCGAGGTGCAACAACACACGAAGACACCTATTGCGGGTTTCCAACAAGCAAACAGACTGGAGCATGTCCATAAAGATATTGTTGGTCCGTTACCTATTTCTGACGGCTATCGATAACTGTTGACAAATAGGAATAAATAGGGCTACCAAATGGTCGGAAGCCAATGGTTGCTAATGCCTTCTATGACGGTTGGATCACGAGATTCGGTTGCCCAGTAACCATAATAACCCACCAAGGGAGGCAATTCGAGTCTGACCTATTTAATAAATTGATGCAACGCATGGGAATTCACCGCACCTGCACCACTTTATACAGGGTGTTTTTTTAAACTTTAGGGGCGTGTAGTACTCTTTTACTATGGGAACGACCATGAAATTGCAAAAAAAAATATCAGCTGCTCCACACATTATGGATCGCGTAACTCAAAAAAATGTAGGCAACAGCAGATTTTTTAAATCATATTTCATAGTTAGCCCTATAGTAAGAGTTGCTCATATTTATGAGTACTATACGCCCCTAAAGTATTTCCCACGTTTAGCCAAACACCCTGTAGATCGCACTGTCGGGACACAGGCCTCCTCTCGGTGAGAGAGGAGTCCGCACTCCACCACACTGGCCCACTTCGGGTTGGTGGCAACCGTCTTCGAATTTTTACAATGCCAAAAAATTTAAAAAAGAATTTAATTAAGTTTCTGTGGTGGTTACAAAATTGTACTGTGGGCGAAGTATTATATTATCTGTGCTGTGGGTGCATTCTTTTTTATTTTTATGAAAGTAATTTGTCTCTTTTTTGTTTCTTTGTTTGTTTCTCGAATTGGCCCAAATAGCCAAAGACAGAGATAAATGGAAAGAGGCAAGGGAGGCCTTTGCCCTGCAGTGGGAATGGCTCATAATAAAAAAAAAATGTCACTATTCCTACATTATTTACGAGTGCATTACACAAGTTTTTTTTCACGTTTACTTTTACCGAATTCCCTAAGGAAGATCGTGCCAACTTTGTTAAACATTTTTTCTTAAAATTACTAGACATCGATTATCCAAAATTTTAACTTGAGCAACTCACAAAAGATTTTCAATTAAGATTGTTTACAGAAAGTCTTCATTACGTAAGACGAGCTCCCATTTCGTTAATACATCTTTTGCAGAGCATCAGCTCCGTAACAAATTGGTATCTATGAGCGGACCACCATGACTTCTTGCAGCTATGCAAACGCAAAATGGCCGCGGTCCAGGCGCGATCAAAATCAAAATATTTTATTTCACATAGGCCTATATGGACACTTATAAAACGTCGAGAAAAGGTGCACGGCTCGGGTTGGTCGTTTTCTATGGAGAAGAACCGGCAAGAAACTCCATGGTTACTCTTTCAAAATCATTTGGTATTACAATATTATCTTGTTACAGCATTACTAAATAGATACTTAACGATTGAGACGGGCTGATCTTTGCAAACACAGATATAGATATACCTAGATAACGCAAGAGCATCTACTTTGCGTTATTCTTAACGTAGTTACGCAGCAATCTAATTTATTTATAACAACAACGTTACAACTCAAGAACTTAATTCTAGACACACAAAAACACACAAAACAAAATACACACATGGACAACCTAGTCCATTTTGTAAAAAAACTAAATAGTGCTTATGACGTCATAGTAGTTCGTAAAAAAATGGCACGCTTGGTTTTCATTCGAATCGTGATACTTGCGTTATCTAGGTTTATCGACTGTTTGTGAAATCATCTGGGGAACGAAGAGTGGAGGATGGAGGCGAATAATTTTTTTTTTTTTTTAAATTCTGTATGGGCTTACTCTTGACCTCAATCTAGTCCAAGGACAGAGATGAGGTCGACTATGGAACGAGCTAACCCAAAAGAAGCCTATTAACTCGCGATTTAAATAGAAAAAACTACTCATAATACCATGGGCTACCGTCTAGTGAAAAAACAAAAGGTCACTTTTGTTCTCAGGGTGCGATATTTTGTCAAAAGAACATGCATGGTAAGAGACAAATGAATAATTCATTTTAGCGATTTGTGATTAAGTTTTCCATAACAAATTCTCAGTAACAGCCACGGAGTCGGATTTTGTGCCCGATTGATAGCAATAAGATGAAACTATATTAAATGACCCTATTAGAAATATTATAAATGACAGTTAATAACAGGCGAAATATACCCACAGTTTTTGTACAATCAGGTACACCTCTGCCTAGCCTTTCGGGGATTACAGGTGTGATGTTTAACCTAATTTTCGGGTTGAACCAATTCGTTTCAGTAAAACGCGATTCTTCCACAACACAGAGGACTATTTAACATATCCACAAAGATACTCGTATCTCAATAAATCTAGCTCCAATCCAGTGCTGAGGTAGGTGCTGACTTCTTCAACGGAATCTATTCACGACCTTCATTCCTAAGGGAAATGCCCAATCGTAAATCACTCGCATGTTTCTTTTTATCAAGGAACGGGTGTAAATTACTTTTACTGTAGTACGTGGGACCATTTTTTTCACTGTGTTTTTAAAAATAAATAGGTAGGTATAGTAGAGAGAGACTAAAGCCAGCTTTCCGGATAAACACTCGAGTCAGAGCTACCAGTCACAGATACGTACGCATACGTCACAGGAACAGGAAGGACATCGAAGCCCTGTGTACGTTTCACTCTTACTACACTAGTTTCACTAGCAGGGGAATGATCCTGCCAGGGCTGCGGGACTGTTCGAAAGAGATACCGCGGCCCTGGAACACAAAGGGCAAAGAAGGAACATGGATGGGTTTTAGTCAGTACAAGTCTGACACTCCCTTCCGCTCCGCCCAGAGCGGGGGGGGGGTCATTTGATGATTACCCATCCAAAAAAAAAAAAAAAAGGGGAATGATGTAGCAGCAATACTTACGTAAAGACATACGAATGAGAGGAGCGCACGCGCTTCGCCACCGCGCGCCTGCGCATACTAAGCTAGGCAAAGTGAAAGGAATGTGGACCTGCCGACCGTATCATCGCGCCCGCACGTCGAAGGGAGCTCGGCACATGCTACCGGCATTACCAAATTATGTTAGTTTGTAAGTTTATTAATGTACCCTATTTATTTTATATTCCATTGACTTTTCTGTATATAAGCAGCGCTCCCTAATAAACGACACATATCATTATTCGCCTTCTTATTTACAACACGCAACCCCTAAAGTGGTGACCCCGCGTTCAAAATGGCTACGCCCGTAACGAAAGCAGACAAGACTACTACGCCTGAAGACGTCGAAGCAATTAGCGTCCAGTCACGCATACCTAAATTCTGGTGCAACATACCAACCAGCAGCAAAAACAGCTTAAAGAGGTGAACCCCGTGTGTTCCTGCCAGTGTAAACCTTCCACGTCAAAGACCCCAACGACAGCGGCAACGTCTGAACCTGCAGACCAGAAATTCCACAGCATCATTGAAGCCCTGACCAAAGAAGTTGCAGCGCTGAAAACGAATCGATTCCGCAAATTTCAACGCCGATCCCACAATTTCAGAAGCCATTCCAGCTCAAATCACAGGACAGAAGAAACGCCGTGTGCTATTTCCTTATGTAATTCGGCAAGGCAGCATACCGATGTAGAAGTCCGTGCAGTTTTAAAGGAATATCAAGCGAGAAGCCGGAAAACTAAAGGAGACTGAAGCCGTGGCGGTGGCCGAAGTCGACGATTTATCCACATAGGTACCACCTATTTTTACACGACAAAACAACCGGAAAAAAACTCCTCATCGACACGGGTGCAACTGTTTTCGTTTTACCCGCCACTGCACGCGATAAACAGCGAACTCCAACCAACTACTTGTACGCAGCAAATTTTTCACAAATACCTACATACATCGTTCTCAACATCGGAATGAGGCGTGCCTATATCGATGGCAATCTTCCCTACCACGACCTGTTGGCCAAGTACCCAGACATTACAAGGAAAAACTTAACGAAACTGGGAAATAGCGAAGTCGAACACTATATTGAAACCACCGGCCCACCGATATTTACAAATGCCAGACCACTACCGCCACATATAACGCTGCAAAACAAGATTCCAACTCATGATGAACCAAGGAATTTGTCGACCGTCTAATAGCCCGTGGGCTAGTCCATTACACATGATTTTGAAAAAGGATGGTACCTACAGATCCTGTGGCGATTACCGTCGACACAGTACGGTAACCACACCCGATCGATACCCGAAACCACGACTAGACGGCTTCACACATAACCTCCAAGGCAAGAAGATTTAAATAAAAATTGATCTTCAGAAAGCCTACCAAAAAAATCGTAAGCAGAGAAGAAGACGTGAAAAAGACAGCCGTGATTACTCCTTTTGGCCTGTACGAGTTCACTAGGATGTGTTTTGGTTTGACGAATGCAGGCCAGACTTTCCAATGGTACATTGTCAACGTGCTTCGCGGCCTACCTGTTTTTCCATTCGTCGACGACATTCTTGTAGCTACTGTGTACCAAGAAGCACACAGAAGCGAGCTTCAAGAAGTGTTTAAGCGACTCAACGAAAGTGGTTTAAAAATTAACGTCGCTAAGTGTATCTTCGGCAAGTCAAAACTCGATTTCCTGTGATACGCAATAAGCCCTGAAGGCATTACACCGACGGAAGAAAAGGTGCAGGCAATCCAGTCCTATCCATTGCCAAAAACGATCCAAGAGCTGCGTCGTTTCGTGGGAATGCTGAACTTTTATCGTTCGAGTATACCCCATGCGGCTGAACATTAAAAATAATTGAGCAAATACTTTCACAACGCCAAGAAAAACGATAAAAAAAACATACAATGGACCGAAGAGGCAAAAGAAGCATTCAATCAAAGTAAACAACAAGAACTGCGCATTATTGTCCTGTCCATCACTGAGCGAACCTTTCGCATTGATGACAGACGCCTTCAACACATGTGTTGGTGCCGTTTTTCAACAAAACATCAACGGCAGGTGGAGACCACTGGGATTTTTCTCCAAGAAGTTCAGTGAGGCCCAACAAAAATACAGCACGTACGACCGTGAGTTGCTATCCATATACATGGCAACACGTCACTTCCGCCGTGTGTTTGAAGGACGAGACTTAATTGTTTACACGGACCACAAACCGCTGTGTAATGTATTAACTTCAAACAGTAAGTCTGAGACGCCCCACCGAACAAGATACCTTGAATATATCGGACAGTTCACGTCAAATATTCAACACGTAACCGGTAAGTCGAAATAATAGCATGCCCGACACCACTGGATTACACCAATTTTGCAAGAAAACAAGGCCAAGACGAGGAATTAAAAATGCTAACAAAGAAAGAAAAGTACCTATTCAAAAAGATCACCATTCCCAACTCATCCGCCAAACCTGTTACCTGCGAGATGTCAGCAAGCTCTGCTCGTCCTTATCTGCCCCCCGCCCACCCGCTACTGGTGGCCCTCATGAATAGCAACGTAAATGAGTGGACTCGAACGTGCGACGCGTGCCAGCGTGCCGAGGTGCAACAACACACGAAGACACCTATTGCGGGTTTCCAACAAGCAAACAGACTGGAGCATGTCCATATAGATATTGTTGGTCCGGTACCTATTTCTGACGTCTATCGATATCTGTTGACCATGATAGATAGGGCTACCAAATGGCCCGTAGCCCGTCCATTGGTAGACTAACCGCAGAAAAGGTTGCTAATGCGTTCTATGACGGTTGGATCACGAGATTCGGTTGCCCAGTAACCATAACCACCGACCAAGGGAGGCAATTCGAGTCTGGCCTATTTAATAAATTGATGCAACGCATGGGAATTCACCGCACCCGCACCACTGCCTACCATGCATGATGGCACCGCTCACTCAAGATGTTGCTCACCGCAAGACACAAATCAACAACATGGTCACATGAGCTACCTACAGTGCTGCTGGGACTGCGCGCTTCGATAAAAGAAGATGTTGGTGCAAGTACCGCTGAACTGCTATATGACCAAACGCTGCGAATACCCGGAGAATTCTATGAAAAATCTACAAGACATCGCTATACGATTTCGGAATAAGTTGAGTCGAACTTCATGAATAAGTTGAATGGAGCGTTAAAAAATGCCCAGGCGCAACGGAAATCTAACCAATCCCGAACGACATTTATTCTCGATGACCTACATAAATGTTCGCATGTTCACCTACGCAATGACGCATCTAAACAACCTCTGACGCCAACCTACACTGGCCCGTATGAAGTGATCAGTCGTAAGGACAAGTACTTCACTATCCAGTTACCCAATCGATGCACCAACATCACTGTTGACTGACACGACTAAAGCCAACTTTCCTGATAAACACTCGAGTCAGAACTACCAGTTACAGATACGTACGCATACGTCACAAGAACAGGAAGGACATCGAAGCCCTGTGTACGTTTCACTAGCAGGGGAATGACGTAGCAGCAATACTAGCAATATTCCCCTAAAGACATACGAATGAGAGGAGCGCACGCGGCCGTTCGCCATCGCGCGCCTGCGCATACTAAGCTTGGCTAAGTGAAAGGAATGTGGACCGGCCGACCGTATCATCGCGCCCGCACGTCGAAGGGAGCTCGGCACATGCTACCGGCATTACCAAATTATGTTAGTTTCTAAGTTTGTTAATGTAGGGTACAATAGTATTTATTTTATATTTCATTGTCTTTTCTGTACATAAGCAGCGCTCCCTAATAAACGACACAGATCATTATTCGCCTTCTTATTTACAACACGCAACCGCAAAAGGATCTTATGTACTTTAAAAATAAAATTAAAAACATCATAATATAAAGGATGTAAATAGACCCCACTTGTTCTTCCAGTCTTTGCGATATTTTTTTTTTTTTAGACCATACCTTGGAACCTTCTAGTTACGGAGATATTGGGGGTCAAAGTTCCAACCTTTTCACAAGTTTTTCAAAACAATATTAAATACATGTTTTTAATGGGTTTTTACTTTACACACCTCCACGACCCCCGTACTATTCAATCCATCCATCAGCACAATGCTTTGAGTGCTTTCCATCGCGTCCTACCGTGAAACGTGATTTTTCACCCCAAAAAAAAAGTCGTTTCCCAGCAATAATTTTTGCGTAAAGTTACTTAGTTTGATGTACAGAATGCTTGGTTGACGGCTATGTGAAGGGTCTGATTACACACTGTATACTGGGTGGAAGGTGGAAGGTTTTAATAACCGATGAAAAATTTCTACGTGGGGGGGCTCAAAATGATGTACTGAATACGTGGTAACCGTTTTCGCGTCGGTATCCCTTCTACCCTCGTTGGTCTGGTGATCCCAAGCGCGACTGCTGAACATGAGGTCCTGAGTTTGATTCCCGGGTCGGGCAAAATGTTATTGGATCAGGAATTTCTCAGTCGCAGCCACGGATTTGTATCCGATTGATGACAATAGGCTCGCCCCTATAGAACTTAAACATAACTGGCAGAATGTGGGTGTACTATCTCAGTCCTAACTGGGCTGTGGAGGTCAGATCGGCAGTCGCTTCGTGTAAAATGCTGGTATTCAGCGGCATCCGGCTAGACTGGAAGCCGATCCCAACATAGTTGGGGAAAAGGCTTGGCAGATGATGATGGTGACAATTCCGAAGCTGCTAACGCCGCCAAGGCCCAATTGCAATGATAGACCCATTTACGATTATGGATTCGATGAAAACAGCAACCGGTGATAATGGCCACATAACACATTGTTACGGAAGCGTTCATAGATTTGCCTTCACCGTACTTTGGTCGCGCGAAAAACTGTTTACATTGAGCTGAGGGAGCTCGCACTCCCTGCATGAAACGAGTATAATAAACCAGTATATTACTAAATAAGATTTAACTTAATAAACGCACGACCTTTCGTGTGGAGTCCCGGACCTTACAAACTAAACAACTGTTGGTCTACGAGTTCTTGAAGTTCGCAAAAAAAAATGGAATTCTAAAGAGTGTAAATAGACCCTTAACGAAGCCGAAAGGCCCTTATTATCCCGGTCATTGCGATCATTTTCTTGTTCTGGACCATACCTGGGAACCTCCTTCTAGTTACGGTTACGACATTTGAGGTCAAAGTTACAACTTTTTCACAATTTTTTTTTAATACTATTTTTTAAGGTTATAACTTCTGCCAGGGCTGCGGGACTGTTCGAAAGAGATACCGCGGCCCTGGAACACAAAGGGCAAAGAAGGAACATGGATGGCTTTTAGTCAGTAGAAGTCTGACACTCCCTTCCGCACCGCCCAGACCCCCGCTCTGGGCGGTGCGGAAGGGAGTGTCAGAGATCATATCAGGTCGCAAATCATATTTAGTTCAACATACAGCTTGACACTGACCGGCAAATTGAAAAAAAAACGCAAGAAAATTTGAATTTCGCGGGCTACTACGGCGCTTCCATGGTTTTACATGGCTCAAATCCCAAAAACAGCGTATGTTCAAAGAAATTTGTTGATGAATCCCTTCGTGCGTTTTCCGTGTAAAAAAAGTATGTTATAGTTAAGTTCATCACAAATAAATTGTATTGTTTTAAATTTTAATAAACCTTCTCAATTTTTTTTGGTTAATCGTAGAAAATAGGTCCTTTTTCAACCTTAATTGTAAATTATCTCTGTAACGGCTGAATAGATCGGCATGAATTTTGTAACAACAAATACAATCTGTATTGTTTTTTTTCTATTAATTTATTAGTTATTTCTTTTAATATTTTTAAATAATAAATAAAAACCGAAATTTTGCGAAATGTGCGGGGGGCAAGTCAACAAAAACCAGTACAGGGATCAAATCATCAAGGTCATCGAGCAATGTAATGCCCTTAACTGAAATAATCTACCTAGGTACTTTTGGTCTTCTGCTGCCAATGTGCAAGCGATCATTAAAGAACCAGCTGTCATAAACATTTTGGATGATTTATTTTGTGTGCTTTTTTCGGAACTTGTCATTTGCATAGGTGGCTAAAAGGGTGATATTTTGTTTCATACTCCTGACGTTCAAACCTTTGTTTTTCTGATAAATATTAATTTGTTTACGTTTTTTCATTACATACATTTTGTGTTAAAATTAAAATCAAAACAGCCCATTGCCACTTCAGCTTACTTATTCTGTGAGCTATGTCGACAACTCTGGTTCTCTGTCGGATCACATCGTTCCGAATGCGATCCCTCAGAGAGACTCCAAGCATAGCTCGTTCCATAGCTCGCTGAGCGACCTTAAATTTATGGACCAGCCGTACTGTGAGTGTCCACGTTTCGGCTCCGTAGGTCATAACAGACCTTAGTCTTTAGGCTCTGTGGAATACGCGACGAGACGAAATAAGTAATTCAGTAAATAATTATTTATTTAGTTCACCAACAATTGTATACACTGGTATAAGCAAATGAAACAGAAGCAACAAATCAGAATGAAGTGTAACAACCACTTACAGTTACACTCTGTACGCACACAAAACGTAGTCGTAACTTATTAAAAAATAGAAATAAAAAGACTATATTATCAAAGTTGCACTGAATTAAACTTAATAAATTAATTAAACAAAATACCTCATACATCTTCAAATTATAGGCAGAACAGTTATATTGTGCGCGCAAGAAATTTCAATGACATTTATGCAGGGAGATTTTGATCAATTCACAATTAGTGTGAATTCGGCCAGAAGGTGCTGAAGCCTCAAATTTTTCAAGTAGCGGTAGGTTATATATTATCGTTTTTATTATTTTACTTTTTTCCCTATTATATTAGTCATATAATTGCCAAGTATTTATATTCTTCTTACTTTGATGATAGCGGTGTATTATCTGTTTTTGTGCTCACACTATAAATTTTTTATTCAAAGTCTATACGTGAGGATTTGTAATTGGCTTTCTGGTGACTGGTTTCCTTTTTTGTTTGTTTTTATTAGCTGTAAGTCCTCCATGTACTAAAATGAATAAATAAAACAATGAAATCTATATAAAACTAGGTAATATAAAAATAGGTAATATCTAGCCTTTATTCACCCACCCAGTGAGATAACGCAGGGCTAAGAAACTCAATGTTCAGGGAGAAACATAAAAAAAACTGGCTTTCAAAATTAGACGCAAACAAATTCTTAGCAAAAAAAAAGAAACATCTGTAGTGAGAATCATAGTTATAACTTATTGAAGAGAGCAAAGAAGCGGCATCTTAACGCTTTACATAAAGTCAAAGTATACAAAATCAACTGTTTCGTGCTTCGTTAGTCTTTGAGCCAAGTTGATGTGTTCCTCTGGTCTTGGCAAACATACAAACACGCTTACTTCGGGCCTTTAAAATGGTGCAGTTCTAAAACGTACGGACTTATACTTTAACCTTACATTTGTCATTTTTTTCTATCGCCCGTGACCTTCGTTCGCGTGATATTTAAAAAAAAATGTTACTTCCCTTTTTGAATCACCAATTTCAAGGTTTTTAATTTTTTTGCACGGTACCCTAATTATTTTTATAAAATAAAAACCTATGTTAGACCTTATAACGTTAGATATCTGCCAGTAAAAGTCCCGTCATAATCGGTCCAGCCGTTTCGGAGATTAGTGGAATAAACAGACACCCAAAAACCAAAAACTAAGTTTTTGTGTTATAAGTATCATATTTGCATTCAGTAAAAAGCTGTAATTTTGAAATTACAAATAGACACTTTAATTGTATTTATTTGTAGATAAGTTTAGCCTATTCTACTTAGTTCTTAACACCACAAAAAGCAATCTAACCATAATCTTTGTAAGTGCAACCACATGTCCCCGATTGCTCTGTAATGAGGTCAATCTCATCTAAAAGTCATCGTTAAGTCGCCGCGGCGGGCTAACGGCCGTGTTATTAAATGCGGTGGCGACAATAGTGTGTGATTGCGATGTGGAGTGAGCTTGCAGCCAATAACAGGCCTGTACTACGGTTTTAAAAGTCATTCAGTTCTCACTTTGTATTGGCACCGAAATCTTGATCAAAACAATATCTGGATTCGAAACTAGACAACGAGCTTTAAAAAGAGACTGTTGCATATAATCAATGGTGTACCATTACAAGAAAACTGATCTCGCTAACTCACTCGTGTTGTCAAAAATGCATTGCTGAGCATACGCATCAATGGGAAAGAATGATCCCGTAGCGCGGGGAAGTGGGGGCAATATTTCAATTTGAGCTGCATCTCGAGCGGCCTTAAAAAAAAACATCGTGTGAAAACGTCCTCAATTTCTTAACTGACGAATTCGTAATACGAAACGCCTTAAGGTGCTGTCGGCAGCCAATGTTTAGGTATTTGCGGAGGTGAAGAAGGGGAAGTGGTGTACCTGCCAGGTTTGCCTGTACAGTTGACCTGTACATAAAACCGGAGCGTGTATTTTGCCAAACTGTGCAGGTTTGTCCTCTACGCAGCTCACACACATAGTGAAAAATATATCCAACTCTGTTCGTCGAAAAATTTTACGCAAAAACAATAATAAAAATATACAAAATAGTCTAACTTCGGTTGGGGAGGCTCTTGTTCACAATTTATGATTATTGGAAAGTAAAAGGAACAACTGAGTACACAATAGAAATTATAAAGTTAAAATATTCAGCCATAATCCGTCCCAAAAGTTTCATTCAGTTCATCCCGGTTTTCGGGTCCTTTTGTTCTTATAGGTGCATTATGTGCTTAGGAAGTTAGGACCTAGAACTAAGCTTATTGCCTTTTTACTACCGTGCTTAGTGGAGCAGCGGTGGCCCAGTGGTGGTGACCCCAATTTACGAGCCGAAAGTCGTGGGTTCAAACAGCAGGCGCATTACTTTTAGTAATTTATTTCATCACCGCTGCTCTCAAAACGGTGAAGGAAAACATCGTGAGGAAACCGGCATGTCCTAGAACCAAAAATTCAAAGACATGTGACATCTACCAACCCGCACTGCGCCGGCCGTGGTAGATTCCATTTCCTCCCCTCGTGGAGAGGAGGCCTGTGATATCAGCATTGGGAACGATATGGACTGATTACTACCGTGCTTAATAACAGAGCATTGAAAATTTAACTGTGATTTTTTTGTAGGAACTAGCCAAAATCAAAAAAATCAAAATCAAAATATTTTATTTTACATAGGCCTAGATGGGCACTTATAAAACGTCGAAAAAAAGGTGCACGGTTCGGGTTGGCCGTTTCCTATGGAGAAGAACCGGCAAGAAACTCCATGCTTACTCTTTTCAAATCATTTGGTGTTACATTAATATCATGGATACAGCATTTGTACTTAAGTATGGGGGGACAGCGTAGGCCCGACAATAAGTCGTTGCTTACTACACAAAAAATGTAGAACAAAATAAAAAGTTAACAAAAGTTAACAAGCAGCTGGGAATCTACAAAGCCTACAATGTTCACACATTTACAAACAATTGATAAAAAAGAATCTATACAAAGGTAAAAAAAAGAATTGTAAAGTACTAAATTAAACAAGTGACACAAATATTGTTATCAGTGCTGTAACTATTCTGAGCAAAAGATGTATAAATGATTTGAAAACTATTGTGAAAATCTGATTCGAAAGAGGAGAAAAAATGAGATTGAGAATAGTTAGAGACATCCACATATTTGTGCCGTTTATGAGCTACCAGGGAAGCCGCATGCGCAGAAGGAACTAAAGCCAAACTTCTTTATCTTCAACGTAGTCCTTGATTTTGTAATATGCTTTTTTAATAAGGACACGTTTGATGTAGTTTTTGAATTTTCCATCGGTCAGTTCTATAACTGACTTTGGCAACTGTTATAAAAGCGTATACTGTTTATATGAAAAGACTTGCTAGTTTTTGTTAGTCTGAACTTAGGTATTACAATTTCGTGTTTACTGCGTGTATTTATATTATGAAAGTCGCTTCTTATTTTGAAAAGCCCTCGATTTTTGCGGACATATAAAATACATTCTAAGATATAAAGTGAAGGCAGGGTCAGTATATCAATCTCTTTAAATTTTTCTCTGAGGGACTCGCGAGGACCCATTTTATATATCGCGCGGACTGCCCTCTTTTGAAGAATGAAAATTGAGTCAACGTCTGCTGCTGATCCCCACAGCAGAATGCCATAAGACATAATACTGTGGAAATAAGCATAGTACACTAGCCTAGCTGTAGCCACATCAGTTAACTGCCTTATTTTCCTTACTGCATATGCAGCTGAGCTTAGCCTACCCGAAAGAGTTCTAATGTGTGCGCCCCACTGCAATTTTGAATCGATAGTAATCCCTAAGAATACAGTTTCCGCTATAACATCAAGTTTTTTGCCGTCAAGATTCAAATCCAGATCCCGTTGTGGTACATTCGGTAAAGAGAACTTCAGACATTTTGTTTTGTTCGCATTCAGTAAAAGATTGTTAGCTGCGAACCATTTCGAGAGTACGGTTAGACTTTCGTTGACATGTAAGACATTCGTATCTTTTCTATCTATTTTAAAAATTAGCGAAGTGTCATCAGCAAATAGAATTATATCCGATAATTTGGCCATCAGCCGGGGTGGGGACCCCGGTTTCGCACGGCAAGCAGTAATTATGTATAGCCGAAAGATTTTGGGTGAATGATGTGATTATGTTTAAGTTATTTCGTGCATAATACGCGCTAAAGGTAATTAAGCAAAGGTCGCGTTAGTACTATACAGGCTGGAAGAAACATCGACAGACAAACAATTATTTCGTAGACAGTACATCATTCA
Source organism: Noctua fimbriata (assembly GCA_905163415.1). Classification (NCBI taxonomy): domain Eukaryota; kingdom Metazoa; phylum Arthropoda; class Insecta; order Lepidoptera; family Noctuidae; genus Noctua; species Noctua fimbriata. Next base: position 4,753,528 of record LR990930.1, read on the forward strand.
TAAGAACTAGCCACGAGCGCGGTTTTATGTCGCAGGAGACGTGGTGTGGACCTGGCGTTGCGTCGGCGATGCTGGGCCGATTACGTGCTTACGTTGGGTGGACAAATTCAAATTTAAATTCGAACGTTTATTGTAACACAGTACATATACATTTCCCGATGTTATGTGAATGTGCAGTCCACTGTGTTATACCAATTTAGGCATGCAAAATTTATTATCAAAGTTATGCAATTTCTTAAGTTCCAATTAATACCATAAACATTGTCAAAAGAAAATAAAATAAATTCGAGTTAATGCCTTATAAAATAAATTTAAAAAATACCCTATACAATGTCATAAAAATCAAATAAATATGTTATACAATGTCATAAATTCAATTATAATTAGTACCCTTTAAAGTGTCATAAAAATCAAATTAATAAGATATACCATGTAATAAATCCAAAAAATAAAATAAAAAGGAAATTAAAATAATAATAATACCTTGTACAATCAATCCAAATTAATAAGTAACTAATGTCAAAAATTCAAATCAATAAGCAAGTAATGTCAGAGTATATAATGTCATAATAATTAAGAAATATCGAATATAGTCAACACATACAAGAATACGATAAAAATAGTCTTTGTAAGATAAATCGGACTCAACTATTCACCATAATTACTATTATCCACATAATTTTCTATCTTCAGTTTTCGTTTATAGTTTAGTATGTCTTACTTATGAGTAGATTATGGAGTTGCTTCTTAAATAACTTTACATCTCGAATACATAACAAAGCAATTACCTAATGCTTTATTATAAATACACGGTGCCATTCCTAACAGATTTTTATAAAATACCGCTTTGGACGTCTGGTAGACAACTCAGACAACTCAACTGCAGTGTTTAAAAGTGTGCTTTGACTATTTAAATTCGTACTAAATAACTACAGGCGATTTTCGGTAAGCGCATGAAGCTGGATTTGGTTCCAAACATCTCTCCATAGAAATCTATTCAGTTAAACCTATGAGAAATGTATCGCAATGGAGCGCATGAGCGATGGAAATCTATCAGTAAACGGTGTGTCAAAGCTACGTCGCTTGGAGGATTAATGCCACGTATCGTATAAAGGCCGGTCCATTCCAGTCCAGTCCACTGCAAACGCAATGGTCTAAATGTAGGGCTGACAAACTTGTATTGTAATGTCATATCTAAAATATGTAGTATATACAAAAAAAAAGTTCACATAACCATAAATAATCAGCTTTTATCCTTTCTACTGCCAGGACACACGACTCCACGTCTTATGGTTCTAAGACATGCCGCTCATAAAACGGTGCTGGAAAACTTCTTGAGGAGACGAGACTTTCCGTCACCATTTTATCAACGTAGGGTGACTGCTTGGATCGAACCCACGCCACACAATGCGCAAGTTGGGGCGTCATCCAGTGATGACGCCCCAACTTGCGCCAACTTGCGCATAGGATCGGAGACCCGAATTTCGATATGGACTTTGCTGGAATGTTCATGTCTTAATTAATATTTAACATAAATAAATAAAGCTAAATAAATTCGATGATTTCAAATTTCAACTCATCAGTTGATTTAATGAAGGCTAACGAAGCAATGATTGGTAGCTGGTTAGATATAAACTGATTTTTGAATATTACTAAGTGATAGAACTCAGCCTTTATTTTTCTGACAGCCCTGACTTAAGGCTAGAAGTCAAATAAAGCCTGATAGTTATGCACTCCACAGGTGGCAGAAAGCCAACCGTTTACGTGACACGAAATGCAACGATACTGAGATCTTGCTCGGTAATGTATGGGCTACGTGCCCTGAATCTAGACTAGTGTATACTTCCAGAAATCTGAAAAGCACAGATTAAGAGGGAACAGGGTCGGCGAGGAATTTGAAAAATAGGTATTTGAAGAAACCATTGCCGTCGCGCTACGTCAAGGCTGCCCCCGTAGAGTGCGATAGGGATAGCTGCAACTCAGACCGATTTTGTCAGAAAAATTTTGACAAAATCGACGATTCGTATTCCCCTTTTCTCTCCTCGAAAACTGAGCCGATTCAATTATTTTTAACATTTAATTTTAGGAAAGAGTATGTCTAGGTTCACGTACAATGGTCCACTTTAAGGACTAAGTGCGAAACCAAAACCCTAATATAGAACATAGATGTCTAGGTTCTTATTTATCAATTTTTTTTATGTTAAAAAAATTTCGAATTTTTTGGTAGTCCTATCACGGCTAAATGGGGCAGTTTTTGTCAATTTTAGAGGGTCATATTTTCTTTGCTTTTATTAGTTGCTGACATAAAAAACTTTCTGCGAAATAAACCGACTTCCAAAAAAACACTAAAAAAGTCTAAAATAACTTTACTTTCGGAAATCGGTAACTTTGTTTATTTCATTGACTTTTTTAGTCTACCACCACTGGCCACTATTTTATGGCTTGTACATGATTGTAAGGCACCATCACACGCATCGAACGGCAACAGGGACCAATCGGGAATCCTTTCACTTGAAAAAAGAATTATTCAAATCGGTTTAGAAATGACGGAGTTATGAGGTAAATGATTTATTATATTTATATGAGCAAATAAATGATTTATTATATTATTATTATAAAAAACATAAAAAAGAAACAACCGAATTGAGAACCTCCTCCTTTTTGAAGAAATTCTGTTAAAAAAGGAAATGACAGGAGCAGACCTTGATTTTATGAAAAAAAAAACAAATGTTTGCTCTAGAGGCATTATTCAGGAAGAAAAAAGGGGAATACATTTGTATGAAGAATCGAAGCCCCTGTTCCCTTTTAAGGGACCTCGCGAACTCCGCGGCCAAGCTTCGATCAGGAAGGTAGTTTGGTCGCACAACCGGGCGTCCAACCACTTTTATTCAAGAAAGCTGCCGGTCATGTGACAAGTCCACGTGGTGCGCGATTTCTATAAATAGGAACTGATGCTTTTGTTTTCCTTCATAGACTGTGAAATGACACAAGTCCTGCCTGAGAAGCATAACACAGTCAGTCCTTTAACGTTGCCACTCGCGGTGCCGCAAGGCTCCTTCTATGAGGAGGAAAGGGCCATAATCCACCTCAAGGGCCCAGTGTGGGATGGTGGATCTCACATGTCTTCGAATTTTTGGTTCTAGGAGATGCCGGTCTCCTCACGATGTTTTCCTTTGTTTTGAGAGCAGTGGTGATGCAATAAATCATACAAAGTATTGTTGCCTGCCTGGTTTCGAAGCCTTACCAATGGAAGTCACCAGTCTAACATTGCTGGAAAGGCTTTTAGGAAAAACTAGAACTTTGTTGCAAGACAGTTCTTTTCTACGGCAAACATGCAAGAATGTTGTCACATTACCATTTTATGTATCCATAATTTGATTTCAAATGTCCTTGGGTATAAAACCTGTTATGAAATTGTTAATTCATGTAACATATATGAAGTACATAACATCACGCCTGTAATCCCCGAAGGATTAAGCACAGGTGTATTTAATAGAACACCCACGTTTCGCCTGTTATAGTTCAAGATTCCGAACTGCAGTTTCTGTACCAAAAAATGCTTACAAAAACGTTTTTCTGAACTAAAAAGTCTCCCGTTTCAAGTATCCCGTAGATTTTATTGGGTCGACAGTGAACAAACTCCTAATGAGCGTGTTCCAATTATAAGAACGTCGTCTACGTTCATAAAACATTGAAGAATATAAATTCATTATTTTTATAACAAATTGGTGCATTCTCTCCTTTGTGGTCGTTTTGTTACAAGCGGGGCATCAACTCGGGGATAAAAACCTTTAAAAAATGTGGCAGCTTATTAAATCGCGCAGGCGTGAAAGTTGACACGAAATAAACTAGTGGAACGTTGCTTTTTGTGGAAATATTTTGTTATACTTCAGCCAGGCTGCAGACGGCAATGGCGTTGGGGTTTCCATCGCGGACATCGGACGCCATCGTCATAACATCACTCCATCAAAGTAACCTCGTTTTGGTCTTGAATGTTGAGAAAGTAGCATAGAGTTGTATTCAGCCAGGTGACTCAGTTCGTGACGTAGGTGGCACGTGGAATTTGATATCCTCGAAGGAAAATGTCGTTTTTGCCTTACCCTGCGCAGACGGCAGTTCCAACTTTCGTTTCAACAACTACTGTACTGTTGAAAACGTCGTCCGTGAAGTATTGAAGGTCTGTTGCTCCAGACTCATCCAGAAGTTGATGATTGTAAACAAACTTCTCCCAGTTGTTGTTCAGCCGCGAAAGACGCTCCTCCAGGTAAGCCAAGTTCTTCCTGGTGGGGCTGTCGTTCTTGTAGTTTTTACAAATAAGCTTCAAGTTGCTGAAGATAGCTTCTTGACTGCTGATCAGTTCTGCGACGCTCTGAACCATTGTTGTTAGTTATAGCTTCGACCGTTGGTAAAGTTGAGTTGAGGCCAAATGCAATCCTTTTTTTATTTTATTTTCCAAGCCTTCTCTGTCCCATACCTGGACGAAGGCCTCCCTCCACTCCTTCCACTTCTCGTGAACCCGCGCGCCCTAATTCCAATTTGACAACAACTGTTATCTTGAGACAGTGAGGCGGGGTCGCGGCAGGCCACGACGGAGATGACGGGGCGAACTGGATAAGTTCCGTCCGAACTGGAAGGAGAAGCTTAGAAATTTCGTAAGCTTTTAATTTTAAGTAATTATGTACATATTTAAATTGGGTTTTGATGCCTTTGTGAATTAATAAATATTCGAAAAAATCATATTTGCCAAATTTAACACGAAATACTTTTACCGACACCAACCAGTTGTATATTGCAATTTATGCATATTTAAATGTCTTTCTCGTTCATAAACTAATAGCATACTTATTTACAAGAAACCTGTTACGATTACACAACAAAAAAAAACACATTTAAATCGTGGATTTACCTCAGTTTTACCTTTCTCAAACGCAAATCTTGGGATAAAAATAGTACATCCGTATGTCCACAACACAAGTTGGGACCAAGATGAATCAGCATATGGCTTATCGCGGTTCAGCTGTTATATTGCAATTTTATTTTTAGTTATATCTACGAACCTCTACAGGTAAGTATGTAAAAGATCTGTCGTAATTTGTTTTTTTTTAACGAATCTATTATATAGGTACCGTATCATGTACATTATGTATGCTTAGAAGTTTGGTATGGTTATATCAGAAACTACTCAACCGATTTCAAAAAGTTCTTACGCCGATAGAAAGTTACACTATTTCAGTGTCATAAAATGTGGGCGAAGTCGCAGATAAAACTGTCCTTGTCTATGGTAGAAGTTTTCAGATCGAAATCGCTGAACCGATTTTAATTAAAGTTATGTCTCAGTCAGCCTGCACGGGGTCAAAAAATGGGCATATTTTGTAATATTAACCCTGAAATTAATGTCTAAATTAATTTGGGGAGCTTGAAATTATTATCTTGTCTTCATAACCCTTGAGGTATCTACATACTGACTGGAAAATACTTAAAAAAGACCCTTAGAACATTTATTCGTTATTCTGAGCAGATAAAAAATCGGTATGACGGGTGAACACAGGGCACTGTATGCCTAAAATATTAGGACATTCGTGGAAATGGGTCAGTAAACATTCACTATGTATGCAGAATCTATGCCTCAGAGTTCGTGGAGTATATCTACACCAAAAGGCAGAGGGTGTGAATTCAAATCCTACGCATGGGTGAACCTAGAACATTGATTAAATAATAAAAAGTCATAATAGAAATATACCTAGTAATAAAAGTATTACAGCACAAGGTTGAAGAATGTGAGCGTGGCTATCATTGTGCCGATTGACGTTGCCTGATAGCCTCGACGAAAATATTTCGCAGCTCTCCTTAGGTGGTTGGATCAAGGGCCTGATTCAGAAGGCAGTACTCCGTGATATGGCTCGCATTGTGAGGAGGTCTCTGTCTTTGGAGCCCTAACCAGCGGTAGCTTGGACCTTGCTCCCGACACCGGCGGTCCACTATTTTTATTAAGAAATACTTATAAATGTAATCAAAATGTAGACAGAAAAACAAATGAAAGTAATATTAACCAATAGTCGTCATTATTTAATACGGGACCGGAGAGAGATCGGGAACTTTTTTGCTCTCCGAAGCATGTGGGTACTTATCATACCACCAGTTTCTGAACTCCGGCCTGCTGCTGAGAAATTCTTATTGGAAAACCCAGCAACACTGATCAACCGTATACTACATGCCAAAACGTCTCTAACCCTAACTTTCTTCAAAGCAAATAGAACGTTATTCTTGCCTTTATGAAACGCAATATTCCATTGGTTCAACAAATTTTACTCCATCATATGATATTGCAGTCGTGCCTTTCAGAATTGCGTTTACATTACATTTTCAAAAACAAAAGACGGTCCACCGTGCGACGAGAACTCTCTGGAACTCTCTGGAACTTAGAACTATTTCAATCTGGTTCACGTTCCAGATTCTTCTCTAATTTGTACCTGGAGTGGTGAATTGAATTCAGACGTCGTGTCTACCTCTGGTAGCGTGAAACTTGGGTAGTCTAAGACGACTTGCGGCTGTCGGCCCAATTCTCTCAATCTGCTGAAATCCAGCGAGAAGCGCTGTCGACCATTTGCATCTTGTTAACGAGAATTTTAGGGGCAACTAGTTCGGTAGTACTTGTTAGATGGTAGTGTCTATTGAATGACTTAGTTTTGATTTGTTATACCGCTCAGTTCCAATATTATCGAAATCGTACGCAAATCGTTTCTTTGTCAGAACTAATTGAACAGCCTGTGGCAGAACTAATTTCGAGAAGTGTATTTTTAATTATATGAGTATTAAAGGTCTTGTACAGGATAGAAATGTACCACATTATCAGCAGTAATGAGTTATTAAAATCAATTTTGTAGACCGGTACATTTGTTTGAGTTGGAGACAACTTAGGTACCTAAAAAATACTATGCATTTATGTATTCGTACTTCTAAGTAACATGGCCAAATATGAATATGAGACAGTAGAAGAACAACAGATTAGAGAAGCCACACGGAGACGAGACATTATGCGTTACAAGGTACAGCCTAATTTGAATATCGTGAGGCACAATCCCAGATACCAATCGGTTAAATTGTTTAATAAGTTGCCTCTACATATAGAAAACGCTATCTACTCAAGCTCCTTTAAAAAGCAACTAAAAAGTTTCCTGTTGAATAAGTGCCTTTATGCTGTTGAAGATCTAGAACGAAATTCCTATGTTGTATTTTGTTGTTGTATTTATGAATTGCTGTAATATTTTAACCTGTTTTTGTTTACTTTTTTCCTCCTTGTGTGTACAACGTAATTTTAATTTTCTATGTAATTTCAGTTACCATTTGTTGTTCATGAATAAATGACTAAGTGTAGGTCAAAACAAATAATTATATAGTGGCCAGAAAAATCTATTTGACATCAAACATTACATGCATGATTTTGTCGTAAGTATCCAGAGAAAAACAGAACTCACAAATAGGATTTTTCACAAAGGAGGACAAATGTCCAGTGTTAAATCAACCCTTTATAGACGGGGTACAAATGTCCCGAATTTGCATTCAATACAAATGTTGCTAATATGAGGGTCTTTTGTATCTGTAAACATTTTCTTATTTAATAAATGACTTTTGTTAATGGTTGGACAGATATTGAGATAAAAATATGTATAATACTAGAAAACAAAGCATTCCAATTGCTTAAATTATGTATTTTCTTTTATAAAATATGCTTTCTCCTAATATATATATATATCTATATTATATTTTATTGTGAAAAAAACAATGTTTAGCAATAGTTTTTGAAATTATCTTAAAACGTTAGTTTGAACGCGTGAATGTTTATGCTTTTTAAGTAAAAAATCTTTGTTATAAAATTTAAAAAAGTTAAAATCTCACACGCTACCATTTTATAGATGAAAGTATTAACATAACATAATATCAAGAATGTATATCCGGATGGTTAGGCAGAGGTGTACCTCATAGTAAACCCACTATTACATAGTAATAATAAAAGTAACAAAATTTGCTCACGGAAACCAACTTTAAATTTAAAATGTTTTTTTATTATTTAACTCCGGTTATTTGAACTGGTACCATCTGTAATCGTCACTGGGGTGTTAACCCTATATCGACATGAATAAATCACAGCCACCGTGATGTTTGAACTGTTAATTAACTTCATAACAACCGGCACGGACAGGGTTATTCGTTTTGGACTAATAAATAAAATTGTGCATGTAAACATTCATTTTGCATAATAAGTGGCGAAATTATTATGTTTCGTAAAAATTTATTTCACAAAACATACATAACGTATTTATTATTGGATTGTGTTAAATCTAGATACAATTTTATATAACGTAGGTTCTCTGTTGTGTTCCCTTACCTTTTTATCCATAATCTAAAGTGCCATATTTTTTTTTTCCTAACCATTATTTGTCCGAAAATAGTTTTAGAAGTCAAGATTAAAACAATATTTCGAATTTTTGAACATTATGGTTACTTAAGTTTATAGCAAACGTGTTATGAATAACGATTTTAGGACAAACAATTTTAGGACAAGAAAGGGAGTACCAACGGAGGCACATACGTACACATGGAGTCTATACCAGTAGGTACTGCTTTAGACTTTTACAAATAATAATAAAAACATTGCTTGACTACACGGTGTAACTCCAACGAGCAACGTTTTTTTTTTCATCGCAATATCTTCATCTTAGAAGCTGTCAACTCCAGCCAGCCACCTAAGCTTGGGCCAGTCTCGACTTCCCCGACTATATGCTTTACTATCAACTTATAAATTAGTTGCTCTGGGGGTCTAAAATGGCCGCTTTAACAGATTTTAATAACGTTACAATTCGTAAAAAGTTCACACAGTGACAATTCATAATATTAACTGCGTCTGTGGCCATTTTAACAATATTCATACTATTATCCTTTAAGAATTCTGCTAGAGCGGCCATTTTAGATCCATAGAAATTGCCATTAGAACTAAAAATGATTAATAGTCCAAGAATATTTAAATTCAAATTAAACTCATTCCTATTGACGAAGTGCTACTATAGTATAGAAGAGTTTTTTAGGGACAAAAATAATGCCACAGTGTAGCTTGTTTATTTATTTAAGTTTAAGTCTAATTCTTGACATGTTATTTTTTTTTGATTAAGTTGAATGTTTGTTTTTTTTTTTTTGACTAGGCTAATTATGTTTTTATTTTATTTTAACTAAGTTCTTGATATTACTTATTTTATTTTTGACATTTTAACTATATTATTGATTGTAACTTTTATTGATTATTATAATTGTATTTATCCTGTATTCGACACAAATGTATTTTTGTTCAGAACATGACTAAAAAAAATTCAAAATCAAGAAATTCTTAAAATGGTCACAGACGAAGTTAATATATTTTTAATTGTCACTTTGAGATCATTTTACGAATTGTAACGTAATTTATATTATCCTATTGAATTGAATCTGCTAAAGCGGTAATTTTAGGCCGCCAAGTCTCGTCCATTTTTACATGTCCTCAGTCCTGTCATCGAAGACGTCTTATTTTTTAAGAGCAACATGGTCGACGAATTTTTTTTTTTGTTTTAATGGTTTTTACGAAAACAAAGTGGTTTAGGTACATACCTTCGTAGAATAAATGGTTTTACCGCATTAAATCTGACTGAACAATTTTCAACCTCTGTTCAGCCACACGGCAAAAATCATCAACAAAGTTAAATCAATCTGGTGGCTTAACAAAAGTAAATTAACCAATTGCCGGCCGCGTCGTGGTTCAATTTAAATGACAATTATATAACGGGTTCATATATTATTTCGCGCCTCTCGGGACCCAGTAAATTGGTACGTGTGAAAAGTTTTCCCTGTATAAAAACAATGCGGGGTATAACATGGACGCAGTAATTAAACGTTTTTAGAAAATGGGTAGGATTTTTTTTGTCAAAGTTGCATGCAAAGCGTCCCACCATCAGTGCTTAAGTAATTAAATTTGATAGCTACTTATGCTATTACGTCTTGTTTAAGAATTTCGAATTTCAAAATTTAAATAGTCCTGACAAAAACCGGTTTGCAAAACAATCCGGACGTTTAGACGTCGAATCTTTATTTTTACGGTAGTCATAAATGACTTTACTTTTTTTTCATAAGACGGTACCAGTGGTACTTCGATGCATCTGTCTATATGCAGTGCACAAGGGTGAGTGCAAACAAAGGTGCCCTAACTCTTAGGCTGCCATCAGACGGACTGCATCGCAGCAACCGCGCTCTAGCAACTTCGTAAGCCTTGGTCAGGTGCGGCCGAGCCCATAGAAAATAGCGGCGTTAAGTATCTCGACTGCGCGCGGTTGCTGCAATGCAGTCCGTCTGATGGCAGCCTTAGTGTAAATTATAATAACATAACATGACCTATAATTCTGTAATCATGATTAAAATATCTTTGCTTCTATATCCAACGGTTGTGTTTTTTTGTTTGTCAGAAAATAAGGTTTTCCTGTGGCCAAAAATAGCACAAATCTTAAGTCAAGAACCAACAGACTAGATTTTTTTCTGTTAGGTACAAAATCTCCAAAAATAGCTTCGTTCAATTTGTCCACGTCTCTGTTATTTCTGGCAGCCATTCGAGTGTCAGTCAAACAGTCTGGTTTGTCCAAGCAAACATCTTGAATATTATGATATGACTGTGTCTTTTGTATGAAGAAGTGTGTGTGTGAACTCAATTAAATAAAACTTGAAAAACACTTAGTTTTATAATTGAGAATCTGGTGGCCTGCCAACATCTTCCTAGACTTTTCCGAACAGAGTTATGAACAGATCTTTATTATAAGAACCTACAAAAGTGAGCATGCAAAATTGTATGTGTCTTCCATTCTTTACTTGGTTCATCAGCGGCTCACCCTTTTCCTAACTATATTAGGGTCGGCTTCCAGTCTTACCGGATGCAGCTGAGTACCAGTATTTTACATAGAACGACTGCCTATCTGACCCCGGCAACCCAGTTAGTACTTATACAATTCCCCTTGGCAAGACTGGTTGTCAGTCTTCCGGGCCACTGACTACCTGTAACGACTGTCAAAGATCTACAAAAGTCATTGCGATTACTTTTTTGCCTGGACCATAATTGGGAACCTTCTAGTTACGGAGATATTAAATCTTAAATTCCAACTTTATCACTCATTTTTGAAATACAAGTTTTAAATGTTATAATTTTACTTTTTCCATGGCCCCTATACTATTCAATGCATCTATCCACACAATGTTTTGAGTGCGTTACTTTAAGCGCTAACATAAACTGTAACTTTTCATATAAAAAAGTCGTTTCCTAGAAACAAAAAAAAAATTGCGCACTTTTACTTGGTTTGATTTACAGAATGCATGGTTGTGAGCTTTGTGATGGATCTCTTTACACCATGTGTAATTGTTATTCTTTATCGTTTATAGATTTTACATATTCTATAATAATTATAAAGTTTATTTTTCGTTCGCTATCTAATCCTAATAAAAACATGGAATATCGTGAAATTGAAACCTAGGAACACATTCGCAGACCCACTTTTTTGTATTATATGCAAAACGCTTGCCAGTCCCATTCGTGGTAATACCTACCTACCTTAAGTTCAAAGTACATAATAAGAAATTGCATTACAAACATCCTACGATCGCGCCGGGTAGCTCAAATATTTAAAGACAAGATTTTCTCTATCAGCCTCATCTTACGATAGAAAAAAAGGTTCACCGAGCAAAGAAAGAGAGTAATTTTATTTTCATAACTACTTTACGGTCCCGAAGTCTTACAATAGAATTTTATATTACCTATTTTTATACAAAACTAGATGTTGCCCACGACTTCGTCCGCGTTAACTACCTCTGTGCCATGTAGCACAAAAAATGAAGTACTTTGATACAAACTTGCGAGAGCTCTTAGACGTCCTTAATCCGGCCCTGTCGCCAAATCTGTTCTTAGCGGATATCTACAAACTATAAACTATCTCCCTGCCAAATTTCATCTATATACGTCAAGCGGTTTTCGATGTTTCGTGATGAGTGAGTGAATGACCTTTCGCTTTTATTTATTTATATATATTTATAGAACAAGATAGATTAGATAAATTAAAGTATTATCGTTATTTTTTCCTTTTTACAAGTCCCTACTTTATTTAGACTACAAACTTACTAAAATAATACGATCGTGTTTTCAAACGACGTCAAAATGGCTGTAGAAATAGTTTAAAGAAAACTGCATCGAAAGTCTAGTGATCGGAAGCTACTGCTGCGCATGAGGTCCTGGGTTCTATTCCCAGTTCGGACAGTGTTATTGGGTTTTTCCATTAGGAATATCTCGGTAGTAGCCCGGAGTTTGAACCTGTCACCGTTTAATAGAAATAGGCTCGCCCTTATTGCATACCCAGTACTAATTGAGTTGTGGAGGTTAAATAGGCAATCGCTACATGTTAAATATCGGTATTCAACTACATTCGGTAAGACTGGACGCTGACCCCAACATAGTTGGGGAAAGACAAGGCCGATGATACAAATTATTAACACCGAGTCATGCAGAATTAGGATTGATCATGTTTGTATGTTAAAGAACAATGTGTAAGCTAAACAAATTAATTTGAATCATTCGTTTCAATTAATTACATTTCTTTTAAAATCAATTTAAGTGTAAACACTTTTTAAACTTCATATTTAAGGATAACATTCATAAATAAAATAGTAACAAATCAATAAAATGTATAACAAAATAAATTAAATTAAATACATTCAACCTGACACTGACCTGAAAATTGAAAAAACGTATGGAAATTAATGAATTTCGTGCACTACTATGGTGCGTCCCCCTTCATCATTTCAGCCGAAAGACGTCCATTGCTGGGCCTCCTAGGCCTCCCCCAAAGGGAGGGTTTGCCATAATCGCCACGCTTGGCAGGTGCGTCCCCCTTAACCGGGCACAAATCAAAAATTCACTTTCAAAAAAGGATAAATTCATGATTTTTATTATTTATCTTTAAGAACGATAAGCTTTTTTGCGTAATACGAGATGAAGTAAAGCCACGTAGGTGAGTTGAAATGGGGTATTCCTCAGAGCGCAACCATATTAAAGCGCAACTAAATTATGCCTCGTAGCGCAACCATTAGTTGCGCTCACAAATTCAAATTAAAAATATTATATTTTTATTCCTCAAAGCGCAACCATGATGAAAAATAGAGAGGGCTATGATGAATTCATTAATGGTAACTCTATATTTTTCACCATGGTTCGCTTTGAGGAATAAACATAATATTTTCAATTTGAATTTGTGAGCGCAATTAATGGTTGTGATACGAGGAATAATTTAGTTGCGCTTAGTTGGTTGCGCTTAAAACCACCTGCAATCTCTGGAGCAACTATACGCAAAGATCGTTCAATGCTTTACGCGTTCAATACAACAACGCGTTTAGGGGATTGTTATGGTTGCCGCGGGCATGCAGCGCATCAGGGATGTTTGCGGATGCACAGGTGGACGGTTTCCATGCCATCTTGCACAAGCGGTGCGCCGTCTTGTGCTGCAGAGTCGGCGCCAGCCCTAACAGCATTCTGGCGATGTTTAGTAACAGACTGGACAGTCGATTGCATAAGTTTTGGAGCAACCTACATCTAAGTTTAAATACTAACGTAGTAGAAGTAGAAGTTCTATATTTTTACTAACATTGGGAATTGATTTTGTGAACATTAATGTACTTATATGGATTTGTGATATCAGAATTAAATGAATTTATTTATATATTTAAAAATGGATGCTCTCTGAGCATCTGGGGTATTCACCCCGGTGAAGGGGATGACCCCTTGCTAAATATTCGTGACAAAGGAATCCGGAATGCGAGTAATTACCTTTTCAGTAATTAGCAACACGCATAAATAATTGATTATTTATGCGTAAAAAAAATTACGGTACCTAAGTACCGTAATTTTAGGCGCCTTGGCACAAATTACAGATCTATTTTGTATGTGTATATTTAGTTAAGAAACTGGCAATGAACTTTGTGCCCTAATTGTGAATGTCGGGTAAAGCTCCGTAGGTACCCGTGTCACTGTATACAGCATGTTAAGGAAAGGTGTGGTGATATTGAAACGATATGGTATACATATATTCTCGAGTGGTCTAATTAAGCTATAGACCACCAAACGAAATAACTTTTTCCATGGGAGCATCATCGTCTATCGTTGTCGTTTCATGGTTCATAGTTGATGGGTGACCACCCATTTCATATCGAGTTTCCTCCATGCCTCGGAAAGTGCGTTAAGCCGTTGGTCCCGGCTGTAATTTGTAGATCTTTGACAGTTGTTACAGGTAGCCAGTGGCCAGAAAGTCTGACAACCAGTCTTTCCAAGGGTTATTGTATTACCCGCTGCATCTGGTTAGACTGGAAGCCAAACCAAACATAGTTGGGAAAAGACTACATGGTTGTGAATCACTGGTGCTTTTAGTAGGTATTGCAATACTTGTATTACCAATATTAAAGGTTGGTTCAGCAAATTAAAATAAGCAAAAGAGCTGGACTAATTTTTAAAGGATTGGCCAAAAATCGCACTAACACACGAAGGGAGGCCTTTGCCCTAAGGTAGGACAAAATAGACTCATTATAATAAAACTGGAGGATTCAGGTCTGGGCTATCGATTGAGAATAGGTGGTCGGGTTATATCTCACCTCCTTTACATGGATGACCTAAAACTCTTTGCCCCCAACGATTAGCAACTGATGGATGGATTGCTATCACCGATGTTAGTGATGATGATTACAATGTACAGGGTGGAAGGTACACGACCCACAAACGGTTACCATGTATTCAATCCATCATTCTGATCTCTCCTCTCACGCAGAAATTTTTCATCATAAGTTAAAAAAACAGCTATTTCTTACAAAGTTGTTTAACGCTAGAATGATTTTCGGTATGTCACTTGGAAAACTAGGAGCGATAAACATATAATCCTTTCTGTTCAAAATATTTTTTGGTACTCTGTTCCCTGAATTTATCGAGGGTTGAATTTTGTCCATAAAATAATCGTTAAATGAATTAGAAATATTCTACCTACTTCTACCCACACTAGTGAATATTCATTGTCCTCTATTATCTTCAGACAGCTGCACCACTTCTTACTCACGTCGTCCGTAAAAATGACAAAATTGAAGTGCATCATTTGCTTTGCTTTAATCTTCTTCAGCCTTTCATTTATATGTGTTCCGCATAGATACCATAACTCTGACTCAGAACAGTTTAATTTTGAGTCACAGAGCTTCATGTAAGTCGAGTAAGATGTTTAAGCTCTCTGTGTGAGTTTTAGAGAGGAGGCTAGCTAGCAAAGGTTCCATACCAAGTGCAGGGAATTCCGGATACTCAGAGTTTAGTCTCAT
Source organism: Noctua fimbriata (assembly GCA_905163415.1). Lineage (NCBI taxonomy): Eukaryota > Metazoa > Arthropoda > Insecta > Lepidoptera > Noctuidae > Noctua > Noctua fimbriata. The sequence goes on from LR990930.1 coordinate 4,768,927, forward strand.
CTGCTTCAGAGTGATCGGTCTGGTAACATTTGGATACGTATAGAGGATGTGGGCAACAAAATCTGGAAATTTTTACGCAATTCTAAAAAGAGTTATAGTTTGATTGTTTCTGTTTGCCGTATTTCATAGATATTTCATGGAATTCTCTTTGACCTTCGTCACTGAATTTCTCTGGGTTGCTGCCTTTAAAAAAAAATATCAACAGCAGTGCAAATATTTCTTCGGCGTTCCCTTTCGAAATCTTCTGACGAAGTTTAAGAACATCAAAGGAAGGCTTACGTGATCTAACTGAACCAGGATTTTAAATTTCTGGATTGCAAAGTAAAAACAATATCCGTTTGAGAATTTGTTCGGTGTCTGTCTCGTTTTCGAACGGCGAAGTATTAACGTACATTAATGGTTTTTTAAAGATGGATCAAGTTGTTCTTAATTAGTCCTGGTCAATATGTGAAAACTGCGTTCTGCACCTTTTTGCAACTCAGTGGGCTTTCTGCCCTATCTTAACTAAGGTTGACTTCTTATCGCAATATTCGCACTAGATTTATTTCTTGCACTTGCGCACTTTAGTTACTTGTATCTATCTATACTGCAGTCCCATATAACCATTTTTGCGAACATAACGTAACCGTTTCGACACTTAGCGTCGACACTGATTTAATCAGAGAAGCCGAAGGATGTGACTCAGATACACTTATCAATGAATCATCGGATTCTGACAATGAAACAAGCTTTAGACGTAAGAGACCAAATTCAACAATGGGCATTATAGTACCAAATTCCTCATAATTTTTTGAACGAACTAATTGGTATACTTAGAGATCATCCAAACCCAGATTTCAATAGTTGTTTACCAAAAGATAGTAGAAGTCTTTTCATACAAACCGGATTAAACAGCATATTGCCAATGGGTAATGGTAATTTTATCACTTCTGTTTTCTTTTCATCAAATGCTTTTATAATAATTATTCTGGTTTTTATTTTGTTTATTGTAATATTTTCATTGTTTTATATTTTATGTGTTAACACCTAGTTTTATGGGCATGCTGTGGTCTCCTATAATTGAAGGAACACACCTAAAAGAACATTCGTATTACTGTGTCCTATATTGTGTGTGTATCCTTTGTTGGAGATCCAAATAAATAAATAAATAAACAAATAAATAAATAAATAAATAAATAAATAAATAAATAAATAAATAAATAAATAAATAAATAAATAAATAAATAAACAAACAAACAAACAAACAAACAAACAAACAAACAAACAAACAAACAAACAAACAAACAAACAAACAAACAAACAAACAAACAAACAAACAAACAAACAAACAAACAAACAAACAAACAAACAAACAAACAAACAAACAAACAAACAAACAAACAAACAAACAAACAAACAAACAAACAAACAAACAAACAAACAAACAAACAAACAAACAAACAAACAAACAAACAAACAAACAAATAAATAAATATTGGTATCATGAATTAGAAGATTGCTTAAAAGATGTTTTACCTCAAAGTATGCCAGAATTACCGACATGTATTTATTTGACATTTAATATAGATTACCTTTAGCCAAAAGTACGATAAACGAATTTTGGCCAATTTAGTGCAAAATAGATTGCATAGATATTTCTCCATTAGTTGGAAATGTTTATGCGTCCATTTGTATACGAACTATTAAAATTACTTACAGATGGATTACTGATTCATAGGCAAACTATTCATTTTAAAATTCGTTGCTTCATTTGTGATACACCTGCAAGGTGCTTCATAAAAGAAAAAAAAAGAAAACTTTGGGAAACACTGTAACCAAAAAGATATGAGAAACCATCTTAAAAATAAAGTAATTTTGTAACAACTTAGCGTAACATGTCGACACAGTAACTTTGTGACTAGTTGTGAAGAGCCTATTTTTCATCTTATCAAAAATGTATTTTTTAATTTTTTATCAATGTTACGGTTAATTCTTGCTAAAATAATTTGTTGTTAGTATTCAAATGTGACATTGTATTTAAATAGAAGCTTTTGAGCACTCGATGTGTATTTTTTGTATATTTGACTCTTCCCGATTTTTAGTTGCAGCGACGGATAAACACGGAACGTTGACGAGATAATGTTTCGAGATTAAATCAGTGTCGACGCTAAGTGTCGAAACGGTTACGTTATGTTCGAAAAAATGGTTATATGGGACTTCAGTATAGATAGATACAAGTAACTAAAGTGCGCAAGTGCAAGAAATAAATCTAGTGCAAATATTGCGATAAGAAGTCAACCTTAGTTAAGATAGGGCAGAAAGCCCACTGAGTTGCAAAAAGGTGCAGAACGCAGTTTTCACATATTGACCAGGACTAATTAAGAACAACTTTATCCATCTTTAAAAAACCAATAATGTATGTTAATACTTCGCCGTTCGAAAACGAGACAGACACCGAACAAATCCTCAAACGGATATTGTTTTTACTTTGCAATCCAGAAATTTAAAATCCTGGTTCAGTTAGATCACGTAAGCCTTCCTTTGATGTTCTTAAACTTCGTCAGAAGATTTCGAAAGGGAACGCCGAAAAAATATTTGCACTGCTGTTGATAATTTTTTTTAAAGGCAGCAACCCAAAGAAATTCACTGACGAAGGTCAAAGAGATTTCCATGAGATATCTATGAAATACGGCTACAGAAACAATCAAGCTATAACTCTTTTTAGAATGGCGTAAAAATTTCCAGATTTTGTTGCCCACATCCTCTATACGTATCCAAATGTTACCAGACCGATCACTCTGAAGCAGATGAGACTAAACTCTGAGTATCCGGAATTCCCTGCACTTGGTATGGAACTTTGCTAGCTAGCCTCCTCTCTAAAACTCACACAGAGAGCTTAAACATCTTACTCGACTTACATGAAGCTCTGTGACTCAAAATTAAACTGTTCTGAGTCACACAAAACACATATAAATGAAAGGCTGAAGGAGATTAAAGCAAAGCAAATGATGCACTTCAATTTTGTCATTTTTACGGATGACGTGAGTTAGAAGTGGTGCAGCTGTCTGAAGATAATAGAGGACAATGAATATTCACTAGTGTGGGTAGAAGCTGCTTCAAAATCTAAGGTAAAACTTATTGAAACCTATGGGATCTGTTTTTGATTCCTAGTTGAAGGATCACTCAAGCCGGCACGGACAATTTGCGGACCGGCTGCGGACACGTTTCACTTGTCACTTGTCACTTCAGTAAAGATAGATACAAGAAATTATCTCGGATCCAATGCATATTTCTAATTCATTTAAAGAATTATTTTATGGACAAAATTCAACCCTCGATAAATTCAGGGAATAGAGTAACAAAAATTATTTTGAACAGAAAGGATTATATGTTTATCGCTCATAGCCTTTCAAGTAACTTACCGAAAATCATTCTAGCGTTAAACAACACAAATAGTGTGGGTTATGACGGGATCAGTACAAAAATACTAAAAACAGTAGCTGATGAAATAAGTCACCCGCTCAGTCATATTATAAATTTGTATATAAGTGAAGGTATTTTTCCAGAAGCATTAAAAAAATCGGTAATAAAACCATTGTTTAAAAAACAAGACAAGAAACTAATAGAATGTTTACAGGCCGATTGCATTACATAAAAAAACTTGATGCGTACGGTGTTAGAGAGAATGTTCTTGAACTTTTAAAATCATATGTGCACGACAGAAAACAATTAACCGAAATAAGTAGACTAAACACATATATACAATGAGCTAAGGGTTGGGAGGGATCTTGCACTCGCCTTATATATATTTAAATTGTTGAGAGGGAAGGTGCATAATGCAGTTATTTTAGGCCAGGTGAGTATGTGTTCCGGACAGGTACGTGTGGTGACGACGACAGCCACGACTGCTGGTGGGACCGCGTGCTCGGACCAACCTTTTGAAGGAGGCGCCGCTGACGCGTGCACTCTTAACGTACGGTCAACCTTATAGCTAGTGAGACGGACCTATTCTGTTGTTCTCTGTGTGAATTCACAAGGAATGCTTTATTTGTAATTAGTTATAAGTAAAAATTAAGTTACATTTACCGCATTATTTAGCTGTAATGGTAGATGTAAGTCGATAAATAAATAAATAAAACAAACCTCCCTCCAGCCAACTTTAGAGATAGCGGAAAAAAAACCTTGAAGGGACAGTAATAGGATACCGAGTGCGTGTTACAATTAAAGCTTAATTGTCATCGATGTAACACAAAAGTTCAACATTTCAGCCAATCACAATTACTAATTTCTGATCTATCAAATTATCCTGACAGACTAATGATTTTATGCAAATTATTGGAATATAATTTCGATATTTACGTCACGGGACACATGACAATTACAAGGACGTCATAATTAAATTCGCTGGCGATTAATTAATGGAATTCGACAAGCGATAGTTACACACTATTTGGTATTGAAACACTATTTTAAGCTTTCACGGTTTACAACTAAACTTATACTGTCACTTACGGGATATCCTCCGTGATTGTTCATTATTTTGAGCTCCCAATATTTTGACGCTGTTGCAAGCGCCATTATCGCGGGGTTGACTGGAGAATGCGGGTAGATGGAAATTAAATTGTTAAGAGTAGACAAATCTATTTACCCTCTTTCTTTGTCTTTTGCTACGCGCACTACTGGAACACGACACTAACTCTCGGCACTGAAGAAAGGATTGAACTTTGCGCCCACTCCGCTGCGTGTGCCCGTCGAAGATGTCACTGGCAGGATAGAGGAAACTACTAGCAAAAATAAATTACGACCCTATGCCGCAACCGCCCTAAGACAAGATGTTGCCGTGAAGTTACGTCATACTAAATCTCCTAGCAGCAACATCACGCCTGATGAACGCTCTGCATTCCGTGAACTCCTTGGAGATTTGAAAATCCTCGTTTTGAAGGTGGACAAAGGTAATGCGACGGTTGTGTTGAATGTTTCTGAATATGACGAGAAGATGAGATCTCTACTCAGTGAAAACAAAACGTACAAACCTGTAAATTACAACCCAACGGCGAGGGTCTCACGACGTACTATCCAGGTTATTAAAGAATGCCACTATGTTTTCTCTGATGAAGTTTCAAACAAGCTCCAAGGCCAAAGGTATCGCAGTCACCAAAGATTTATGGATTACCAAAAATTCATAAGAAGAATGTCCCGCTGCGCCCAATAGTTAGTCAGATTGATTCTCCATCTAGTGATTTAGCGAGACACGTTTCAACACGCTACAGAAACTGGTGGGCCACACTACATCGATTGTTAAGGACTCCCGTCATTTAGTGAGTTTGTTGAAACAGACCAAGGTCGAGATTATGGTCAATTTTGACGTCGAATCCGTGTTCACCAATGTTCCAGTACTGGAAAGTATGGAAGTTATAAGAAGAAAGCTTAAAGAAAACGATATCCCGATGGATTATGCTAAATTGCTGGAGCACTGTCCACCAAATTCTTTATAAAGAAAGGCCAGTTTTATCAACAAATTGATGGTGTAGCCGTGGGTAGTCCAGTGGCACCTGTGGTTGCTATCTTGTGGATGGAAAACATCGAAGATCTGGTTATTTTAACATGTCCCGTGCCTATCAAGGTTTGGAAGCGGTATGACGACGTATTCTGCATCCTCAGAGGTGGAACACCAAAGACCAAGATTTTGTAACAATATTTCGATTTGAAAGAGTTAGTGAAAGTGTCCATGGAGTTTCTTGCCCATTCTTCTCCATAGATATCTACGCTTTCGAATGTGCAACTACAATACTTTCTTAAGTTATTATGCCTTGTGACTGTAACTTTAGCTTTGATTTTTCTTAGTTTTTTTTTGTCACTCAAAATTTCCTGTAATGGTGTAATTGAAATAATTGCTTTGAAAACTCAAGTTTGAGTTTGGGTATCATTTATTTCCATACCTAATCCTTCCTCCAGAAACAATAAAATTTCAGGCAGGAATTTGACGAAGGGCAACTCTTCCACAAACACCTAACAAGGTGAAGAAAACTCCTTCGAATCTCAGCCGCTAGATGAAGATATCGATATTCTGTCTCATACTTTGAAAATAAATCCACAACTGTTTAGAAGCTGTCCAAATATTAGATCCGACAAAGAAAGGAAAGTATCTACGCTGACGAAGAACTTAGAAATTGCTGAAAATGAAACAGCTAACCTTTTATCAGAAAACTGCTCTCTTAAAAAAACAAATGTCTATGTATGGCACTCAAATTAATCAACTTAAAGATATTTGTAAATCGTCGCCCAAAAGAGAATCACAGAAGATAAAGAATAAAGATCCTATCCAAACTAAATTAGACTTCTTCTTGGTAAATGGAATGATAATTACAACATCCAGGGTAAAGTCCAACCATATGCTTCATCTTTCGAGATCCTACGATATCCAGATGTACTATCAAGCACCCTATCTGACAACGACATTGTCATACTCTCAGTTGGTAAACATGATAAAAATCCCTACATGTTGTTAACCAATCTATGTAGTACTCTGTGTAGTTTGAGCAATTGTACAATCTTGTTGTTGAATGTTTCACAAAATAGGTATCTTAATGTTAAAAAACTTAATCATGAACTCAAAAAAAAAAAAAAAAATTGTAAGTTTATTGAAGTTAATGAGTTGGATGTAAATAATTAAAAGAAGCTCTCAGAGTTAGATTTAATTATCTATAAGCCTAATATAGAAATTGAATTTATGCAATATGAAAAAAGCTCCTCTAAATTAAGTTTAACTCATTGAAACTTACTTCATGATTCAAGTAAAAATAACAATATAAATTAATAAAACTTCAGTAAATAATGACAACTCAAAACAGGATTGCCGACATGGTGAAGTGCGAATCTTACACCAAAAATTTAGCCGGCATCTGTAACAAACTAGCCGTGTTAGAAGTAACTTTATCTGAATTAGTAGAAAATAACAAGGAGGTTGATATGAAACATATAAAATATATGTTTTTATATTAAAATATATGTTTTTTTTTTATATTAAACATATAAACATATATGTTTATATTTACCCTTCTTCACTTCAGTTTCACTATGTTTTAGTGAAACTTTTGTTAAACAAGTGTTTGATGCTAACATTAAACTAAATAATTTTAAATTAGCTGCAGTATTTAGTCGAGATAAATGTAGAGGGGGAACGTGTATTTTAACTAATAAGATATTTAACACTAAAACATTGATTATTCCTTCAAATCTAGCTATAAATTTTTATTTTGAATGCTGTGGTGTAGAGATTATTGGTTTGAGCCTGATAGTTGTTAATGTTTATAGAATACCTGATCAGAGAAAGGCACAAATGGGTATATTTTTTCATAAACTTGACATTTTGTTAAATTACTTGACACAACAATACAAAAGAAAGAAAATAATAATGTTGTCGTGATTGGAATATCGACATTTTAAAACAAAACTCTGCAACGAAGGAACTTTTAAGCATACTTCACACATTGGCGGATTTGGCCTAAGGCCCAGTAGGCCCGGGCCTAGGGTGGCCAGATATTAGGGGCGGCAAATCGTGACAAAAAATTCACTGAAGATAACAAGAAATAACTCAAATGCAAACTACCTAAATATTTTAAAGGCTCGTGCATTTTATAACGGGCTGCACTTTATCGCATCGTATTACAATAATCTTCCTAAATCACTTTTTTACGTATAAAAATATAAATTATTATTTCGTACATTTAAAATATTTTGTACGTAAAATATAAGTGATTTAGAAAGAATATCGTTTATCCCAGTACTATCTAGGTTGTGGAAGTCAGATTATTTTAATTAATGAGGAACTGTACCAGGTCGGATATAACTTATTACAATAAAGTTTCTGAGGAATACATTTCGATTGAAGATTATAGACAACGTTATTGCTAAAACTTACAGAATCTTCAGTTGATCTTACTGCAAACTCACTTTCCAAGTCAGTCTCACAAATGTCACGATTAATGGATTCGTAATCACCCTTATCATATAGAAATTGTACACGTGACGCACACCCAAGGGGAGGTGTTTCAACAAGATCCATAGTAATTAACAATGCTGGGTGATAGTCATCGATTGGTACTATTACTACTTTCAGTCACGTTGACTGCCTGGTTCGAGAGGACTAAGTCAAGTATTTTACCGTATCTATTAGTCACGCCATTGTATTGACCAACGTCAAGAGTACATAACTCAAGTAGCACTTCATCGCCACTCTTAAGATTCGTTGGGACGAACGATATATTGTAAGATGGGACCCAACTTATTCCGCTCATATTGAACTCACCTATAATAAGAAATTTATCAGAACCATTACCAATCAAGACCGATTTAATGACGAAACAAAATTCATCAATTGTGGAGAAAAGGAATGATCAAGATTTTGTTTACTTAAATAAATGCCACAGAGATGTAAGTCAAAATAGTTACGCGTATTGGAATTTTTCAAGTGTATGCTTGTCCAGAGATCTTCAGCTGAAGAATGAAAATTTTGTTGACATGTTACTGATAATTGTCGACGAGCAGCTATTAGAACTCCTCCACCACGTGATTGTCCAGTCAGAGCATAATCCCGATCCCTACGCCATACAATATACCTTTCATCAAACAATTCCGAGTTCAAAATACCATCCAATAACCAAGTCTCAGTGAGAACAATAACATCAAATGAGCTGGCTACCATTTGACGACAGGAAGTATCGGTTTTAGTTCGTAGACCACGAACGTTCTGATAAAATATGTTTAAACCAGGTAAATTAATATTAACGTTTGAAGCCATTACACAAGAAATCAACAACAGAATATGAATCAGTAAAATAGACCCCAATAACACATTTTTTTTATTTTTTATTTATTTATTGGTTTACCAACAATTGTTTACACAGGTTTTATACTAAAAGTAACATGCAAAAATGTAAATGCAACAGTGCAACAATCACTTCTAGGTAAACTCCGCATGCATAAAGAAGTTGTACAATTTATAATATTAATCTAGTTTTAAATAATTACTTAATTACTTATCTATTAAAGGTATAAATAAATTAATTTATGTAACAACATAAGGTACGTAAACACATTTCTTCTCAATCGCGATAATGAAAGTGAAAGGATGAAAAGTTAATCTATTTAGCCAGATGCTTAAAAAAATTGGCTTTCATTTGCCCAAACATCACAGTGCAAATCGATTTGATCACTGCAGCTATTTACGACCTTACATAACCTTGCATAGGTGGAATTGGCGCCTAGAACCGGTCTTCCCCGCAGCGTGCAGCGGGCAGAGTGGTGTAATTGCACTGAGAAGAATTCTTGAAGGTGCACGGAAATTAAAGGTGTGCAATATTTGCGGGCAGTCAATTTTGTGGTGCATTACTTTGCACACCAACATTGCGTCATTAATGACATTAATCACATAGCATAAAAATATTAACTAGAAGAGGGTGCTTGGAAAATAAATATACCTGTAGTAAGCAAACGGCGACTATTATTAATGTAGTAGAATTATTCGACATTGAGCGGAAAATAACTGTGTGGGTAGGCAAGCAATAGTGTCTAGATCGTGCAAGCGCGAGCGTGCAAGGCGTAATGTTTTGCACTAATACTTTAAAATGAACAGCGCGATAAGAAACATAAAAGATTTTTTTAACAGAACAAATAAGTGGTGACGGGCTCATGAGTACGGCAGAGGTGCTAAACAATGTGTAACATCTTAGTAAAACAAAATGAAATATAATAAAACGATAAAGCAGAGAATATTGTATACGGTGTAGGCACAGATATAGATAGACCTAGATAACGCAAGTATCACGATCTGTATGAAAACCAAGCGTGCCATTTTTTGACTACCTATTATGACGTCACAAGCACTATTTAGTGATGGGAAAATCAAATCGATTCGAAGACGCTGCCGCGGACGGCGCCCCCCTCGTCCTACCCCCCGCCATGACGCCCACTGACGTCCGACTAGCGCTATGCTCCGATGCAGACTGAGTTCGAAATTGGCCACTTACGATTTTTGTACGTAAGCTACATAATAATATGGCACGCGAAGTAGTTGCTCTCGCGTTATCTAGGTCTATCTATATCTGTGGGTGTAGGTGACATATTAGGTGATTGTCCCTTCGCACTATGAGAACTTTGGAGTTGGTGTTTTTGAGTACGTGAATTTTTCCATGTTTCACCCAAATGAACTCGTAATTCTTATCCTTGGCGATGGTTTTAACTTTACTTAGCAGCTTCTTATATTCTACACTAAGATGATCATTAACAAATACACGCTGAGAAGTGCCTTGGAACCCAATATCAGAGGTGGATAAGTTCTTTTCTTTACTATAGATTTAGGGCAGCTATAGTTTACGACCAATGGCTTCAATAATCGTGAATAAATTCTCATCTTTTCTTACTGGAACTCCCTTGATTTCCACATTATTCAATCGGGACCGCTGATCATTTGATGAGAGTTCGAACTCCACCTTAAATAAATCTATCTGCAAGTCGTTTATAGTCACCTGCATTTTCTCAAGTTCAGATACTTTAGTTTTCATCGAGTTTGCCACTAGTACCTTGACATGTCGACTTCAGCTTAGATAGCTCCTCCTTAATCACCTCAGTGTCTTCACTTAGTGTCGGTAAATTAAGTAACTGACGCTTCATGTCCCGAATTTCACTCAGGATGGTTTCAAGGGACGCTTGATTAGAAGTGGGTAACCTGAAAATATTAAATTGTTTTTTTTTTTACCATTAAAGTCTACAATCTCCTTCATATATTTTTCTTACATATAGTCTACATTTAATAGTAACATTTAAAAATTTAAAAATAAAACATTTAAAATATAATAAAATAGTTTATCATTATTGTTACAGTTGTACTAACCTAGAAGCCAGCAAGAAGTTTCCGCTAACTGGATCATCTTATCCCTTAACGGGATGCTTCGCCAAACAAAGGCGTCGCCACGTCGTGAGTGCTGCCTGAATACTTGCCACATATTGCTGGTATTAAGAGGTAACTTTCACAAACTTGAAAATAAAAATAATATGTTTCCACCTAAACTTGTGTAAATGCAGTGGTCAAAATAATAGTAAAACTACCTATACAATATGTATTCTTACTTCATACAATGTTTAAATTAGTTTTAAGTTTATTTCCTTAAGATTCGATTGCACTTCCGACTGGTAATGGATGTCGGTTGAATTGATGTCTTCATAACGAATCACAATCGAACGGAAATGTCAAAATTGTTCTTTTACGGTTTAGTGAATAGCGGTTTTCGATTCTACGATCATTCGATTGGATATGAAATCGAATCGGATGGTTTTGAATAGCTATGCAGGTCGGCTAATTGTCTTTGTGCGTCCATTTGACTCGAATGTCTTAAGGTGTTTACAATTCCGAGGAAAAATTCCATGGATTGATGATAAAAATTAGTACCTAATTATAAATATACCAGTCACAAACACGCAGTCATTACGTGCTCTTCATTAGTCAACAAGCTATAAGACAAAGAAAGTCCATTTTTATCTGTCACAGTGGGTACACAACATAAGTTTTAGTATATGCGAAACCTGATACACGTGTCTAGTATTTTTATGTAAAAAATCTATGTACAATATTTCAAAACTGTATCATGAAAAATCACAAAGCTTGTTCTGTTACCTAGTTGTCCGCACAAAAACGCGGTCACCACGCAGCGCGCGCCTCCAGCGTCGTTTTGAGCTCATTGATAATAATAATTCGGCAGTAGGTACCTTAATTATTGCGATAGGTACTCAAAGTCGCTCGGTATCTAACTTTTAACTTTTTTTAATATTTTTGGGAAAAAATATAACATGGTTTAAAAATTATTGGAATCGATTCAGTTACTTATTCTGAACAAACTATATTCAGGTTTCGCATATACTAACAATATAAGGTTGTATATAACCTCGATATTTTAAAACAAATTCATTGTACCTCCTAGAACTTCCTCGTGATAGACACAAAAAGTGTTCAGTGATACAAGTAACTAAAGTGTGCAAGTGCAAGAAACAAATCTAGAGCGAATATTACGATAAGAAGCCAACCCTAGTTAAGATAAGGCAGAAAGTCCTTTGAGTTTCCATCCACAAGTTCCGCATCGCACGTTGCAAAAAGGTGCAGAACTAATTAAGAACAAATTGAAGCCATCTTGATGAAAAACAGTAATGAATGTGAATACTTCGCGTCCGGCAACGGGACAGACCCCAGTGAAAACTTCAAACGATTTGGGATTGATAATATGCTTTTCCTACTAGAAATTTAAAATTCTGGTTCAGTTATATCACATAAGCCTTCCTTTGTGCTTAAACTTCGTCAAAACTTATTTTATTATTTCAAAAAAAAAAAAACCATCCCTCAAGCAGATGTGGTACTGCTGTTGATATTATTTTTAAAAGGCAACAACCCACAGGAATTCACTACAGAAAATCAAAGATATCTCAATCAATTGTCTATGAAATTAGGCATGCAAAAGCAAGCATATAGAAACAATCAAGCGATAACTCTTTTTAGAAATGCGCATGCGCAAGCATTTCTCGATTATATTGCCTACATCATCAATGTCACCAGACCGTTCACTCTGGATCAGATGCGACTAAAGTCTGAGTATCCGGAATTCCCTGCACTTGGTATGCAACCTTAGCTAGCTAGCCTTCTCCCTAAAACACATACACAAAGCATACACATCTTGAACGTGTTCTTCTGGACTTATATGAAGCTCTGTGAATCAAAATTATACTGTACTGAGGAAGAGTTATGGTACCTGTGCGCTACACATATAATTGAAAGGGCAATGAAGATAAAAGCCAAGCAAATGATGCACTTCAATTCTGTCATTTTTACGGAAGACGTGAAGAAGGAGTGGTGGACCTGCCTGAAGATAATAGTGGACAATGAATATACAGTGTGGGTAGAAGCTGCTTCAAAATTTAAGGCAAAACTTATGGAAACCTACGCCTTTGCCTTAACTGAACAAAGATTTTCATCCTGGTTCAGTTACATCACGTAAGCCTTCCTTTGACGTGCTTAAACTTCGTCAGAATCATACTGTTTTGAGTCAGAGTCATGGTATCTATATAACAGCTGCCACAAAATCTAAGGCATAACTTATGGAAACCTATGGGATCTGTTTTTGATTCCTAGTTGAAGGATCACTCAAGCCGGCACGGACAATTTGCGGACCGGCTGCGGACACGTTTCACTTGTAGATACTTCAGTACAAGTAGATACAAGTAATTAAAGTGTGCAAGTGCAAGAAACAAATCTAGTGCGAATATTGCGATAAGAAGCCAACCCTAGTTAAGATAGGGCAGAAAGGCCTTTGAGTTTCCATCCACAAGATCCGCACCGCACGTTGCAAAACGCAGTTTACACACATTCATCAGGACTAATTAAGAACAAAGTAAAGCCATCTTGAAAAAAAAACAATAATGTATGTGAATACTTCGCCGTTCGGCAACGAGACAGACACCGAACAAATCTTGAAACGGATATTGTTTTTAATTTGCAATCCAGAAATTTAAAATCGTGGTTCAGTTACATCACGTAAGCCTTCCTTTGATGTACTTAATCTTCGTCAGAAAATTTGAAAAAGGATCACCCAAGAAGATTTAACACTGCTGTTGATAATTTTTTTAAAAGGCAACTACCCAGAGAAATTCAATGAAGAAGGTCAAAGAGAATTCCAAGAAATATCTAAGAAATACGGCATACAAATGCAAGTCTACGGAAACAATCGAGCGATAACTCGTTTTAGAATTGCTTTCCAGATTTTGTTGCCCACATTCTCTATAAATTTTCAAATGTTACCAAACCGATTACTTTGAAGAAGATGAGACTAAATTCTGAGTATCCGGAATTCCCTGCACTTGGTATGGAACCTTTGCTAGCTAGCCTTCTCCCTTAAACTCACACAGGGAGCTTAAACATCTTGAATGTGTTCTTCTGGGCTTAAATGAAGCTCTGTGAATCAAAATTATACTGTTTTGAGTCTGAGTATCTATGCGCTACACATATAAATGAAAGAGCGAAGGAGATAAAAACAAAGAAAATGATGCACTTCAATTCTGTCATTTTTGCGGACAACGTGAGGAAGGAGTGGTGTAGTTGTCTGAAAATAATTGATGAAAATGAATATTCACCAGTGTGGGTAGAAGCTGCTTCAAAATCTAAGGCAAAACTTATAGAAACCTATGGGATCTGTTTTTGATTCCTAGTTGAAGGATATCTCAAGCCCTCACGGACAATTTGTGGACCGACTGCGGGCACGTTTCACTTGTAGATACCCCATATAGCCATTTTGGTCGCAGATATATAGATATATTAAAGATGAAACAAGTCGCAACAGTTTCGTAACTGGTACGACACAATGCGACTGTGTAGGGATTAACTTTTATATGTTGTAACGGTTCAGTAAAAATGTGTAGGAAACTAGATTCAGTAGCTTTGTCTCGTCGCTGTTTTGATATTTTACAGCTTAATTTGTAACCACACATTTTACAAACTTTGCGTTTGGTTTGTAACTAGTGTGCATTGTTGACACAATGTGTTGTAACTTCGTAGTAACATGTGTAGTCAATGTTCCAGAACACTTTAACACTAAATTGCACATATAAAAACTTCACCAGAGCCAGTTACTCTCAAACTGTCTGTTATTTTTGCTGCCGTTATCTACTATTTCATTAAAATTAAAATGAGTAAAAAATCAAAACCCTCGCGTCAATTCCGATGGACTTCAACGTTTTACAGTTGAGAATTAACGTCCCAAAATAACTTAAGTACTTATGGAAACCTGCGTGATGTAACTGAACAAGAATTTTCATCCTTGTTCAGTTACATCACGTAAGCCTTTCTTTGACTTGCTTAAACTTCGTCAGAAAATTTCGAAAAGGATCACCGAAGAAAATTTGGCACTGCTGTTGATAATTTTGTAAAAGGGCAACAACCCAGAGAAATTCAGTGAAGAAGTTCAAAGAGAATGCCACAAATGTTTATGAAATACAGCAAGCATAGAGACACAACCAAGCGATAACTGTTTTAGAATTGCAAAATACTTTCCAGATTTTGTTGTCCACATCCTTTATAAGTATCCAAATGTTACCAGTCCGATCACTCTGAAGCAGAGGAGACTAAACTCTGAGTATCTGGAATTGCCTGCACTTGGTATGGAACTTCGCTAGCTAGCCTTCTCTCTAAAAATCACACAGAGAGCTTATACATATGACTCGACTTACATGAAGCTCTGTGAATCAAAATTATACTGTTTTGAGTCAGAGTCATGGTATCTATGCGCTACACATATAAATGAAAGGGCGATGGAGATAAAAACAAAGCAAAAGATGCAGTTCAATTCTGACATTTTTACGGACGACGTGGGAAAGGAGTACCTGTCTGAAAATAATTGATCAAAATGAACATTCAACAAAATGGGTAGAAGCTGCTACAAAATCTAAGGCAAAACTTATGGAAACATATGAGATCTGTTTTTGATTCCTAATTGAAGGATCACTCAAGCCGGCACGGATAATTTGCGGACCGGCTGCGGACACGATTCACTTGTAGATTTAGATTTTATTTTTTGTACTTCAGTAAAGATAGATACAAGAAATTATCTCGGATCCAATGCATATTTCTAATTCATTTAAAGAATTATTTTATGGACAAAATTCAACCCTCGATAAATTCAGGGAATAGAGTAACAAAAATTATTTTGAACAGAAAGGATTATATGTTTATCGCTCATAGCCTTTCAAGTAACTTACCGAAAATCATTCTAGCGTTAAACAACACAAATAGTGTGGGTTATGACGGGATCAGTACAAAAATACTAAAAACAGTAGCTGATGAAATAAGTCACCCGCTCAGTCATATTATAAATTTGTATATAAGTGAAGGTATTTTTCCAGAAGCATTAAAAAAATCGGGAATAAAACCATTGTTTAAAAAACAAGACAAGAAACTAATAGAATGTTTACAGGCCGATTGCATTACATAAAAAAACTTGATGCGTACGGTGTTAGAGAGAATGTTCTTGAACTTTTAAAATCATATGTGCACGACAGAAAACAATTAACCGAAATAAGTAGACTAAACACATATATACAATGAGCTAAGGGTTGGGAGGGATCTTGCACTCGCCTTATATATATTTAAATTGTTGAGAGAAAAAGGTGCATAATGCAGTTATTTTAGGCCAGGTGAGTATGTGTTCCGGACAGGTACGTGTGGTGACGACGACAGCCACGACTGCTGGTGGGACCGCGTGCTCGGACCAACCTTTTAAAGGAGGCGCCGCTGACGCGTGCACTCTTAACGTACGGTCAACCTTATAGCGAGTGAGACGGACCTATTCTGTTGTTCTCTGTGTGAATTCACAAGGAATGCTTTATTTGTAATTAGTTATAAGTAAAAATTAAGTTACATTTACCGCATTATTTAGCTGTAATGGTAGATGTAAGTCGATAAATAAATAAATAAAACAAACCTCCCTCCAGCCAACTTTAGAGATAGCGGAAAAAAAACCTTGAAGGGACAGTAATAGGATACCGAGTGCGTGTTACAATTAAAGCTTAATTGTCATCGATGTAACACAAAAGTTCAACATTTCAGCCAATCACAATTACTAATTTCTGATCTATCAAATTATCCTGACAGACTAATGATTTTATGCAAATTATTGGAATATAATTTCGATATTTACGTCACGGGACACATGACAATTACAAGGACGTCATAATTAAATTCGCTGGCGATTAATTAATGGAATTCGACAAGCGATAGTTACACACTATTTGGTATTGAAACACTATTTTAAGCTTTCACGGTTTACAACTAAACTTATACTGTCACTTACGGGATATCCTCCGTGATTGTTCATTATTTTGAGCTCCCAATATTTTGACGCTGTTGCAAGCGCCATTATCGCGGGGTTGACTGGAGAATGCGGGTAGATGGAAATTAAATTGTTAAGAGTAGACAAATCTATTTACCCTCTTTCTTTGTCTTTTGCTACGCGCACTACTGGAACACGACACTAACTCTCGGCACTGAAGAAAGGATTGAACTTTGCGCCCACTCCGCTGCGTGTGCCCGTCGAAGATGTCACTGGCAGGATAGAGGAAACTACTAGCAAAAATAAATTACGACCCTATGCCGCAACCGCCCTAAGACAAGATGTTGCCGTGAAGTTACGTCATACTAAATCTCCTAGCAGCAACATCACGCCTGATGAACGCTCTGCATTCCGTGAACTCCTTGGAGATTTGAAAATCCTCGTTTTGAAGGTGGACAAAGGTAATGCGACGGTTGTGTTGAATGTTTCTGAATATGACGAGAAGATGAGATCTCTACTCAGTGAAAACAAAACGTACAAATCTGTAAATTACAACCCAACGGCGAGGGTCTCACGACGTACTATCCAGGTTATTAAAGAGTGCCACTATGTTTTCTCTGATGAAGTTTCAAACAAGCTCCAAGGCCAAAGGTATCGCAGTCACCAAAGATTTATGGATTACCAAAAATTCATAAGAAGAATGTCCCGCTGCGCCCAATAGTTAGTCAGATTGATTCTCCATCTAGTGATTTAGCGAGACACGTTTCAACACGCTACAGAAACTGGTGGGCCACACTACATCGATTGTTAAGGACTCCCGTCATTTAGTGAGTTTGTTGAAACAGACCAAGGTCGAGATTATGGTCAATTTTGACGTCGAATCCGTGTTCACCAATGTTCCCGTACTGGAAAGTATGGAAGTTATAAGAAGAAAGCTTAAAGAAAACGATATCCCGATGGATTATGCTAAATTGCTGGAGCACTGTCCACCAAATTCTTTATAAAGAAAGGCCAGTTTTATCAACAAATTGATGGTGTAGCCGTGGGTAGTCCAGTGGCACCTGTGGTTGCTATCTTGTGGATGGAAAACATCGAAGATCTGGCTATTTTAACATGTCCCGTGCCTATCAAGGTTTGGAAGCGGTATGTGGACGACGTATTCTGCATCCTCAGAGGTGGAACACCAGAGACCAAGATTTTGTAACAATATTTCGATTTGAAAGAGTTAGTGAAAGTGTCCATGGAGTTCTTGCCCATTCTTCTCCATAGATATCTACGCTTTCGAATGTGCAACTACAATACTTTCTTAAGTTATTATGCCTTGTGACTGTAACTTTAGCTTTGATTTTTTCTTAGTTTTTTTTTGTCACTCAAAATTGCCTGTAATGGTGTAATTGAAATAATTGCCTTGAAAACTCAAGTTTGAGTTTGGGTATCATTTATTTCCATACCTAATCCTTCCTCCAGAAACAATAAAATTTCAGGCAGGAATTTGACGAAGGGCAACTCTTCCACAAACACCTAACAAGGTGAAGAAAACTCCTTCGAATCTCTGCCGCTAGATGAAGATATAGATATTCTGTCTCATACTTTGAAAATAAATCCACAACTGTTTAGAAGCTGTCCAAATATTAGATCCGACAAAGAAAGGAAAGTATCTACGCTGACGAAGAACTTAGAAATTGCTGAAAATGAAACAGCTAACCTTTTATCAGAAAACTGCTCTCTTAAAAAAACAAATGTCTATGTATGGCACTCAAATTAATCAACTTAAAGATATTTGTAAATCGACGCCCAAAAGAGAATCACAGAAGATAAAGAATAAAGATCCCACACATTGGCGGATTTGGCCTAAGGCCCAGTAGGCCCGGGCCTAGGGTGGCCAGATATTAGGGGCGGCAAATCGTGACAAAAAATTCACTGAAGATAACAAGAAATAACTCAAATGCAAACTACCTAAATATTTTAAAGGCTCGTGCATTTTATAACGGGCTGCACTTTATCGCATCGTATTACAATAATCTTCCTAAATCACTTTTTTACGTATAAAAATATAAATAATTATTTCGTACATTTAGAATATTTTGTACGTAAAATATAAGTGATTTAGGAAGAATATCGTTTATCCCAGTACTATCTAGGTTGTGGAAGTCAGATTATTTTAATTAATGAGGAACTGTACCAGGTCGGATATAACTTATTACAATAAAGTTTCTGAGGAATACATTTCGATTGAAGATTATAGACAACGTTATTGCTAAAACTTACAGAATCTTCAGTTGACCTTACTGCAAACTCACTTTCTCAGTCATTCTCACAAATGTCACGATTAATGGATTCGTAATCACCCTTATCATATAGAAATTGTACACGTGACGCACACCCAAGGGGAGGTGTTTCAACAAGATCCATAGTAATTAACAATGCTGGGTGATAGTCATCGATTGGTACTATTACTACTTTCAGTCACGTTGACTGCCTGAATCGAGAGGACTAAGTCAAGTATTTTACCGTATCTATTAGTCACGCCATTGTATTGACCAACGTCAAGAGTACATAACTCAAGTAGCACTTCATCGCCACTCTTAAGATTCGTTGGGACGAACGATATATTGTAAGATGGGACCCAACTTATTCCGCTCATATTGAAATCGCCTATAATAAGAAATTTATCAGAACCATTACCAATCAAGACCGATTTAATGACGAAACAAAATTCATCAATTGTGGAGAAAAGGAATGATCAAGATTTTGTTTACTTAAATAAATGCCACAGAGATGTAAGTCAAAATAGTTACGCGTATTGGAATTTTTCAAGTGTATGCTTGTCCAGAGATCTTCAGCTGAAGAATGAAAATTTTGTTGACATGTTACTGATAATTGTCGACGAGCAGCTATTAGAACTCCTCCACCGCGTGATTGTCCAGTGAGAGCTTAATCCCGATCCCTACGCCATACACGCCTTTCATCAAAAAATTCCGAGTTCAAAATACCATCCAATAACCAAGTCTCAGTGAGAACAATAACATCAAATGAGCTGGCTACCATTTGACGTGTTTGTTCTGATAAAATATGTTTAAACCAGGTAAATTAATATTAACGTTTGAAGCCATTACACAAGAAATCAACAACAGAATATGAATCAGTAAAATAGACCCCAATAACACATTTTTTTTTATTTTTTATTTATTTATTGGTTTACCAACAATTGTTTACACAGGTTTTATACTAAAAGTAACATGCAAAAATGTAAATACAACAGTGCAACAATCACTTCTAGGTAAACTCCGCATGCATAAAGAAATTGTACAATTTATAATATTAATCTAGTTTTAAATAATTACTTAATTACTTATCTATTAAAGGTATAAATAAATTAATTTATATAACAACATAAGGTACGTAAACACATTTCTTCTCAATCGCGATAATGAAAGTGAAAGGATGAAAAGTTAATCTATTTAGCCAGATGCTTAAAAAAATTGGCTTTCATTTGCCCAAACATCACAGTGCAAATCGATTTGATCACTGCAGCTATTTACGACCTTACATAACCTTGCATAGGTGGAATTGGCGCCTAGAACCGGTCTTCCCCGCAGCGTGCAGCGGGCAGAGTGGTGTAATTGCACTGAGAAGAATTCTTGAAGGTGCACGGAAATTAAAGGTGTGCAATATTTGCGGGCAGTCAATTTTGTGGTGCATTACTTTGCACACCAACATTGCGTCATTAATCACATTAATCACATAGCATAAAAATATTAACTAGAAGAGGGTGCTTGGAAAATAAATATACCTGTAGTAAGCAAACGGCGACTATTATTAATGTAGTAGAATTATTCGACATTGAGCGGAAAATAACTGTGTGGGTAGGCAAGCAATAGTGTCTAGATCGTGCAAGCGCGAGCGTGCAAGGCGTAATGTTTTGCACTAATACTTTAAAATGAACAGCGCGATAAGAAACATAAAAGATTTTTTTAACAGAACAAATAAGTGGTGACGGGCTCATGAGTACGGCAGAGGTGCTAAACAATGTGTAACATCTTAGTAAAACAAAATGAAATATAATAAAACGATAAAGCAGAGAATATTGTATACGGTGTAGGCACAGATATAGATAGACCTAGATAACGCAAGTATCACGATCTGTATGAAAACCAAGCGTGCCATTTTTTGACTACCTATTATGACGTCACAAGCACTATTTAGTGATGGGAAAATCAAATCGATTCAAAGACGCTGCCGCGGACGGCGCCCCCCTCGTCCTACCCCCCGCCATGACGCCCACTGACGTCCGACTAGCGCTATGCTCCGATGCAGACTGAGTTCGAAATTGGCCACTTACGATTTTTGTACATAAGCTACATAATAATATGGCACGCGAAGTAGTTGCTCTCGCGTTATCTAGGTCTATCTATATCTGTGGGTGTAGGTGACATATTAGGTGATTGTCCCTTCGCACTATGAGAACTTTGGAGTTGGTGTTTTTGAGTACGTGAATTTTTCCATGTTTCACCCAAATGAACTCGTAATTCTTATCCTTGGCGATGGTTTTAACTTTACTTAGCAGCTTCTTATATTCTACACTAAGATGATCATTAACAAATACACGCTGAGAAGTGCCTTGGAACCCAATATCAGAGGTGGATAAGTTCTTTTCTTTACTATAGATTTAGGGCAGCTATAGTTTACGACCAATGGCTTCAATAATCGTGAATAAATTCTCATCTTTTCTTACTGGAACTCCCTTGATTTCCACATTATTCAATCGGGACCGCTGATCATTTGATGAGAGTTCGAACTCCACCTTAAATAAATCTATCTGCAAGTCGTTTATAGTCACCTGCATTTTCTCAAGTTCAGATACTTTAGTTTTCATCGAGTTTGCCACTAGTACCTTGACATGTCGACTTCAGCTTAGATAGCTCCTCCTTAATCACCTCAGTGTCTTCACTTAGTGTCGGTAAATTAAGTAACTGACGCTTCATGTCCCGAATTTCACTCAGGATGGTTTCAAGGGACGCTTGATTAGAAGTGGGTAACCTGAAAATATTAAATTGTTTTTTTTTTTAACATTAAAGTCTACAATCTCCTTTATATATTTGTCTTACATATAGTCTACATTTAATAGTAACATTTAAAAATTTAAAAATAAAACATTTAAAATATAATAAAATAGTTTATCATTATTGTTACAGTTGTACTAACCTAGAAGCCAGCAAGAAGTTTCCGCTAACTGGATTATCTTATCCCTTAACGGGCTGCTTCGCCAAACAAAGGCGTCGCCACGTCGTGAGTGCTGCCTGAATACTTGCCACATATTGATAGTAATATTAAGAGGTAACTTTCACAAACTTAAAAATAAAAATAGTATGTTTCCACCTAAACTTGTGTAAATGCAGTGGTCAAAAAAATAGTAAAACTACCTATACAATATGTATTCTTACTTCATACAATGTTTAAATTAGTTTTAAGTTTTTTTCCTTAAGATTCGATTGCACTTCCGACTGGTAATGGATGTCGGTTGAATTGATGTCTTCATAACGAATCACAATCGAACTGAAATGTCAAAATTGTTCTTTTACGGTTTAGTGAATAGCGGTTTTCGATTCTACGATCATTCGATTGGATATGAAATCGAATCGGATGGTTGTGAATAGCTATGCAGGTCGGCTAATTGTCTTTGTGCGTCCATTTGACTCGAATGTCTTAAGGTGTTTACAATTCCGAGGAAAAATTCCATGGATTGATGATAAAAATTAGTACCTAATTATAAATATACCAGTCACAAACACGCAGTCATTACGTGCTCTTCATTAGTCAACAAGCTATAAGACAAAGAAAGTCCATTTTTATCTGTCACAGTGGGTACACAACATAAGTTTTAGTATATGCGAAACCTGATACACGTGTCTAGTATTTTTATGTAAAAAATCTATGTACAATATTTCAAAACTGTATCATGAAAAATCACAAAGCTATAAGCTTGTTCTGTTACCTAGTTGTCCGCACAAAAACGCGGTCACCACGCAGCGCGCGCCTCCAGCGTCGTTTTGAGCTCATTGATAATAATAATTCGGCAGTAGGTACCTTAATTATTGCGATAGGTACTCAAAGTCGCTCGGTATCTAACTTTTAACTTTTTTTAATATTTTTGGGAAAAAATATAACATGGTTTAAAAATTATTGGAATCGATTCAGTTACTTATTCTGAACAAACTATATTCAGGTTTCGCATATACTAACAATATAAGGTTGTATATAACCTCGATATTTTAAAACAAATTCATTGTACCTCCTAGAACTTCCTCGTGATAGACACAAAAAGTGTTCTCGATTATATTGCCTACATCATCAATGTCACCAGACCGTTCACTCTGGATCAGATGCGACTAAAGTCTGAGTATCCGGAATTCCCTGCACTTGGTATGCAACCTTAGCTAGCTAGCCTTCTCCCTAAAACACATACACAGAGCATACACATCTTGAACGTGTTCTTCTGGACTTATATGAAGCTCTGTGAATCAAAATTATACTGTACTGAGGAAGAGTTATGGTACCTGTGCGCTACACATATAATTGAAAGGGCAATGGAGATAAAAGCCAAGCAAATGATGCACTTCAATTCTGTCATTTTTACGGAAGACGTGAAGAAGGAGTGGTGGACCTGCCTGAAGATAATAGTGGACAATGAATATACAGTGTGGGTAGAAGCTGCTTCAAAATCTAAGGCAAAACTTATGGAAACCTACGCCTTTGCCTTAACTGAACAAAGATTTTCATCCTGGTTCAGTTACATCACGTAAGCCTTCCTTTGACGTGCTTAAACTTCGTCAGAATTATACTGTTTTGAGTCAGAGTCATGGTATCTATATAACAGCTGCCACAAAATCTAAGGCATAACTTATGGAAGCCTATGGGATCTGTTTTTGATTCCTAGTTGAAGGATCACTCAAGCCGGCACGGACAATTTGCGGACCCGCTGCGGACACGTTTCACTTGTAGATACTTCAGTACAGGTAGATACAAGTAATTAAAGTGTGCAAGTGCAAGAAACAAATCTAGTGCGAATATTGCGATAAGAAGCCAACCCTAGTTAAGATAGGGCAGAAAGGCCTTTGAGTTTCCATCCACAAGATCCGCACCGCACGTTGCAAAACGCAGTTTACACACATTCATCAGGACTAATTAAGAACAAAGTAAAGCCATCTTGAAAAAAAAACAATAATGTATGTGAATACTTCGCCGTTCGGCAACGAGACAGACACCGAACAAATCTTGAAACGGATATTGTTTTTAATTTGCAATCCAGAAATTTAAAATCGTGGTTCAGTTACATCACGTTAGCCTTCCTTTGATGTGCTTAAACTTCGTCAGAAAATTTGTAAAAGGATCACCCAAGAAGATTTAACACTGCTGTTGATAATTTTTTTAAAAGGCAACTACCCAGAGAAATTCAATGAAGAAGGTCAAAGAGAATTCCAAGAAATATCTAAGAAATACGGAATACAAATGCAAGTATACGGAAACAATCGAGCGATAACTCTTTTTAGAATTGCTTTCCAGATTTTATTGCCCACATCCTCTATAAATTTCCAAATGTTACCAAACCGATTACTTTGAAGCAGATGAGACTAAATTCTGAATATCCGGAATTCCCTGCACTTGGTATGGAACCTTTGCTAGCTAGCCTTCTCCCTTAAACTCACACAGGGAGCTTAAACATCTTGAATGTGTTCTTCTGGGCTTAAATGAAGCTCTGTGAATCAAAATTATACTGTTTTGAGTCTGAGTATCTATGCGCTACACATATAAATGAAAGAGCGAAGGAGATAAAAACAAAGAAAATGATGCACTTCAATTCTGTCATTTTTGCGGACAACGTGAGGAAGGAGTGGTGTAGTTGTCTGAAAATAATTGATGAAAATGAATATTCACCAGTGTGGGTAGAAGCTGCTTCAAAATCTAAGGCAAAACTTATTGAAACCTATGGGATCTGTTTTTGATTCCTAGTTGAAGGAGCACTCAAGCCGGCACGGACAATTTGCGGACCGGCTGCGGACACGTTTCACTTGTCACTTGTCACTTCAGTAAAGATAGATACAAGAAATTATCTCGGATCCAATGCATATTTCTAATTCATTTAAAGAATCATTTTATGGACAAAATTCAACCCTCGATAAATTCAGGGAATAGAGTAACAAAAATTATTTTGAACAGAAAGGATTATATGTTTATCGCTCATAGCCTTTCAAGTAACTTACCGAAAATCATTCTAGCGTTAAACAACACAAATAGTGTGGGTTATGACGGGATCAATACAAAAATACTAAAAACAGTAGCTGATGAAATAAGTCACCCGCTCAGTCATATTATAAATTTGTATATAAGTGAAGGTATTTTTCCAGAAGCATTAAAAAAATCGGGAATAAAACCATTGTTTAAAAAACAAGACAAGAAACTAATAGAATGTTTACAGGCCGATTGCATTACATAAAAAAACTTGATGCGTACGGTGTTAGAGAGAATGTTCTTGAACTTTTAAAATCATATGTGCACGACAGAAAACAATTAACCGAAATAAGTAGACTAAACACATATATACAATGAGCTAAGGGTTGGGAGGGATCTTGCACTCGCCTTATATATATTTAAATTGTTGAGAGGGAAGGTGCATAATGCAGTTATTTTAGGCCAGGTGAGTATGTGTTCCGGACAGGTACGTGTGGTGACGACGACAGCCACGACTGCTAGTGGGACCGCGTGCTCGGACCAACCTTTTAAAGGAGGCGCCGCTGACGCGTGCACTCTTAACGTACGGTCAACCTTATAGCGAGTGAGACGGACCTATTCTGTTGTTCTCTGTGTGAATTCACAAGGAATGCTTTATTTGTAATTAGTTATAAGTAAAAATTAAGTTACATTTACCGCATTGGTTAGCTGTAATGGTAGATGTAAGTCGATAAATAAATAAATAAAACAAACCTCCCTCCAGCCAACTTTAGAGATAGCGGAAAAAAAAACCTTGAAGGGACAGTAATCGGATACCGAGTGAGTGTTACAATTAAAGCTTAATTGTCATCGATGTAACACAAAAGTTCAACATTTCAGCCAATCACAATTACTAATTTCTGATCTATCAAATTATCCTGACAGACTAATGATTTTATGCAAATTATTGGAATATAATTTCGATATTTACGTCACGGGACACATGACAATTACAAGGACGTCATAATTAAATTCGCTGGCGATTAATTAATGGAATTCGACAAGCGATAGTTACACACTATTTGGTATTGAAACACTATTTTAAGCTTTCACGGTTTACAACTAAACTTATACTGTCACTTACGGGATATTCTCCGTGATTGTTCATTATTTTGAGCTCCCAATATTTTGACGCTGTTGCAAGCGCCATTATCGCGGGGTTGACTGGAGAATGCGGGTAGATGGAAATTAAATTGTTAAGAGTAGACAAATCTATTTACCCTCTTTCTTTGTCTTTTGCTACGCGCACTACTGGAACTCGACACTAACTCTCGGCACTGAAAAAAGGATTGAACTTTGCGCCCACTCCGTTGCGTGTGCCCGTCGAAGATGTCACTGGCAGGATAGAGGAAACTACTAGCAAAAATAAATTACGACCCTATGCCGCAACCGCCCTAAGACAAGATGTTGCCGTGAAGTTACGTCATACTAAATCTCCTAGCAGCAACATCACGCCTGATGAACGCTCTGCATTCCGTGAACTCCTTGGAGATTTGAAAATCCTCGTTTTGAAGGTGGACAAAGGTAATGCGACGGTTGTGTTGAATGTTTCTGAATATGACGAGAAGATGAGATCTCTACTCAGTGAAAACAAAACGTACAAACCTGTAAATTACAACCCAACGGCGAGGGTCTCACGACGTACTATCCAGGTTATTAAAGAGTGCCACTATGTTTTCTCTGATGAAGTTTCAAACAAGCTCCAAGGCCAAAGGTATCGCAGTCACCAAAGATTTATGGATTACCAAAAATTCATAAGAAGAATGTCCCGCTGCGCCCAATAGTTAGTCAGATTGATTCTCCATCTAGTGATTTAGCGAGACACGTTTCAACACGCTACAGAAACTGGTGGGCCACACTACATCGATTGTTAAGGACTCCCGTCGTTTAGTGAGTTTGTTGAAACAGACCAGGGTCGAGATTATGGTCAATTTTGACGTCGAATCCGTGTTCACCAATGTTCCCGTACTGGAAAGTATGGAAGTTATAAGAAGAAAGCTTAAAGAAAACGATATCCCGATGGATTATGCTAAATTGCTGGAGCACTGTCCACCAAATTCTTTATAAAGAAAAGCCAGTTTTATCAACAAATTGATGTTGTAGCCGTGGGTAGTCCAGTGGCAGCTGTGGTTGCTATCTTGTGGATGGAAAACATCGAAGATCTGGTTATTTTAACATGTCCCGTGCCTATCAAGGTTTGGAAGCGGTATGACGACGTATTCTACATCCTCAGAGGTACTTTAGCTTTGATTTTTTCTTAGTTTTTTTTTGTCACTCAAAATTGCCTGTAATGGTGTAATTGAAATAATTGCCTTGAAAACTCAAGTTTGAGTTTGGGTATCATTTATTTCCATACCTAATCCTTCCTCCAGAAACAATAAAATTTCAGGCAGGAATTTGACGAAGGGCAACTCTTCCACAAACACCTAACAAGGTGAAGAAAACTCCTTCGAATCTCTGCCGCTAGATGAAGATATAGATATTCTGTCTCATACTTTGAAAATAAATCCACAACTGTTTAGAAGCTGACCAAATATTAAATCCGACAACTTTGATTTAATAGAAGAATTAGAAAGGAAAGTATCTACGCTGACGAAGAACTTAGAAATTGCTGAAAATGAAACAGCTAACCTTTTATCAGAAAACTGCTCTCTTAAAAAAACAAATGTCTATGTATGGCACTCAAATTAATCAACTTAAAGATATTTGTAAATCGACGCCCAAAAGAGAATCACAGAAGATAAAGAATAAAGATCCTATCCAAACTAAATTAGACTTCTTCTTGGTAAATGGAATGATAATTACAACATCCAGGGTAAAGTCCAACCATATGCTTCATCTTTCGAGATCCTACGATATCCAGATGTACTATCAAGCACCCTATCTGACAACGACATTGTCATACTCTCAGTTGGTAAACATGATAAAAATCCCTACATGTTGTTAACCAATCTATGTAGTACTCTGTGTAGTTTGAGCAATTGTACAATCTTGTTGTTGAATGTTTCACAAAATAGGTATCTTAATGTTAAAAAACTTAATCATGAACTCAAAAAAAAAAAAAAAAAAAAATATTGTAAGTTTATTGAAGTTAATGAGTTGGATGTAAATTATCAAAAGAAGCTCTCAGAGTTAGATTTAATTATCTATAAGCCTAATATAGAAATTGAATTTATGCAATATGAAAAAAGCTCCTCTAAATTAAGTTTAACTCTTTGAAACTTACTTCATGATTCAAGTAAAAATAACAATATAAATTAATAAAACTTCAGTAAATAATGACAACTCAAAACAGGATTGCCGACATGGTGAAGTGCGAATCTTACACCAAACTAGCCGTGTTAGAAGTAACTTTATCTGAATTAGTAGAAAATAACAAGGAGGTTGATATGAAACATATAAAATATATGTTTTTATATTAAAATATATGTTTTTTTTTATATTAAACATATAAACATATATGTTTATATTTACCCTTCTTAACAAAAGTTTCACTAAAACATAGTGAAACTTTTGGTAAACAAGGGTCTGAAGCTAACATTCAACTTAATCATTTTAAATTAGCTGCAGTATTTAATCGAGATAAATGTAGAGGGGGAACTTGTATTGATATTTAACACTAAAACATTGATTATTCCTTCAAATCTAGCTATAAAATTTTATTTTGAATGCTGTGGTGTAGAGATTATTGGTTTGAGCCTGATAATTGTTAATGTTTATAGAATACCTGATCAGAGAAAGGCACAAATGGGTATATTTTTTCATAAACTTGACATTTTGTTAAATTACTTGACAGAACAATACAAAAGAAAGAAAATAATAATTTGTGGTGATTGGAATATCGACATTTTAAAACAAAACTCTGGAACGAAGGAACTTTTAAGCATACTTCACAACCATTGGCGGATTTGCCCTAAGGCCCAGTAGGCCCGGGCCTAGGGTGGCCAGATATTAGGGGCGGCAAATCGTGACAAAAAAATCATTGAAGATAACAAGAAATAACTCAAATGCAACCTACCTAAATATTTTAAAGGCTAACGCCCGCGCGTTTTTTTTTTAAGGCACTTTATAACGGGCTGCACTTTATCGCATCGTATTACAATAATCTTCCTAAATCACTTTTTTACGTATAAAAATTAAAATATTTTGTACGTAAAATATAAGTGATTTAGAAAGAATATCGTTTATCCCAGTACTATCTAGGTTGTGGAAGTCAGATTATTTTAATTAATGAGGAACTGTACCAGGTCGGATATAACTTATTACAATAAAGTTTCTGAGGAATACATTTCGATTGAAGATTATAGATAACGTTATTGCTAAAACTTACAGAATCGTCAGTTGACCTTACTGCAAACTCACTTTCCAAGTCAGTCTCACAAATGTCACGATTAATGGATTCGTAATCACCCTTATCATATAGAAATTGTACACGTGACGCACACCCAAGGGGAGGTGTTTCAACAAGATCCATAGTAATTAACAATGCTGGGTGATAGTCATCGATTGGTACTAGTGGGCTTAAACTTTCAGTCACGTTGACTGCCTGGTTCGAGAGGACTAAGTCAAGTATTTTACCGTATCTATTAGTCACGCCATTATATTGACCAACGTCAAGAGTACATAACTTAAGTAGCACTTCATCGCCACTCTTAAGATTCGTTGGGACGAACGAAGTATTGTCAGATGGGACCCAACTTATTCCGCTCATATTGAAATCACCTATAATAAGAAATTTATCAGAACCATTACCAATCAAGACCGATTTAATGACGAAACAAAATTCATCAATTGTGGAGAAAAGGAATGATCAAGATTTTGTTTACTTAAATAAATGCCACAGAGATGTAAGTCAAAATAGTTACGCGTATTGGAATTTTTCAAGTGTATCCTTGTCCAAAGATCTTCAGCTGAAGAATGAAAATTTTGTTGACATGTTACTGATAATTGTCGACGAGCAGCTATTAGAACTCCTCCACCACGTGATTGTCCAGTCAGAGCATAATCCCGATCCCTACGCCATACACGCCTTTCATCAAAAAATTCCGAGTTCAAAATACCATCCAATAACCAAGTCTCAGTGAGAACAATAACATCAAATGAGCTGGCTACCATTTGACGTGTTTGTTCTGATAAAATATGTTTAAACCAGGTAAATTAATATTAACGTTTGAAGCCATTACACAAGAAATCAACAACAGAATATGAATCAGTAAAATAGACCCCAATAACACATTTTTTTTATTTTTTATTTATTTATTGGTTTACCAACAATTGTTTACACAGGTTTTATACTAAAAGTAACATGCAAAAATGTAAATACAACAGTGCAACAATCACTTCTAGGTAAACTCCGCATGCATAAAGAAGTTGTACAATTTATAATATTAATCTAGTTTTAAATAATTACTTAATTACTTATCTATTAAAGGTATAAATAAATTAATTTATATAACAACATAAGGTACGTAAACACATTTCTTCTCAATCGCGATAATGAAAGTGAAAGGATGAAAAGTTAATCTATTTAGCCAGATGCTTAAAAAAATTGGCTTTCATTTGCCCAAACATCACAGTGCAAATCGATTTGATCACTGCAGCTATTTACGACCTTACATAACCTTGCATAGGTGGAATTGGCGCCTAGAACCGGTCTTCCCCGCAGCGTGCAGCGGGCAGAGTGGTGTAATTGCACTGAGAAGAATTCTTGAAGGTGCACGGAAATTAAAGGTGTGCAATATTTGCGGGCAGTCAATTTTGTGGTGCATTACTTTGCACACCAACATTGCGTCATTAATGACATTAATCACATAGCATAAAAATATCAACTAGAAGAGGGTGCTTGAAAAATAAATATACCTGTAGTAAGCAAACGGCGACTATTATTAATGTAGTAGAATTATTCGACATTGAGCGGAAAATAACTGTCTAGATCGTGCAAGCGCGAGCGTGCAAGGCGTAATGTTTTGCACTAATACTTTAAAATGAACAGCGCGATAAGAAACATAAAAGATTTTTTTAACAGAACAAATAAGTGGTGACGGGCTCATGAGTGCGGCAGAGGTGCTAAACAATGTGTAACATCTTAGTAAAACAAAATGAAATATAATAAAACGATAAAGCAGAGAATATTGTATACGGTGTAGGCACAGATATAGATAGACCTAGATAACGCAAGTATCACGATCTGTATGAAAACCAAGCGTGCCATTTTTTGACTACCTATTATGACGTCACAAGCACTATTTAGTGATGGGAAAATCAAATCTGCAGACTGAGTTCGAAATTGGCCACTTACGATTTTTGTACGTAAGCTATATAATAATATGGCACGCGAAGTAGTTGCTCTCGCGTTATCTAGGTCTATCTATATCTGTGGGTGTAGGTGACATATTAGGTGATTGTCCCTTCGCACTATGTGAACTTTTTAGTTGGTGTTTTTGAGTACGTGAATTTTTCCATGATTCACCCAAATGAACTCGTAATTCTTATCCTTGGCGATGGTTTTAACTTTACTTAGCAGCTTCTTATATTCTACACTAAGATGATCATTAACAAATACACGCTGAGAAGTGCCTTGGAACCCAATATCAGAGGTGGATAAGTTCTTTTCTTTACTATAGATTTAGGGCAGCTATAGTTTACGACCAATGGCTTCAATAATCGTGAATAAATTCTCATCTTTTCTTACTGGAACTCCCTTGATTTCCACATTATTCAATCGGGACCGCTGATCATTTGATGAGAGTTCGAACTCCACCTTAAATAAATCTATCTGCAAGTCGTTTATAGTCACCTGCATTTTCTCAAGTTCAGATACTTTAGTTTTCATCGAGTTTGCCACTAGTACCTTGACATGTCGACTTCAGCTTAGATAGCTCCTCCTTAATCACCTCAGTGTCTTCACTTAGTGTCGGTAAATTAAGTAACTGACGCTTCATGTCCCGAATTTCACTCAGGATGGTTTCAAGGGACGCTTGATTAGAAGTGGGTAACCTGAAAATATTAAATTGTTTTTTTTTTTAACATTAAAGTCTACAATCTCCTTTATATATTTGTCTTACATATAGTCTACATTTAATAGTAACATTTAAAAATTTAAAAATAAAACATTTAAAATATAATAAAATAGTTTATCATTATTGTTACAGTTGTACTAACCTAGAAGCCAGCAAGAAGTTTCCGCTAACTGGATTATCTTATCCCTTAACGGGCTGCTTCGCCAAACAAAGGCGTCGCCACGTCGTGAGTGCTGCCTGAATACTTGCCACATATTGATAGTAATATTAAGAGGTAACTTTCACAAACTTAAAAATAAAAATAGTATGTTTCCACCTAAACTTGTGTAAATGCAGTGGTCAAAAAAATAGTAAAACTACCTATACAATATGTATTCTTACTTCATACAATGTTTAAATTAGTTTTAAGTTTTTTTCCTTAAGATTCGATTGCACTTCCGACTGGTAATGGATGTCGGTTGAATTGATGTCTTCATAACGAATCACAATCGAACTGAAATGTCAAAATTGTTCTTTTACGGTTTAGTGAATAGCGGTTTTCGATTCTACGATCATTCGATTGGATATGAAATCGAATCGGATGGTTGTGAATAGCTATGCAGGTCGGCTAATTGTCTTTGTGCGTCCATTTGACTCGAATGTCTTAAGGTGTTTACAATTCCGAGGAAAAATTCCATGGATTGATGATAAAAATTAGTACCTAATTATAAATATACCAGTCACAAACACGCAGTCATTACGTGCTCTTCATTAGTCAACAAGCTATAAGACAAAGAAAGTCCATTTTTATCTGTCACAGTGGGTACACAACATAAGTTTTAGTATATGCGAAACCTGATACACGTGTCTAGTATTTTTATGTAAAAAATCTATGTACAATATTTCAAAACTGTATCATGAAAAATCACAAAGCTATAAGCTTGTTCTGTTACCTAGTTGTCCGCACAAAAACGCGGTCACCACGCAGCGCGCGCCTCCAGCGTCGTTTTGAGCTCATTGATAATAATAATTCGGCAGTAGGTACCTTAATTATTGCGATAGGTACTCAAAGTCGCTCGGTATCTAACTTTTAACTTTTTTTAATATTTTTGGGAAAAAATATAACATGGTTTAAAAATTATTGGAATCGATTCAGTTACTTATTCTGAACAAACTATATTCAGGTTTCGCATATACTAACAATATAAGGTTGTATATAACCTCGATATTTTAAAACAAATTCATTGTACCTCCTAGAACTTCCTCGTGATAGACACAAAAAGTGTTCTCGATTATATTGCCTACATCATCAATGTCACCAGACCGTTCACTCTGGATCAGATGCGACTAAAGTCTGAGTATCCGGAATTCCCTGCACTTGGTATGCAACCTTAGCTAGCTAGCCTTCTCCCTAAAACACATACACAGAGCATACACATCTTGAACGTGTTCTTCTGGACTTATATGAAGCTCTGTGAATCAAAATTATACTGTACTGAGGAAGAGTTACGGTACCTGTGCGCTACACATATAATTGAAAGGGCAATGGAGATAAAAGCCAAGCAAATGATGCACTTCAATTCTGTCATTTTTACGGAAGACGTGAAGAAGGAGTGGTGGACCTGCCTGAAGATAATAGTGGACAATGAATATACAGTGTGGGTAGAAGCTGCTTCAAAATCTAAGGCAAAACTTATGGAAACCTACGCCTTTGCCTTAACTGAACAAAGATTTTCATCCTGGTTCAGTTACATCACGTAAGCCTTCCTTTGACGTGCTTAAACTTCGTCAGAATTATACTGTTTTGAGTCAGAGTCATGGTATCTATATAACAGCTGCCACAAAATCTAAGGCATAACTTATGGAAACCTATGGGATCTGTTTTTGATTCCTAGTTGAAGGATCACTCAAGCCGGCACGGACAATTTGCGGACCCGCTGCGGACACGTTTCACTTGTAGATACTTCAGTACAGGTAGATACAAGTAATTAAAGTGTGCAAGTGCAAGAAACAAATCTAGTGCGAATATTGCGATAAGAAGCCAACCCTAGTTAAGATAGGGCAGAAAGGCCTTTGAGTTTCCATCCACAAGATCCGCACCGCACGTTGCAAAACGCAGTTTACACACATTCATCAGGACTAATTAAGAACAAAGTAAAGCCATCTTGAAAAAAAAACAATAATGTATGTGAATACTTCGCCGTTCGGCAACGAGACAGACACCGAACAAATATTGAAACGGATATTGTTTTTAATTTGCAATCCAGAAATTTAAAATCGTGGTTCAGTTACATCACGTTAGCCTTCCTTTGATGTGCTTAAACTTCGTCAGAAAATTTGTAAAAGGATCACCCAAGAAGATTTAACACTGCTGTTGATAATTTTTTTAAAAGGCAACTACCCAGAGAAATTCAATGAAGAAGGTCAAAGAGAATTCCAAGAAATATCTAAGAAATACGGAATACAAATGCAAGTATACGGAAACAATCGAGCGATAACTCTTTTTAGAATTGCTTTCCAGATTTTATTGCCCACATCCTCTATAAATTTCCAAATGTTACCAAACCGATTACTTTGAAGCAGATGAGACTAAATTCTGAGTATCCGGAATTCCCTGCACTTGGTATGGAACCTTTGCTAGCTAGCCTTCTCCCTTAAACTCACACAGGGAGCTTAAACATCTTGAATGTGTTCTTCTGGGCTTAAATGAAGCTCTGTGAATCAAAATTATACTGTTTTGACTCTGAGTATCTATGCGCTACACATATAAATGAAAGAGCGAAGGAGATAAAAACAAAGAAAATGATGCACTTCAATTCTGTCATTTTTGCGGACAACGTGAGGAAGGAGTGGTGTAGTTGTCTGAAAATAATTGATGAAAATGAATATTCACCAGTGTGGGTAGAAGCTGCTTCAAAATCTAAGGCAAAACTTATTTAAACCTATGGGATCTGTTTTTGATTCCTAGTTGAAGGAGCACTCAAGCCGGCACGGACAATTTGCGGACCGGCTGCGGACACGTTTCACTTGTCACTTGTCACTTCAGTAAAGATAGATACAAGAAATTATCTCGGATCCAATGCATATTTCTAATTCATTTAAAGAATTATTTTATGGACAAAATTCAACCCTCGATAAATTCAGGGAACAGAGTAACAAAAATTATTTTTAACAGAAAGGATTATATGTTTATCGCTAATAGCGTTTCAAGTAACTTACCGAAAATCATTCTAGCGTTAAACAACACAAATAGTGTGGGTTATGACGGGATCAGTACAAAAATACTAAAAACAGTAGCTGATGAAATAAGTCACCCGCTGTCATATTATAAATTTGTATATAAGTGAAGGTATTTTTCCAGAAGCATTAAAAAAATCGGGAATAAAACCATTGTTTAAAAAACAAGACAAGAAACTAATAGAATGTTTACAGGCCGATTGCATTACATAAAAAAACTTGATGCGTACGGTGTTAGAGAGAATGTTCTTGAACTTTTAAAATCATATGTGCACGACAGAAAACAATTAACCGAAATAAGTAGACTAAACACATATATACAATGAGCTAAGGGTTGGGAGGGATCTTGCACTCGCCTTATATATATTTAAATTGTTGAGAGGGAAGGTGCATAATGCAGTTATTTTAGGCCAGGTGAGTATGTGTTCCGGACAGGTACGTGTGGTGACGACGACAGCCACGACTGCTGGTGGGACCGCGTGCTCGGACCAACCTTTTAAAGGAGGCGCCGCTGACGCGTGCACTCTTAACGTACGGTCAACCTTATAGCGAGTGAGACGGACCTATTCTGTTGTTCTCTGTGTGAATTCACAAGGAATGCTTTATTTGTAATTAGTTATAAGTAAAAATTAAGTTACATTTACCGCATTGGTTAGCTGTAATGGTAGATGTAAGTCGATAAATAAATAAATAAAACAAACCTCCCTCCAGCCAACTTTAGAGATAGCGGAAAAAAAACCTTGAAGGGACAGTAATAGGATACCGAGTGCGTGTTACAATTAAAGCTTAATTGTCATCGATGTAACACAAAAGTTCAACATTTCAGCCAATCACAATTACTAATTTCTGATCTATCAAATTATCCTGACAGACTAATGATTTTATGCAAATTATTGGAATATAATTTCGATATTTACGTCACGGGACACATGACAATTACAAGGACGTCATAATTAAATTCGCTGGCGATTAATTAATGGAATTCGACAAGCGATACTTACACACTATTTGGTATTGAAACACTATTTTAAGCTTTCACGGTTTACAACTAAACTTTTACTGTCACTTACGGGATATCCTCCGTGATTGTTCATTATTTTGAGCTCCCGATATTTTGACGCTGTTGCAAGCGCCATTATCGCGGGGTTGACTGGAGAATGCGGGTAGATGGAAATTAAATTGTTAAGAGTAGACAAATCTATTTACCCTCTTTCTTTGTCTTTTGCTACGCGCACTACTGGAACACGACACTAACTCTCGGCACTGAAGAAAGGATTGAACTTTGCACCCACTCCGCTGCGTGTGCCCGTCGAAGATGTCACTGGCAGGATAGAGGAAACTACTAGCAAAAATAAATTACGACCCTATGCCGCAACCGCCCTAAGACAAGATGTTGCCGTGAAGTTACGTCATACTAAATCTCCTAGCAGCAACATCACGCCTGATGAACGCTCTGCATTCCGTGAACTCCTTGGAGATTTGAAAATCCTCGTTTTGAAGGTGGACAAAGGTAATGCGACGGTTGTGTTGAATGTTTCTGAATATGACGAGAAGATGAGATCTCTACTCAGTGAAAACAAAACGTACAAACCTGTAAATTACAACCCAACGGCGAGGGTCTCACGACGTACTATCCAGGTTATTAAAGAATGCCACTATGTTTTCTCTGATGAAGTTTCAAACAAGCTCCAAGGCCAAAGGTATCGCAGTCACCAAAGATTTATGGATTACCAAAAATTCATAAGAAGAATGTCCCGCTGCGCCCAATAGTTAGTCAGATTGATTCTCCATCTAGTGATTTAGCGAGACACGTTTCAACACGCTACAGAAACTGGTGGGCCACACTACATCGATTGTTAAGGACTCCCGTCATTTAGTGAGTTTGTTGAAACAGACCAGGGTCGAGATTATGGTCAATTTTGACGTCGAATCCGTGTTCACCAATGTTCCCGTACTGGAAAGTATGGAAGTTATAAGAAGAAAGCTTAAAGAAAACGATATCCCGATGGATTATGCTAAATTCTTTATAAAGAAAGGCCAGTTTTATCAACAAATTGATGGTGTAGCCGTGGGTAGTCCAGTGGCAGCTGTGGTTGCTATCTTGTGGATGGAAAACATCGAAGATCTGGTTATTTTAACATGTCCCGTGCCTATCAAGGTTTGGAAGCGGTATGACGACGTATTCTGCATCCTCAGAGGTGGAACACCAGAGACCAAGATTTTGTAACAATATTTCGATTTGAAAGAGTTAGTGAAAGTGTCCATGGAGTTTCTTGCCCATTCTTCTCCATAGATATCTACGCTTTCGAATGTGCAACTACAATACTTTCTTAAGTTATTATGCCTTGTGACTGTAACTTTAGCTTTGATTTTTTCTTAGTTTTTTTTTTGTCACTCAAAATTGCCTGTAATGGTGTAATTGAAATAATTGCTTTGAAAACTCAAGTTTGAGTTTGGGTATCATTTATTTCCATACCTAATCCTTCCTCCAGAAACAATAAAATTTCAGGCAGGAATTTGACGAAGGGCAACTCTTCCACAAACACCTAACAAGGTGAAGAAAACTCCTTCGAATCTCAGCCGCTAGATGAAGATATCGATATTCTGTCTCATACTTTGAAAATAAATCCACAACTGTTTAGAAGCTGTCCAAATATTAGATCCGACAAAGAAAGGAAAGTATCTACGCTGACGAAGAACTTAGAAATTGCTGAAAATGAAACAGCTAACCTTTTATCAGAAAACTGCTCTCTTAAAAAAACAAATGTCTATGTATGGCACTCAAATTAATCAACTTAAAGATATTTGTAAATCGACGCCCAAAAGAGAATCACAGAAGATAAAGAATAAAGATCCTATCCAAACTAAATTAGACTTCTTCTTGGTAAATGGAATGATAATTACAACATCCAGGGTAAAGTCCAACCATATGCTTCATCTTTCGAGATCCTACGATATCCAGATGTACTATCAAGCACCCTATCTGACAACGACATTGTCATACTCTCAGTTGGTAAACATGATAAAAATCCCTACATGTTGTTAACCAATCTATGTAGTACTCTGTGTAGTTTGAGCAATTGTACAATCTTGTTGTTGAATGTTTCACAAAATAGGTATCTTAATGTTAAAAAACTTAATCATGAACTCAAAAAAAAAAAAAAAAAAAAATATTGTAAGTTTATTGAAGTTAATGAGTTGGATGTAAATAATTAAAAGAAGCTCTCAGAGTTAGATTTAATTATCTATAAGCCTAATATAGAAATTGAATTTATGCAATATGAAAAAAGCTCCTCTAAATTAAGTTTAACTCATTGAAACTTACTTCATGATTCAAGTAAAAATAACAATATAAATTAATAAAACTTCAGTAAATAATGACAACTCAAAACAGGATTGCCGACATGGTGAAGTGCGAATCTTACACCAAAAATATAGCCGGCATCTGTAACAAACTAGCCGTGTTAGAAGTAACTTTATCTGAATTAGTAGAAAATAACAAGGAGGTTGATATGAAACATATAAAATATATGTTTTTATATTAAAATAAATGTTTTTTTTTTTATATTAAACATATAAACATATATGTTTATATTTACCCTTCTTCACTTCAGTTTCACTATGTTTTAGTGAAACTTTTGTTAAACAAGTGTTTGATGCTAACATTAAACTAAATAATTTTAAATTAGCTGCAGTATTTAGTCGGGATAAATGTAGAGGGGGAACGTGTATTTTAACTAATAAGATATTTAACACTAAAACATTGATTATTCCTTCAAATCTAGCTATAAAATTTTATTTTGAATGCTGTGGTGTAGAGATTATTGCTTTGAGCCTGATAGTTGT
Organism: Noctua fimbriata; assembly: GCA_905163415.1. Taxonomy (NCBI): domain Eukaryota; kingdom Metazoa; phylum Arthropoda; class Insecta; order Lepidoptera; family Noctuidae; genus Noctua; species Noctua fimbriata. The sequence continues at coordinate 4,808,117 of LR990930.1, forward strand.
TAATGATTATAGAATACCTGATCAGAGAAATGGGTATATTTTTTCATAAACTTGACATTTTGTTAAATTACTTGACAGAACAATACAAAAGAAAGAAAATAATAATTTGTGGTGATTGGAATATCGACATTTTAAAACAAAACTCTGGAACGAAAGAACTTTTAAGCATACTTCACAACAATCACAACTACAATTTTGAATCTCACATAGAATCACCAACTCGGGCGAACTCTTGCATTGATCAAATCGCCAGTAACGTAAAGAATGTTCAGTCAGAAATTCATTACTTCGGCCTGTCAGATCACGAAACAGCACAAACGCTTGCTTAAAGCGAAAAAACACAAAACAATATCTTATTGGTCTGAATTGAAACGTGACTACTGTTCGGACAATCTCGATAACAAAAGTCCAAAATTGTTTCGAGTTATTTTTACTAGACGTTTTAGTAAGTTTCAAATATTTTGCGTAATACTGACTTTCTAATGTCTTTACTCTATCACGAAGAAGTTTAAATGTTAGTTCGTCAGCTTTATTGCCATAGGTTTTAAGTTTTTTAATGTATTTATATTTCTCTTTTATTATTTTAATTAATGAGGAACTGTACCAGGTCGGATATAACTTATTACGATACAATTCTGAGGAATATATTTCGATTGAAGATTATAGATAACGTTATTGAAAAAACTTACAGAATCGTCAGTTGACCTTACTGCAAACTCACTTTCTCAGTCATTCTCACAAATGTCACGATTAAAGGATTCGTAATCACCCTTATCATATAGAAATTGTACACGTGACGCACACCCAAGGGGAGGTGTTTCAACAAGATCCATAGTAATTAACAATGCTGGGTGATAGTCATCGATTGGTACTATTACTACTTTCAGTCACGTTGACTGCCTGGTTCGAGAGGACTAAGTCAAGTATTTTACCGTATCTATTAGTCACGCCATTGTATTGACCAACGTCAATAAGTACATAACTCAAGTAGCACTTCATCGCCACTCTTAAGATTCGTTGGGACGAACGATATATTGTAAGATGGGACCCAACTTATTCCGCTCATATTGAAATCACCTATAATAAGAAATTTATCAGAACCATTACCAATCAAGACCGATTTAATGACGAAACAAAATTCATCAATTGTGGAGAAAAGGAATGATCAAGATTTTGTTTACTTAAATAAATGCCACAGAGATGTAAGTCAAAATAGTTACGCGTATTGGAATTTTTCAAGTGTATCCTTGTCCAGAGATCTTCAGCTGAAGAATGAAAATTTTGTTGACATGTTACTGATAATTGTCGACGAGCAGCTATTAGAACTCCTCCACCACGTGATTGTCCAGTCAGAGCATAATCCCGATCCCTACGCCATACAATATACCTTTCATCAAACAATTCCGAGTTCAAAATACCATCCAATAACCAAGTCTCAGTGAGAACAATAACATCAAATGAGCTGGCTACCATTTGACGATAGGAAGTATCGGTTTTAGTTCGTAGACCACGAATGTTCTGATAAAATATGTTTAAACCAGGTAAATTAATATTAACGTTTGAAGCCATTACACAAGAAATCAACAACAGAATATGAATCAGTAAAATAGACCCCAATAACACATTTTTTTTTATTTTTTATTTATTTATTGGTTTACCAACAATTGTTTACACAGGTTTTATACTAAAAGTAACATGCAAAAATGTAAATACAACAGTGCAACAATCACTTCTAGGTAAACTCCGCATGCATAAAGAAGTTGTACAATTTATGATATTAATCTAGTTTTAAATAATTACTTATCTATTAAAGGTATAAATAAATTAATTTATATAACAACATAAGGTACGTAAACACATTTCTTCTCAATCGCGATAATGAAAGTGAAAGGATGAAAAGTTAATCTATTTAGCCAGATGCTTAAAAAAATTGGCTTTCATTTGCCCAAACATCACAGTGCAAATCGATTTGATCACTGCAGCTATTTACGACCTTACATAACCTTGCATAGGTGGAATTGGCGCCTAGAACCGGTCTTCCGTGCAGCGGGCAGAGTGGTGTAATTGCACTGAGAAGAATTCTTGAAGGTGCACGGAAATTAAAGGTGTGCAATATTTGCGGGCAGTCAATTTTGTGGTGCATTACTTTGCACACCAACATTGCGTCATTAATAACATTAATCACATAGCATAAAAATATTAACTAGAAGAGGGTGCTTGGAAAATAAATATACCTGTAGTAAGCAAACGGCGACTATTATTAATGTAGTAGAATTATTCGACATTGAGCGGAAAATAACTGTGTGGGTAGGCAAGCAATAGTGTCTAGATCGTGCAAGCGCGAGCGTGCAAGGCGTAATGTTTTCCACTAATACTTTAAAATGAACAGCGCGATAAGAAACATAAAAGATTTTTTTAACAGAACAAATAAGTGGTGACGGGCTCATGAGTGCGGCAGAGGTGCTAAACAATGTGTAACATCTTAGTAAAACAAAATGAAATATAATAAAACGATAAAGCAGAGAATATTGTATACGGTGTAGGCACAGATATAGATAGACCTAGATAACGCAAGTATCACGATCTGTATGAAAACCAAGCGTGCCATTTTTTGACTACCTATTATGACGTCACAAGCACTATTTAGTGATGGGAAAATCAAATCGATTCAAAGACGCTGCCGCGGACGGCGCCCCCCTCGTCCTACCCCCCGCCATGACGCCCACTGACGTCCGACTAGCGCTATGCTCCGATGCAGACTGAGTTCGAAATTGGCCACTTACGATTTTTGTACGTAAGCTACATAATAATATGGCACGCGAAGTAGTTGCTCTCGCGTTATCTAGGTCTATCTATATCTGTGGGTGTAGGTGACATATTAGGTGATTGTCCCTTCGCACTATGAGAACTTTGGAGTTGGTGTTTTTGAGTACGTGAATTTTTCCATGTTTCACCCAAATGAACTCGTAATTCTTATCCTTGGCGATGGTTTTAACTTTACTTAGCAGCTTCTTATATTCTACACTAAGATGATCATTAACAAATACACGCTGAGAAGTGCCTTGGAACCCAATATCAGAGGTGGATAAGTTCTTTTCTTTACTATAGATTTAGGGCAGCTATAGTTTACGACCAATGGCTTCAATAATCGTGAATAAATTCTCATCTTTTCTTACTGGAACTCCCTTGATTTCCACATTATTCAATCGGGACCGCTGATCATTTGATGAGAGTTCGAACTCCACCTTAAATAAATCTATCTGCAAGTCGTTTATAGTCACCTGCATTTTCTCAAGTTCAGATACTTTAGTTTTCATCGAGTTTGCCACTAGTACCTTGACATGTCGACTTCAGCTTAGATAGCTCCTCCTTAATCACCTCAGTGTCTTCACTTAGTGTCGGTAAATTAAGTAACTGACGCTTCATGTCCCGAATTTCACTCAGGATGGTTTCAAGGGACGCTTGATTAGAAGTGGGTAACCTGAAAATATTAAATTGGTTTTTTTTTTTAACATTAAAGTCTACAATCTCCTTTATATATTTTTCTTACATATAGTCTACATTTAATAGTAACATTTAAAAATTTAAAAATAAAACATTTAAAATATAATAAAATAGTTTATCATTATTGTTACAGTTGTACTAACCTAGAAGCCAGCAAGAAGTTTCCGCTAACTGGATCATCTTATCCCTTAACGGGCTGCTTCGCCAAACAAAGGCGTCGCCACGTCGTGAGTGCTGCCTGAATACTTGCCACATATTGATAGTATTAAGAGGTAACTTTCACAAACTTAAAAATAAAAATAGTATGTTTCCACCTAAACTTGTGTAAATGCAGTGGTCAAAAAAATAGTAAAACTACCTATACAATATGTATTCTTACTTCATACAATGTTTAAATTAGTTTTAAGTTTTTTTCCTTAAGATTCGATTGCACTTCCGACTGGTAATGGATGTCGGTTGAATTGATGTCTTCATAACGAATCACAATCGAACTGAAATGTCAAAATTGTTCTTTTACGGTTTAGTGAATAGCGGTTTTCGATTCTACGATCATTCGATTGGATATGAAATCGAATCGGATGGTTGTGAATAGCTATGCAGGTCGGCTAATTGTCTTTGTGCGTCCATTTGACTCGAATGTCTTAAGGTGTTTACAATTCCGAGGAAAAATTCCATGGATTGATGATAAAAATTAGTACCTAATTATAAATATACCAGTCACAAACACGCAGTCATTACGTGCTCTTCATTAGTCAACAAGCTATAAGACAAAGAAAGTCCATTTTTATCTGTCACAGTGGGTACACAACATAAGTTTTAGTATATGCGAAACCTGATACACGTGTCTAGTATTTTTATGTAAAAAATCTATGTACAATATTTCAAAACTGTATCATGAAAAATCACAAAGCTATAAGCTTGTTCTGTTACCTAGTTGTCCCCACAAAAACGTGGTCACCACGCAGCGCGCGCCTCCAGCGTCGTTTTGAGCTCATTGATAATAATAATTCGGCAGTAGGTACCTTAATTATTGCGATAGGTACTCAAAGTCGCTCGGTATCTAACTTTTAACTTTTTTTAATATTTTTGGGAAAAAATATAACATGGTTTAAAAATTATTGGAATCGATTCAGTTACTTATTCTGAACAAACTATATTCAGGTTTCGCATATACTAACAATATAAGGTTGTATATAACCTCGATATTTTAAAACAAATTCATTGTACCTCCTAGAACTTCCTCGTGATAGACACAAAAAGTGTTCTCGATTATATTGCCTACATCATCAATGTCACCAGACCGTTCACTCTGGATCAGATGCGACTAAAGTCTGAGTATCCGGAATTCCCTGCACTTGGTATGCAACCTTAGCTAGCTAGCCTTCTCCCTAAAACACATACACAGAGCATACACATCTTGAACGTGTTCTTCTGGACTTATATGAAGCTCTGTGAATCAAAATTATACTGTACTGAGGAAGAGTTATGGTACCTGTGCGCTACACATATAATTGAAAGGGCAATGGAGATAAAAGCCAAGCAAATGATGCACTTCAATTCTGTCATTTTTACGGAAGACGTGAAGAAGGAGTGGTGGACCTGCCTGAAGATAATAGTGGACAATGAATATACAGTGTGGGTAGAAGCTGCTTCAAAATCTAAGGCAAAACTTATGGAAACCTAGCCTTTGCCTTAACTGAACAAAGATTTTCATCCTGGTTCAGTTACATCACGTAAGCCTTCCTTTGACGTGCTTAAACTTCGTCAGAATTATACTGTTTTGAGTCAGAGTCATGGTATCTATATAACAGCTGCCACAAAATCTAAGGCATAACTTATGGAAACCTATGGGATCTGTTTTTGATTCCTAGTTGAAGGATCACTCAAGCCGGCACGGACAATTTGCGGACCCGCTGCGGACACGTTTCACTTGTAGATACTTCAGTACAGGTAGATACAAGTAATTAAAGTGTGCAAGTGCAAGAAACAAATCTAGTGCGAATATTGCGATAAGAAGCCAACCCTAGTTAAGATAGGGCAGAAAGGCCTTTGAGTTTCCATCCACAAGATCCGCACCGCACGTTGCAAAACGCAGTTTACACACATTCATCAGGACTAATTAAGAACAAAGTAAAGCCATCTTGAAAAAAAAACAATAATGTATGTGAATACTTCGCCGTTCGGCAACGAGACAGACACCGAACAAATCTTGAAACGGATATTGTTTTTAATTTGCAATCCAGAAATTTAAAATCGTGGTTCAGTTACATCACGTTAGCCTTCCTTTGATGTGCTTAAACTTCGTCAGAAAATTTGTAAAAGGATCACCCAAGAAGATTTAACACTGCTGTTGATAATTTTTTTAAAAGGCAACTACCCAGAGAAATTCAATGAAGAAGGTCAAAGAGAATTCCAAGAAATATCTAAGAAATACGGAATACAAATGCAAGTATACGGAAACAATCGAGCGATAACTCTTTTTAGAATTGCTTTCCAGATTTTATTGCCCACATCCTCTATAAATTTCCAAATGTTACCAAACCGATTACTTTGAAGCAGATGAGACTAAATTCTGAGTATCCGGAATTCCCTGCACTTGGTATGGAACCTTTGCTAGCTAGCCTTCTCCCTTAAACTCACACAGGGAGCTTAAACATCTTGAATGTGTTCTTCTGGGCTTAAATGAAGCTCTGTGAATCAAAATTATACTGTTTTGACTCTGAGTATCTATACGCTACACATATAAATGAAAGAGCGAAGGAGATAAAAACAAAGAAAATGATGCACTTCAATTCTGTCATTTTTGCGGACAACGTGAGGAAGGAGTGGTGTAGTTGTCTGAAAATAATTGATGAAAATGAATATTCACCAGTGTGGGTAGAAGCTGCTTCAAAATCTAAGGCAAAACTTATTGAAACCTATGGGATCTGTTTTTGATTCCTAGTTGAAGGAGCACTCAAGCCGGCACGGACAATTTGCGGACCGGCTGCGGACACGTTTCACTTGTCACTTGTCACTTCAGTAAAGATAGATACAAGAAATTATCTCGGATCCAATGCATATTTCTAATTCATTTAAAGAATTATTTTATGGACAAAATTCAACCCTCGATAAATTCAGGGAATAGAGTAACAAAAATTATTTTGAACAGAAAGGATTATATGTTTATCGCTCATAGCCTTTCAAGTAACTTACCGAAAATCATTCTAGCGTTAAACAACACAAATAGTGTGGGTTATGACGGGATCAGTACAAAAATACTAAAAACAGTAGCTGATGAAATAAGTCACCCGCTCAGTCATATTATAAATTTGTATATAAGTGAAGGTATTTTTCCAGAAGCATTAAAAAAATCGGTAATAAAACCATTGTTTAAAAAACAAGACAAGAAACTAATAGAATGTTTACAGGCCGATTGCATTACATAAAAAAACTTGATGCGTACGGTGTTAGAGAGAATGTTCTTGAACTTTTAAAATCATATGTGCACGACAGAAAACAATTAACCGAAATAAGTAGACTAAACACATATATACAATGAGCTAAGGGTTGGGAGGGATCTTGCACTCGCCTTATATATATTTAAATTGTTGAGAGGGAAGGTGCATAATGCAGTTATTTTAGGCCAGGTGAGTATGTGTTCCGGACAGGTACGTGTGGTGACGACGACAGCCACGACTGCTGGTGGGACCGCGTGCTCGGACCAACCTTTTAAAGGAGGCGCCGCTGACGCGTGCACTCTTAACGTACGGTCAACCTTATAGCGAGTGAGACGGACCTATTCTGTTGTTCTCTGTGTGAATTCACAAGGAATGCTTTATTTGTAATTAGTTATAAGTAAAAATTAAGTTACATTTACCGCATTGGTTAGCTGTAATGGTAGATGTAAGTCGATAAATAAATAAATAAAACAAACCTCCCTCCAGCCAACTTTAGAGATAGCGGAAAAAAAACCTTGAAGGGACAGTAATAGGATACCGAGTGCGTGTTACAATTAAAGCTTAATTGTCATCGATGTAACACAAAAGTTCAACATTTCAGCCAATCACAATTACTAATTTCTGATCTATCAAATTATCCTGACAGACTAATGATTTTATGCAAATTATTGGAATATAATTTCGATATTTACGTCACGGGACACATGACAATTACAAGGACGTCATAATTAAATTCGCTGGCGATTAATTAATGGAATTCGACAAGCGATAGTTACACACTATTTGGTATTGAAACACTATTTTAAGCTTTCACGGTTTACAACTAAACTTATACTGTCACTTACGGGATATCCTCCGTGATTGTTCATTATTTTGAGCTCCCAATATTTTGACGCTGTTGCAAGCGCCATTATCGCGGGGTTGACTGGAGAATGCGGGTAGATGGAAATTAAATTGTTAAGAGTAGACAAATCTATTTACCCTCTTTCTTTGTCTTTTGCTACGCGCACTACTGGAACACGACACTAACTTTCGGCACTGAAGAAAGGATTGAACTTTGCGCCCACTCCGCTGCGTGTGCCCGACGAAGATGTCACTGGCAGGATAGAGGAAACTACTAGCAAAAATAAATTACGACCCTATGCCGCAACCGCCCTAAGACAAGATGTTGCCGTGAAGTTACGTCATACTAAATCTCCTAGCAGCAACATCACGCCTGATGAACGCTCTGCATTCCGTGAACTCCTTGGAGATTTGAAAATCCTCGTTTTGAAGGTGGACAAAGGTAATGCGACGGTTGTGTTGAATGTTTCTGAATATGACGAGAAGATGAGATCTCTACTCAGTGAAAACAAAACGTACAAACTTGTAAATTACAACCCAACGGCGAGGGTCTCACGACGTACTATCCAGGTTATTAAAGAATGCCACTATGTTTTCTCTGATGAAGTTTCAAACAAGCTCCAAGGCCAAAGGTATCGCAGTCACCAAAGATTTATGGATTACCAAAAATTCATAAGAAGAATGTCCCGCTGCGCCCAATAGTTAGTCAGATTGATTCTCCATCTAGTGATTTAGCGAGACACGTTTCAACACGCTACAGAAACTGGTGGGCCACACTACATCGATTGTTAAGGACTCCCGTCATTTAGTGAGTTTGTTGAAACAGACCAAGGTCGAGATTATGGTCAATTTTGACGTCGAATCCGTGTTCACCAATGTTCCCGTACTGGAAAGTATGGAAGTTATAAGAAGAAAGCTTAAAGAAAACGATATCCCGATGGATTATGCTAAATTGCTGGAGCACTGTCCACCAAATTCTTTATAAAGAAAGGCCAGTTTTATCAACAAATTGATGGTGTAGCCGTGGGTAGTCCAGTGGCACCTGTGGTTGCTATCTTGTGGATGGAAAACATCGAAGATCTGGTTATTTTAACATGTCCCGTGCCTATCAAGGTTTGGAAGCGGTATGACGACGTATTCTGCATCCTCAGAGGTGGAACACCAAAGACCAAGATTTTGTAACAATATTTCGATTTGAAAGAGTTAGTGAAAGTGTCCATGGAGTTTCTTGCCCATTCTTCTCCATAGATATCTACGCTTTCGAATGTGCAACTACAATACTTTCTTAAGTTATTATGCCTTGTGACTGTAACTTTAGCTTTGATTTTTTCTTAGTTTTTTTTTGTCACTCAAAATTGCCTGTAATGGTGTAATTGAAATAATTGCTTTGAAAACTCAAGTTTGAGTTTGGGTATCATTTATTTCCATACCTAATCCTTCCTCCAGAAACAATAAAATTTCAGGCAGGAATTTGACGGAGGGCAACTCTTCCACAAACACCTAACAAGGTGAAGAAAACTCCTTCGAATCTCAGCCGCTAGATGAAGATATCGATATTCTGTCTCATTCTTTGAAAATAAATTCACAACTGTTTAGAAGCTGTCCAAATATTAGATCCGACAAAGAAAGGAAAGTATCTACGCTGACGAAGAACTTAGAAATTGCTGAAAATGAAACAGCTAACCTTTTATCAGAAAACTGCTCTCTTAAAAAAACAAATGTCTATGTATGGCACTCAAATTAATCAACTTAAAGATATTTGTAAATCGACGCCCAAAAGAGAATCACAGAAGATAAAAAATAAAGATCCTATCCAAACTAAATTAGACTTCTTCTTGGTAAATGGAATGATAATTACAACATCCAGGGTAAAGTCCAACCATATGCTTCATCTTTCGAGATCCTACGATATCCAGATGTACTATCAAGCACCCTATCTGACAACGACATTGTCATACTCTCAGTTGGTAAACATGATAAAAAACTTCAGTAAATAATGACAACTCAAAACAGGATTGCCGACATGGTGAAGTGCGAATCTTACACCAAAAATATAGCCGGCATCTGTAACAAACTAGCCGTGTTAGAAGTAACTTTATCTGAATTAGTAGAAAATAACAAGGAGGTTGATATGAAACATATAAAATATATGTTTTTATATTAAAATATATGTTTTTTTTTATATTAAACATATAAACATATATGTTTATATTTACCCTTCTTCACTTCAGTTTCACTATGTTTTAGTGAAACTTTTGTTAAACAAGTGTTTGATGCTAACATTAAACTAAATAATTTTAAATTAGCTGCAGTATTTAGTCGAGATAAATGTAGAGGGGGAACGTGTATTTTAACTAATAAGATATTTAACACTAAAACATTGATTATTCCTTCAAATCTAGCTATAAAATTTTATTTTGAATGCTGTGGTGTAGAGATTATTGGTTTGAGCCTGATAGTTGTTAATGTTTATAGAATACCTGATCAGAGAAAAGCACAAATGGGTATATTTTTTCATAAACTTGACATTTTGTTAAATTACTTGATAGAACAATACAAAAGAAAGAAAATAATAATTTGTGGTGATTGGAATATCGACATTTTAAAACAAAACTCTGGAACGAAGGAACTTTTAAGCATACTTCACAACCATTGGCGGATTTGCCCTAAGGCCCAGTAGGCCCGGGCCTAGGGTGGCCAGATATTAGGGGCGGCAAATCGTGACAAAAAATTCACTGAAGATAACAAGAAATAACTCAAATGCAAACTACCTAAATATTTTAAAGGCTCGTGCATTTTATAACGGGCTGCACTTTATCGCATCGTATTACAATAATCTGCCTAAATCACTTTTTTACGTATAAAAATATAAATTATTATTTCGTACATTTAAAATATATTGTACGTAAAATATAAGTGATTTAGAAAGAATATCGTTTATCCCAGTACTATCTAGGTTGTGGAAGTCAGATTATTTTAATTAATGAGGAACTGTACCAGGTCGGATACAACTTATTACAATAAAGTTTCTGAGGAATACATTTCGATTGAAGATTATAGATTATTGCTAAAACTTACAGAATCGTCAGTTGACCTTACTGCAAACTCACTTTCCAAGTCAGACTCACAAATGTCACGATTAATGGATTCGTAATCACCCTTATCATATAGAAATTGTACACGTGACGCACACCCAAGGGGAGGTGTTTCAACAAGATCCATAGTAATTAACAATGCTGGGTGATAGTCATCGATTGGTACTATTACTACTTTCAGTCACGTTGACTGCCTGGTTCGAGAGGACTAAGTCAAGTATTTTACCGTATCTATTAGTCACGCCATTGTATTGACCAACGTCAAGAGTACATAACTCAAGTAGCACTTCATCGCCACTCTTAAGATTCGTTGGGACGAACGATATATTGTCAGATGGGACCCAACTTATTCCGCTCATATTGAAATCACCTATAATAAGAAATTTATCAGAACCATTACCAATCAAGACCGATTTAATGACGAAACAAAATTCATCAATTGTGGAGAAAAGGAATGATCAAGATTTTGTTTACTTAAATAAATGCCACAGAGATGTAAGTCAAAATAGTTACGCGTATTGGAATTTTTCAAGTGTATGCTTGTCCAGAGATCTTCAGCTGAAGAATGAAAATTTTGTTGACATGTTACTGATAATTGTCGACGAGCAGCTATTAGAACTCCTCCACCACGTGATTGACCAGTCAGAGCATAATCCCGATCCCTACGCCATACAATATACCTTTCATCAAAAAATTCCGAGTTCAAAATACCATCCAATAACCAAGTCTCAGTGAGAACAATAACATCAAATGAGCTGGCTACCATTTGACGTGTTTGTTCTGATAAAATATGTTTAAACCAGGTAAATTAATATTAACGTTTGAAGCCATTACACAAGAAATCAACAACAGAATATGAATCAGTAAAATAGACCCCAATAACACATTTTTTTTATTTTTTATTTATTTATTGGTTTACCAACAATTGTTTACACAGGTTTTATACTAAAAGTAACATGCAAAAATGTAAATGCAACAGTGCAACAATCACTTCTAGGTAAACTCCGCATGCATAAAGAAGTTGTACAATTTATAATATTAATCTAGTTTTAAATAATTACTTAATTACTTATCTATTAAAGGTATAAATAAATTAATTTATGTAACAACATAAGGTACGTAAACACATTTCTTCTCAATCGCGATAATGAAAGTGAAAGGATGAAAAGTTAATCTATTTAGCCAGATGCTTAAAAAAATTGGCTTTCATTTGCCCAAACATCACAGTGCAAATCGATTTGATCACTGCAGCTATTTACGACCTTACATAACCTTGCATAGGTGGAATTGGCGCCTAGAACCGGTCTTCCCCGCAGCGTGCAGCGGGCAGAGTGGTGTAATTGCACTGAGAAGAATTCTTGAAGGTGCACGGAAATTAAAGGTGTGCAATATTTGCGGGCAGTCAATTTTGTGGTGCATTACTTTGCACACCAACATTGCGTCATTAATGACATTAATTACATAGCATAAAAATATTAACTAGAAGAGGGTGCTTGGAAAATAAATATACATGTAGTAAGCAAACGGCGACTATTATTAATGTAGTAGAATTATTCGACATTGAGCGGAAAATAACTGTGTGGGTAGGCAAGCAATAGTGTCTAGATCGTGCAAGCGCGAGCGTGCAAGGCGTAATGTTTTGCACTAATACTTTAAAATGAACAGCGCGATAAGAAACATAAAAGATTTTTTTAACAGAACAAATAAGTGGTGACGGGCTTATGAGTGCGGCAGAGGTGCTAAACAATGTGTAACATCTTACTAAAACAAAATGAAATATAATAAAACGATAAAGCAGAGAATATTGTAAACGGTGTAGGCACAGATATAGATAGACCTAGATAACGCAAGTATCACGATCTGTATGAAAACCAAGCGTGCCATTTTTTGACTACCTATTATGACGTCACAAGCACTATTTAGTGATGGGAAAATCAAATCGATTCAAAGACGCTGCCGCGGACGGCACCCCCCTCGTCCTACCCCCCGCCATGTCGCCCACTGACGTCCGACTAGCGCTATGCTCCGATGCAGACTGAGTTCGAAATTGGCCACTTACGATTTTTGTACGTAAGCTACATAATAATATGGCACGCGAAGTAGTTGCTCTCGCGTTATCTAGGTCTATCTATATCTGTGGGTGTAGGTGACATATTAGGTAATTGTCCCTTCGCACTATGAGAACTTTGGAGTTGGTGTTTTTGAGTACGTGAATTTTTCCATGTTTCACCCAAATGAACTCGTAATTCTTATCCTTGGCGATGGTTTTAACTTTACTTAGCAGCTTCTTATATTCTACACTAAGATGATCATTAACAAATACACGCTGAGAAGTGCCTTGGAACCCAATATCAGAGGTGGATAAGTTCTTTTCTTTACTATAGATTTAGGGCAGCTATAGTTTACGACCAATGGCTTCAATAATCGTGAATAAATTCTCATCTTTTCTTACTGGAACTCCCTTGATTTCCACATTATTCAATCGGGACCGCTGATCATTTGATGAGAGTTCGAACTCCACCTTAAATAAATCTATCTGCAAGTCGTTTATAGTCACCTGCATTTTCTCAAGTTCAGATACTTTAGTTTTCATCGAGTTTGCCACTAGTACCTTGACATGTCGACTTCAGCTTAGATAGCTCCTCCTTAATCACCTCAGTGTCTTCACTTAGTGTCGGTAAATTAAGTAACTGACGCTTCATGTCCCGAATTTCACTCAGGATGGTTTCAAGGGACGCTTGATTAGAAGTGGGTAACCTGAAAATATTAAATTGTTTTTTTTTTTACCATTAAAGTCTACAATCTCCTTTATATATTTTTCTTACATATTGTCTACATTTAATAGTAACATTTAAAAATTTAAAAATAAAACATTTAAAATATAATAAAATAGTTTATCATTATTGTTACAGTTGTACTAACCTAGAAGCCAGCAAGAAGTTTCCGCTAACTGGATCATCTTATCCCTTAACGGGCTGCTTCGCCAAACAAAGGCGTCGCCACGTCGTGAGTGCTGCCTGAATACTTGCCACATATTGATAGTATTAAGAGGTAACTTTCACAAACTTAAAAATAATATGTTTCCACCTAAACTTGTGTAAATGCAGTGGTCAAAAAAATAGTAAAACTACCTATACAATATGTATTCTTACTTCATACAATGTTTAAATTAGTTTTAAGTTTTTTTCCTTAAGATTCGATTGCACTTCCGACTGGTAATGGCTGTCGGTTGAATTGATGTCTTCATAACGAATCACAATCGAACTGAAATGTCAAAATTGTTCTTTTACGGTTTAGTGAATAGCGGTTTTCGATTCTACGATCATTCGATTGGATATGAAATCGAATCGGATGGTTGTGAATAGCTATGCAGGTCGGCTAATTGTCTTTGTGCGTCCATTTGACTCGAATGTCTTAAGGTGTTTACAATTCCGAGGAAAAATTCCATGGATTGATGATAAAAATTAGTACCTAATTATAAATATACCAGTCACAAACACGCAGTCATTACGTGCTCTTCATTAGTCAACAAGCTATAAGACAAAGAAAGTCCATTTTTATCTGTCACAGTGGGAACACAACATAAGTTTTAGTATATGCGAAACCTGATACACGTGTCTAGTATTTTTATGTAAAAATCTATGTACAATATTTCAAAACTGTATCATGAAAAATCACAAAGCTATAAGCTTGTTCTGTTACCTAGTTGTCCGCACAAAAACGCGGTCACCACGCAGCGCGCGCCTCCAGCGTCGTTTTGAGCTCATTGATAATAATAATTCGGCAGTAGGTACCTTAATTATTGCGATAGGTACTCAAAGTCGCTCGGTATCTAACTTTTAACTTTTTTTAATATTTTTGGGAAAAAATATAACATGGTTTAAAAATTATTGGAATCGATTCAGTTACTTATTCTGAACAAACTATATTCAGGTTTCGCATATACTAACAATATAAGGTTGTATATAACCTCGATATTTTAAAACAAATTCATTGTACCTCCTAGAACTTCCTCGTGATAGACACAAAAAGTGTTCAGTGATACAAGTAACTAAAGTGTGCAAGTGCAAGAAACAAATCTAGAGCGAATATTACGATAAGAAGCCAACCCTAGTTAAGATAAGGCAGAAAGTCCTTTGAGTTTCCATCCACAAGTTCCGCATCGCACGTTGCAAAAAGGTGCAGAACTAATTAAGAACAAATTGAAGACATCTTGATGAAAAACAGTAATGAATGTGAATACTTCGCCGTCCGGCAACGGGACAGACCCCAGTGAAAACTTCAAACGATTTGGGATTGATAATATGCTTTGCCAACTAGAAATTTAAAATTTTGGTTCAGTTATATCACATAAGCCTTCCTTTGTGCTTAAACTTCGTCAAAACTTATTTTATTATTTCAAAAAAAAAAAAACCATCCCTCAAGCAGATGTGGTACTGCTGTTGATATTATTTTTAAAAGGCAACAACCCACAGGAATTCACTAAAGAAAATCAAAGATATCTCAATCAATTGTCTATGAAATTAGGCATGCAAAAGCAAGCATATAGAAACAATCAAGCGATAACTCTTTTTAGAAATGCGCATGCGCAAGCATTTCTCGATTATATTGCCTACATCATCAATGTCACCAGACCGTTCACTCTGGATCAGATGCGACTAAAGTCTGAGTATCCGGAATTCCCTGCACTTGGTATGCAACCTTAGCTAGCTAGCCTTCTCCCTAAAACACATACACAGAGCATACACAATCACATCTTGAACGTGTTCTTCTGGACTTATATGAAGCTCTGTGAATCAAAATTATACTGTACTGAGGAAGAGTTATGGTACTTGTGCGCTACACATATAATTGAAAGGGCAATGGAGATAAAAGCCAAGCAAATGATGCACTTCAATTCTGTCATTTTTACGGAAGACGTGAAGAAGGAGTGGTGGACCTGCCTGAAGATAATAGTGGACAATGAATATACAGTGTGGGTAGAAGCTGCTTCAAAATCTAAGGCAAAACTTATGGAAACCTACGCCTTTGCCTTAACTGAACAAAGATTTTCATCCTGGTTCAGTTACATCACGTAAGCCTTCCTTTGACGTGCTTAAACTTCGTCAGAATTATACTGTTTTGAGTCAGAGTCATGGTATCTATATAACAGCTGCCACAAAATCTAAGGCATAACTTATGGAAACCTATGGGATCTGTTTTTGATTCCTAGTTGAAGGATCACTCAAGCCGGCACGGACAATTTGAGGACCGGCTGCGGACACGTTTCACTTGTAGAGACTTCAGTACAGGTAGATACAAGTAATTAAAGTGTGCAAGTGCAAGAAACAAATCTAGTGCGAATATTGCGATAAGAAGCCAACCCAAGTTAAGATAGGGCAGAAAGGACTTTGAGTTTCCATCCACAAGATCCGCACCGCACGTTGCAAAACGCAGTTTACACACATTCATCAGGACTAATTAAGAACAAAGTAAAGCCATCTTGAAAAAAAAACAATAATGTATGTGAATACTTCGCCGTTCGGCAACGAGACAGACACCGAACAAATCTTGAAACGAATATTGTTTTTAATTTGCAATCCAGAAATTTAAAATCGTGGTTCAGTTACATCACGTTAGCCTTCCTTTGATGTGCTTAAACTTCGTCAGAAAATTTGTAAAAGGATCACCCAAGAAGATTTAACACTGCTGTTGATAATTTTTTTAAAAGGCAACTACCCAGAGAAATTCAATGAAGAAGGTCAAAGAGAATTCCAAGAAATATCTAAGAAATACGGCATACAAATGCAAGTATACGGAAACAATCGAGCGATAACTCGTTTTAGAATTGCTTTCCAGATTTTGTTGCCCACATCCTCTATAAATTTTCAAATGTTACCAAACCGATTACTTTGAAGCAGATGAGACTAAATTCTGAGTATCCGGAATTCCCTGCACTTGGTATGGAACCTTTGCTAGCTAGCCTTCTCCCTTAAACTCACACAGGGAGCTTAAACATCTTGAATGTGTTCTTCTGGGCTTAAATGAAGCTCTGTGAATCAAAACTGTTTTGAGTCTGAGTATCTATGCGCTACACATATAAATGAAAGAGCGAAGGAGATAAAAACAAAGAAAATGATGCACTTCAATTCTGTCATTTTTGCGGACAACGTGAGGAAGGAGTGGTGTAGTTGTCTGAAAATAATTGATGAAAATGAATATTCACCAGTATGGGTAGAAGCTGCTTCAAAATCTAAGGCAAAACTTATAGAAACCTATGGGATCTGTTTTTGATTCCTTGTTGAAGGATATCTCAAGCCCTCACGGACAATTTGTGGACCGGCTGCGGACACGTTTCACTTGTCGATACCTCATATAGCCATTTTTGGTCGCAGATATATAGATATATTAAAGATGTTACAAGTCGCAACAGTTTCGTAACTGGTACGACACAATGCGACTGTGTAGGGATTAGCTTTTATGTGTTGTAACGGTTCAGTAAAAATGTATAGAAAACTAGATTCAGTAGCTTTGTCTCGTCGCTGTTTTGATATTTTTACAGCTTAATTTGTAACCACACATTTTACAAACTTTGCGTTTGGTTTGTAACTAGTGTGCATTGTTGACACAATGTGTTGTAACTTCGTAGTAACATGTGTAGTCAATGTTCCAGAATACTGTAACACTAAATTGCACATATAAAAACTTCACCAGAGGCAGTCATTCTCAAACTGTCTAACTTATTTTTGCTGCCGTTATCTACCATTTCATTAAAATTAAAATGAGTAAATAATCAAAACCCTCGCGTCAATTCCGATGGACTTCAACGTTTTACAGATGAGTTAAAGAAATAATGTCTCAAAATAACTTAAGGACATGTAAGTTTATTTTTTATTATGATAATTGTTTGATGTTGCATTGTTGATAGAGCGAATTGACAAATAATACCCATTTTATTGAACTTAAAACTTATTTTTTTACTATGCCATTTACAGGAAAACAGTGCGGAATTTGGTACCGAGGAGCTTTGTAGTATGACCATACTACAAAGCCTAGCGCCAAAGCTTCAACTTTCGACTCTGTTGTGATCCCTCCTAATATAATGTGATACTAATAAAGTACCACGTACTTCCAAATACGCCGTAGAAGCCGAAGGATGTGACTCAGATACACTTGTCAATGAATCATCGGATTCTGACAATGAAACAAGCTTTAGACGTAAGAGACCAAATTCAACAATGGGCATTATAGTACCAAATTCCTCATATTTTTTTGAACGAACTAAGGTATACTTAGAGATCATCCAAACACAGATTTCAATAATCGTTTACCAAAAAATAGTAGAAGTCTTTTCATACAACCCGGATTAAACAGCATATTGCCAATGGGTAATGATAAATATTGGTATCATGAATTAGAAGATTGCTTAAAAGATGTTTTACCTCAAAGTATGCCAGAATTACCGACATGTATTTATTTGACATTTAATATAGATTACCTTTAGCCGGATGGTTCTGTTGGGGGTTGGTTCTCCAACACAATGTCTTCTGGTTCTGCCAAGTGGGCCCGTATACACATGTTATGCAGAACTGCACATGCGTTGGTGATGCATCCCACTTTGGTTGGAGTGTATTTAAGCACGCGATACTTGTACAAGCACCTTAAGCACCTCTCGATGCAGTTGCTGGACTTTATGTGCAGTTCTGTGTACCGTGCTTCACGGGCTGTCGAGCTAGGCCTTAAGAACCGGGGTGGGAAGCCATATCTCCAGAAGGTATCCTGAATCACTTGGAAATATTAAATTGTTTTTTTTTTTTAACTTTGTAGTATCTTGTCCTTTATATATTTTTCTTACTTAAAGTTTTCATATTTAAATATTTCTTACAACAATATTTTAAAATAAAAAAAAGTTTATCATTATTGTTACAGTTACTAACCTAGAAGCCAGCAAAAAGTTTCCGCTAAATGTAGTGTTTCAATGAGCGCGCACACGCATGTGTGCGTAGTGACTGGCAGTCCACAATAAACGGTTGAACTGGTTGTACGTGTCTCATTCCCAACAAACACCTCACTAACCACTGGACCACTGGACCATCTTATCCCTTAACGGGCTGCTTCGCCAAACAAAGGCGTCGCCGCGTCGTGAGTGCTGCCTGGGTACTTGGCACAAATTGATAGTATTAAGAGGTCACTATCACAAACTTAAAAAATGATAATAGTATGTTTCCACCTAAAATTGTGTAAATCTTTATGCAGTGGTCAAAGAAATAGTAAAACTACCTATACAATATGTATTCTTACTTCATACACTGTTTAAATTAGTTTTAAGTTTTTTTCCTTAAGATTCGATTGCACTTCCGACTGCTAATGACTGTCGGTTGAATTGATGTCTTCATAACGAATCACAATCGAACTGAAATGTCAAAATTGTTCGTTTACGATTTAGTGAAAAGCGTTTCTCGATTCTACGATCGTTCGATTGGATATGAAATCGAATCGAATGGTTGTGAATAGCTATGCAGGTCGGCTAAATTGTCTTTGTGCCTCCATTTGACTAGAATGTCTTAATGTGTTTACAATTCCGAGGAAAAATTACATGGATTGATGATAAAAATTAGTACCTAATTATAATTATACCAGTCACAAACACGCAGTCATTACGTGTTCTTCATTAGTCAACAAGCTATTAGACAAGGAAAGTCCATGTTTATCTGTCACAGTGGGTGGGTACACATAACCTCGATATTTTAAACCAAATTCATTGTACCTCCTAGAACTTCCTCGTGATAGACACAAAAAGTGTTCAGTGATACAAGTAACTAAAGAGTGCAAGTGCAAGAAACAAATCTGGAGCGAATATTGCGATATGAAGCCAACCCTAGTTAAGATAGGGCAGAAAGTCCTTTGAGTTTCCATCCACAAGTTCCGCATCGCACGTTGCAAAAAGGTGCAGAACTAATTAAGAACAAATTGAAGCCATCTTGATAAAAAACAGTAATGAATGTGAATACTTCGCCGTCCGGCAATGGGACAGACCCCAGTGAAAACTTCAAACGATTTGAGATTGATAATATGCTTTGCCAACTAGAAATTGAAAATTCTGGTTCAGTTATATCACATAAGCCTTCCTTTGTGCTTAAACTTCGTCAAAACTTATTTTATTATTTCAAAACGATCCCTCAAGCAGATGTGGTACTGCTGTTAATATGATTTTTAAAAGGCAACAACCCACAGGAATTCACTGAAGAAAATTAAAGGAAACTCAATCAATTGTCTATGAAAATAAGCATGCAAAAGCAAGCATATAGAAACAATCAAGCGATAACTCTTTTTAGAAATGCGCAAGCATTTCTTGAGACCGTTCACTCTGGATCAGATGCGACTAAAGTCTGAGTATCCGGAATTCCCTGCACTTGGTATGCAACCTTTGCTAGCTAGCCTTCTCCCTAAAACACATACACAGAGCATACACATCTTGAACGTGTTCTTCTGGACATATGAAACTCTGTGAATCAAAATTATACTGTACTGAGGAAGAGTTATGGTACCTGTGCGCTACACATATAATTGAAAGGGCAATGGAGATAAAAGCCAAGCAAATGATGCACTTCAATTCTGTCATTTTTACGGAAGACGTGAAGAAGGAGTGGTGGACTTGCCTGAAGATAATAGTGGACAATGAATATACAGTGTGGGTAGAAGCTGCTTCAAAATCTAAGGCAAAACTTATGGAAACCTACGCCTTTGCCTTAACTGAACAAAGATTTTCATCCTGGTTCAGTTACATCACGTAAGCCTTCCTTTGACGTGCTTAAACTTCGTCAGAATTATACTGTTTTGAGTCAGAGTCATGGTATCTATATAACAGCTGCCACAAAATCTAAGGCATAACTTATGGAAACCTATGGGATCTGTTTTTGATTCCTAGTTGAAGGATCACTCAAGCCGGCACGGACAATTTGCGGACCGGCTGCGGACACGTTTCACTTGTAGAGACTTCAGTACAGGTAGATACAAGTAATTAAAGTGTGCAAGTGCTAGAAACAAATCTAGTGCGAATATTGCGATAAGAAGCCAACCCTAGTTAAGATAGGGCAGAAAGGCCTTTGAGTTTCCATCCACAAGATCCGCACCGCACGTTGCAAAACGCAGTTTACACACATTCATCAGGACTAATTAAGAACAAAGTAAAGCCATCTTGAAAAAAAAACAATAATGTATGTGAATACTTCGCCGTTCGGCAACGAGACAGACACCGAACAAATCTTGAAACGGATATTGTTTTTAATTTGCAATCCAGAAATTTAAAATCGTGGTTCAGTTACATCACGTAAGCCTTCCTTTGATGTGCTTAATCTTCGTCAGAAAATTTGGAAAAGGATCACCCAAGAAATATCTAAGAAATACGGCATACAAATGCAAGTATACGGAAACAATCGAGCGATAACTCTTTTTAGAATTGCTTTCCCGGTTTTTTTGCCCACATCCTCTCCAAATGTTACCAAACCGATTACTTTGAAGCAAATGAGACTAAATTCTGAGTATCCGGAATTCCCTGCACTTGGTATGCAACCTTTGCTAGCTAGCCTTCTCCCTTAAACTCACACAGGGAGCTGAGACATCTTGAAAGTGTTCTTCTGGGCTTAAATGAAGCTCTGTGAATCAAAATTATACTGTTTTGACTCTGAGTATCTATGCGCTACACATATAAATGAAAGAACGAAGGAGATAAAAACAAAGAAAATGATGCACTTCAATTCTGTCATTTTTGCGGACAACGTGAGGAAGGAGTGGTGTAGTTGTCTGAAAATAATTGATGAAAATGAATATTCACCAGTGTGGGTAGAAGCTGCTTCAAAATCTAAGGCAAAACTTATTGAAACCTATGGGATCTGTTTTTGATTCCTAGTTGAAGGAGCACTCAAGCCGGCACGGACAATTTGCGGACCGGCTGCGGACACGTTTCACTTGTCACTTGTCACTTCAGTAAAGATAGATACAAGAAATTATCTCGGATCCAATGCATATTTCTAATTCATTTAAAGAATTATTTTATGGACAAAATTCAGCCCTCGATAAATTCAGGGAATAGAGTAACAAAAATTATTTTGAACAGAAAGGATTATATGTTTATCGCTCATAGCCTTTCAAGTAACTTACCGAAAATCATTCTAGCGTTAAACAACACAAATAGTGTGGGTTATGACGGGATCAGTACAAAAATACTAAAAACAGTAGCTGATGAAATAAGTCACCCGCTCAGTCATATTATAAATTTGTATATAAGTGAAGGTATTTTTCCAGAAGCATTAAAAAAATCGGTAATAAAACCATTGTTTAAAAAACAAGACAAGAAACTAATAGAATGTTTACAGGCCGATTGCATTACATAAAAAAACTTGATGCGTACGGTGTTAGAGAGAATGTTCTTGAACTTTTAAAATCATATGTGCACGACAGAAAACAATTAACCGAAATAAGTAGACTAAACACATATATACAATGAGCTAAGGGTTGGGAGGGATCTTGCACTCGCCTTATATATATTTAAATTGTTGAGAGGGAAGGTGCATAATGCAGTTATTTTAGGCCAGGTGAGTATGTGTTCCGGACAGGTACGTGTGGTGACGACGACAGCCACGACTGCTGGTGGGACCGCGTGCTCGGACCAACCTTTTAAAGGAGGCGCCGCTGACGCGTGCACTCTTAACGTACGGTCAACCTTATAGCGAGTGAGACGGACCTATTCTGTTGTTCTCTGTGTGAATTCACAAGGAATGCTTTATTTGTAATTAGTTATAAGTAAAAAATTAAGTTGCATTTACCGCATTGGTTAGCTGTAATGGTAGATGTAAGTCGATAAATAAATAAATAAAACAAACCTCCCTCCAGCCAACTTTAGAGATAGCGGAAAAAAAACCTTGAAGGGACAGTAATAGGATACCGAGTGCGTGTTACAATTAAAGCTTAATTGTCATCGATGTAACACAAAAGTTCAACATTTCAGCCAATCACAATTACTAATTTCTGATCTATCAAATTATCCTGACAGACTAATGATTTTATGCAAATTATTGGAATATAATTTCGATATTTACGTCACGGGACACATGACAATTACAAGGACGTCATAATTAAATTCGCTGGCGATTAATTAATGGAATTCGACAAGCGATAGTTACACACTATTTGGTATTGAAACACTATTTTAAGCTTTCACGGTTTACAACTAAACTTATACTGTCACTTACAGGATATCCTCCGTGATTGTTCATTATTTTGAGCTCCCAATATTTTGACGCTGTTGCAAGCGCCATTATCGCGGGGTTGACTGGAGAATGCGGGTAGATGGAAATTAAATTGTTAAGAGTAGACAAATCTATTTACCCTCTTTCTTTGTCTTTTGCTACGCGCACTACTGGAACTCGACACTAACTCTCGGCACTGAAAAAAGGATTGAACTTTGCGCCCACTCCGTTGCGTGTGCCCGTCGAAGATGTCACTGGCAGGATAGAGGAAACTTCTAGCAAAAATAAATTACGACCCTATGCCGTAGCCGCCCTAAGACAAGATGTTGCCGTGAAGTTACGTCATACTAAATCTCCTAGCAGCAACATCACGCTTGATGAACGCTCTGCATTCCGTGAACTCCTTGGAGATTTGAAAATCCTCGTTTTGAAGGTGGACAAAGGTAATGCGACGGTTGTGTTGAATGTTTCTGAATATGACGAGAAGATGAGATCTCTACTCAGTGAAAACAAAACGTACAAACCTGTAAATTTCAACCCAACGGCGAGGGTCTCACGACGTACTATCCAGGTTATTAAAGAATGCCACTATGTTTTCTCTGATGAAGTTTCAAACAAGCTCCAAGGCCAAAGGTATCGCAGTCACCAAAGATTTATGGATTACCAAAAATTCATAAGAAGAATGTCCCGCTGCGCCCAATAGTTAGTCAGATTGATTCTCTATCTAGTGATTTAGCGAGACACGTTTCAACACGCTACAGAAACTGGTGGGCCACACTACATCGATTGTTAAGGACTCCCGTCATTTAGTGAGTTTGTTGAAACAGACCAGGGTCGAGATTATGGTCAATTTTGACGTCGAATCCGTGTTCACCAATGTTCCCGTACTGGAAAGTATGGAAGTTATAAGAAGAAAGCTTAAAGAAAACGATATTCTTCTCCATAGATATCTACGCTTTCGAATGTGCAACTACAATACTTTCTTAAGTTATTATGCCTTGTGACTGTAACTTTAGCTTTGATTTTTTCTTAGTTTTTTTTTGTCACTCAAAATTGCCTGTAATGGTGTAATTGAAATAATTGCCTTGAAAACTCAAGTTTGAGTTTGGGTATCATTTATTTCCATACCTAATCCTTCCTCCAGAAACAATAAAATTTCAGGCAGGAATTTGACGAAGGGCAACTCTTCCACAAACACCTAACAAGGTGAAGAAAACTCCTTCGAATCTCTGCCGCTAGATGAAGATATAGATATTCTGTCTCATACTTTGAAAATAAATCCACAACTGTTTAGAAGCTGACCAAATATTAGATCCGACAACTTTGATTTAATAGAAGAATTAGAAAGGAAAGTATCTACGCCGACGAACAACTTAGAAATTGCTGAAAATGAAACAGCTAACCTTTTATCAGAAAACTGCTCTCTTAAAAAAACAAATGTCTATGTATGACACTCAAATTAATCAACTTAAAGATATTTGTAAATCGACGCCCAAAAGAGAATCACAGAAGATAAAGAATAAAGATCCTATCCAAACTAAATTAGACTTCTTCTTGGTAAATGGAATGATAATTACAACATCCAGGGTAAAGTCCAACCATATGCTTCATCTTTCGAGATCCTACGATATCCAGATGTACTATCAAGCACCCTATCTGACAACGACATTGTCATACTCTCAGTTGGTAAACATGATAAAAATCCCTACATGTTGTTAACCAATCTATGTAGTACTCTGTGTAGTTTGAGCAATTGTACAATCTTGTTGTTGAATGTTTCACAAAATAGGTATCTTAATGTTAAAAAACTTAATCATGAACTCAAAAAAAAAAAAATAATAAATATTGTAAGTTTATTGAAGTTAATGAGTTGGATGTAAATAATCAAAAGAAGCTCTCAGAGTTAGATTTAATTATCTATAAGCCTAATATAGAAATTGAATTTATGCAATATGAAAAAAGCTCCTCTAAATTAAGTTTAACTCATTGAAACTTACTTCATGATTCAAGTAAAAATAACAATAAAAATTAATAAAACTTCAGGAAATAATGACAACTCAAAACAGGATTGCCGACATGGTGAAGTGCGAATCTTACACCAAAATATAGCCGGCATCTGTAACAAACTAGCCGTGTTAGAAGTAACTTTATCTGAATTAGTAGAAAATAACAAGGAGGTTGATATGAAACATATAAAATATATGTTTTTATATTAAAATATATGTTTTTTTTTATAAAAAACATATAAACATATATGTTTATATTTACCCTTCTTTAACAAAAGTTTCACTATGTTTTAGTGAAACTTTTGTTAAACAAGGGTCTGGAGCTAACATTCAACTAAATCATTTTAAATTAGCTGCAGTATTTAGTCGAGATAAATGTAGAGGGGGAACTTGTATTGATATTTAACACTAAAACATTGATTATTCCTTCAAATCTAGCTATAAAATTTTATTTTGAATGCTGTGGTGTAGAGATTATTGGTTTGAGCCTGATAATTGTTAATGTTTATAGAATACCTGATCAGAGAAAAGCACAAATGGGTATATTTTTTCATAAACTTGACATTTTGTTAAATTACTTGATAGAACAATACAAAAGAAAGAAAATAATAATTTGTGGTGATTGGAATATCGACATTTTAAAACAAAACTCTGGAACGAAGGAACTTTTAAGCATACTTCACACATTGGCGGATTTGGCCTAAGGCCCAGTAGGCCCGGGCCTAGGGTGGCCAGATATTAGGGGCGGCAAATCGTGACAAAAAATTCACTGAAGATAACAAGAAATAACTCAAATGCAAACTACCTAAATATTTTAAAGGCTCGTGCATTTTATAACGGGCTGCACTTTATCGCATCGTATTACAATAATCTTCCTAAATCACTTTTTTACGTATAAAAATATAAATTATTATTTCGTACATTTAAAATATTTTGTACGTAAAATATAAGTGATTTAGGAAGAATATCGTTTATCCGAGTACTATCTAGGTTGTGGAAGTCAGATTATTTTAATTAATGAGGAACTGTACCAGGTCGGATATAACTTATTACAATAAAGTTTCTGAGGAATACATTTCGATTGAAGATTATAGACAACGTTATTGCTAAAACTTACAGAATCTTCAGTTGATCTTACTGCAAACTCACTTTCCAAGTCAGTCTCACAAATGTCACGATTAATGGATTCGTAATCACCCTTATCATATAGAAATTGTACACGTGACGCACACCCAAGGGGAGGTGTTTCAACAAGATCCATAGTAATTAACAATGCTGGGTGATAGTCATCGATTGGTACTATTAATACTTTCAGTCACGTTGACTGCCTGGTTCGAGAGGACTAAGTCAAGTATTTTACCGTATCTATTAGTCACGCCATTGTATTGACCAACGTCAAGAGTACATAACTCAAGTAGCACTTCATCGCCACTCTTAAGATTCGTTGGGACGAACGAAGTATTATCAGATGGGACCCAACTTATTCCGCTCATATTGAAATCACCTATAATAAGAAATTTATCAGAACCATTACCAATCACAGACCGATTTAATGACGAAAGAAAATTCATCAATTGTGAAGAAAAGGAATCACCAAGATTTTGTTTACATAAATAAATCCCACAGAGATGTAAGTTAAAATAGTTACACGTATTCGAATTTTTCAAGTGTATGCTTATTCAGAGATCTTCAGCTGAAGAATGAAAATTTTGTTGACATGTTACTGATAATTGTCGACGAGCAGCTATTAGAACTCCTCCACCACGTGATTGTCCAGTCAGAGCATAATCCCGATCGCCATATAATATATCTTTCATCAAAAAATTCCGAGTTCAAAATACCATCCAATAACCAAGTCTCAGTGAGAACAATAACATCAAATGAGCTGGCTACCATTTGACGATAGGAAGTATCGGTTTTAGTTCGTAGACCACGAACGTTCTGATAAAATATGTTTAAACCAGGTAAATTAATATTAACGTTTGAAGCCATTACACAAGAAATCAACAACAGAATATGAATCAGTAAAATAGACCCCAATAACACATTTTTTTATTTTTTATTTATTTATTGGTTTACCAACAATTGTTTACACAGGTTTTATACTAAAAGTAACATGCAAAAATGTAAATACAACAGTGCAACAATCACTTCTAGGTAAACTCCGCATGCATAAAGAAGTTTTACAATTTATAATATTAATCTAGTTTTAAATAATTACTTAATTACTTATCTATTAAAGGTATAAATAAATTAATTTATGTAACAACATAAGGTACGTAAACACATTTCTTCTCAATCGCGATAATGAAAGTGAAAGGATGAAAAGTAAATCTATTTAGCCAGATGCTTAAAAAAATTGGCTTTCATTTGCCCAAACATCACAGTGCAAATCGATTTGATCACTGCAGCTATTTACGACCTTACATAACCTTGCATAGGTGGAATTGGCGCCTAGAACCGGTCTTCCCCGCAGCGTGCAGCGGGCAGAGTGGTGTAATTGCACTGAGAAGAATTCTTGAAGGTGCACGGAAATTAAAGGTGTGCAATATTTGCGGGCGGTCAATTTTGTGGTGCATTACTTTGCACACCAACATTGCGTCATTAATGACATTAATCACATAGCATAAAAATATTAACTAGAAGAGGGTGCTTGGAAAATAAATATACCTGTAGTAAGCAAACGGCGACTATTATTAATGTAGTAGAATTATTCGACATTGAGCGGAAAATAACTGTGTGGGTAGGCAAGCAATAGTGTCTAGATCGTGCAAGCGCGAGCGTGCAAGGCGTAATGTTTTGCACTAATACTTTAAAATGAACAGCGCGATAAGAAACATAAAAGATTTTTTTAACAGAACAAATAAGTGGTGACGGGCTCATGAGTGCGGCAGAGGTGCTAAACAATGTGTAACATCTTAGTAAAACAAAATGAAATATAATAAAACGATAAAGCAGAGAATATTGTATATGGTGTAGGCACAGATATAGATAGACCTAGATAACGCAAGTATCACGATCTGTATGAAAACCAAGCGTGCCATTTTTTGACTACCTATTATGACGTCACAAGCACTATTTAGTGATGGGAAAATCAAATCGATTCAAAGACGCTGCCGCGGACGGCGCCCCCCTCGTCCTACCCCCCGCCATGACGCCCACTGACGTCCGACTAGCGCTATGCTCCGATGCAGACTGAGTTCGAAATTGGCCACTTACGATTTTTGTACGTAAGCTACATAATAATATGGCACGCGAAGTAGTTGCTCTCGCGTTATCTAGGTCTATCTATATCTGTGGGTGTAGGTGACATATTAGGTGATTGTCCCTTCGCACTATGAGAACTTTGGAGTTGGTGTTTTTGAGTACGTGAATTTTTCCATGTTTCACCCAAATGAACTCGTAATTCTTATCCTTGGCGATGGTTTTAACTTTACTTAGCAGCTTCTTATATTCTACACTAAGATGATCATTAACAAATACACGCTGAGAAGTGCCTTGGAACCCAATATCAGAGGTGGATAAGTTCTTTTCTTTACTATAGATTTAGGGCAGCTATAGTTTACGACCAATGGCTTCAATAATCGTGAATAAATTCTCATCTTTTCTTACTGGAACTCCCTTGATTTCCACATTATTCAATCGGGACCGCTGATCATTTGATGAGAGTTCGAACTCCACCTTAAATAAATCTATCTGCAAGTCGTTTATAGTCACCTGCATTTTCTCAAGTTCAGATACTTTAGTTTTCATCGAGCCACTAGTACCTTGACATGTCGACTTCAGCTTAGATAGCTCCTCCTTAATCACCTCAGTGTCTTCACTTAGTGTCGGTAAATTAAGTAACTGACGCTTTATGTCCCGAATTTCACTCAGGATGGTTTCAAGGGACGCTTGATTAGAAGTGGGTAACCTGAAAATATTAAATTGTTTTTTTTTTTTACCATTAAAGTCTACAATCTCCTTTATATATTTTTCTTACATATAGTCTACATTTAATAGTAACATTTAAAAGTTTAAAAATAAAACATTTAAAATATAATAAAATAGTTTATCATTATTGTTACAGTTGTACTAACCTAGAAGCCAGCAAGAAGTTTCCGCTAACTGGATCATCTTATCCCTTAACGGGCTGCTTCGCCAAACAAAGGCGTCGCCACGTCGTGAGTGCTGCCTGAATACTTGCCACATATTGATAGTATTAAGAGGTAACTTTCACAAACTTAAAAATAAAAATAGTATGTTTCCACCTAAACTTGTGTAAATGCAGTGGTCAAAAAAATAGTAAAACTACCTATACAATATGTATTCTTACTTCATACAATGTTTAAATTAGTTTTAAGTTTTTTTCCTTAAGATTCGATTGCACTTCCGACTGGTAATGGCTGTCGGTTGAATTGATGTCTTCATAACGAATCACAATCGAACTGAAATGTCAAAATTGTTCTTTTACGGTTTAGTGAATAGCGGTTTTCGATTCTACGATCATTCGATTGGATATGAAATCGAATCGGATGGTTGTGAATAGCTATGCAGGTCGGCTAATTGTCTTTGTGCGTCCATTTGACTCGAATGTCTTAAGGTGTTTACAATTCCGAGGAAAAATTCCATGGATTGATGATAAAAATTAGTACCTAATTATAAATATACCAGTCACAAACACGCAGTCATTACGTGCTTTTCATTAGTCAACAAGCTATAAGACAAAGAAAGTCCATTTTTATCTGTCACAGTGGGTAACATAAGTTTTAGTATATGCGAAACCTGATACACGTGTCTAGTATTTTTATGTAAAAAATCTATGTACAATATTTCAAAACTGTATCATGAAAAATCACAAAGCTATAAGCTTGTTCTGTTACCTAGTTGTCCGCACAAAAACGCGGTCACCACGCAGCGCGCGCCTCCAGCGTCGTTTTGAGCTCATTGATAATAATAATTCGGCAGTAGGTACCTTAATTATTGCGATAGGTACTCAAAGTCGCTCGGTATCTAACTTTTAACTTTTTTTAATATTTTTGGGAAAAAATATAACATGGTTTAAAAATTATTGGAATCGATTCAGTTACTTATTCTGAACAAACTATATTCAGGTTTCGCATATACTAACAATATAAGGTTGTATATAATCTCGATATTTTAAAACAAATTCATTGTACTTCCTAGAACTTCCTCGTGATAGACACAAAAAGTGTTCAGTGATACAAGTAACTAAAGTGTGCAAGTGCAAGAAACAAATCTAGAGCGAATATTACGATAAGAAGCCAACCCTAGTTAAGATAAGGCAGAAAGTCCTTTGAGTTTCCATCCACAAGTTCCGCATCGCACGTTGCAAAAAGGTGCAGAACTAATTAAGAACAAATTGAAGCCATCTTGATGAAAAACAGTAATGAATGTGAATACTTCGCCGTCCGGCAACGGGACAGACCCCAGTGAAAACTTCAAACGATTTGGGATTGATAATATGCTTTGCCAACTAGAAATTTAAAATTCTGGTTCAGTTATATCACATAAGCCTTCCTTTGTGCTTAAACTTCGTCAAAACTTATTTTATTATTTCATAAAAAAAAAAACCATCCCTCAAGCAGATGTGGTACTGCTGTTGATATTATTTTTAAAAGGCAACAACCCACAGGAATTCACTAAAGAAAATCAAAGATATCTCAATCAATTGTCTATGAAATTAGGCATGCAAAAGCAAGCATATAGAAACAATCAAGCGATAACTCTTTTTAGAAATGCGCATGCGCAAGCATTTCTCGATTATATTGCCTACATCATCAATGTCACCAGACCGTTCACTCTGGATCAGATGCGACTAAATCTGAGTATCCGGAATTCCCTGCACTTGGTATGCAACCTTAGCTAGCTAGCCTTCTCCCTAAAACACATACACAGAGCATACACATCTTGAACGTTTTCTTCTGGACTTATATGAAGCTCTGTGAATCAAAATTATACTGTACTGAGGAAGAGTTATGGTACCTGTGCGCTACACATATAATTGAAAGGGCAATGGAGATAAAAGCCAAGCAAATGATGCACTTCAATTCTGTCATTTTTACGGAAGACGTGAAGAAGGAGTGGTGGACTTGCCTGAAGATAATAGTGGACAATGAATATACAGTGTGGGTAGAAGCTGCTTCAAAATCTAAGGCAAAACTTATGGAAACCTACGCCTTTGCCTTAACTGAACAAAGATTTTCATCCTGGTTCAGTTACATCACGTAAGCCTTCCTTTGACGTGCTTAAACTTCGTCAGAATTATACTGTTTTGAGTCAGAGTCATGGTATCTATATAACAGCTGCCACAAAATCTAAGGCATAACTTATGGAAACCTATGGGATCTGTTTTTGATTCCTAGTTGAAGGATCACTCAAGCCGGCACGGACAATTTGCGGACCGGCTGCGGACACGTTTCACTTGTAGATACTTCAGTACAGGTAGATACAAGTAATTAAAGTGTGCAAGTGCAAGAAACAAATCTAGTGCGAATATTGCGATAAGAAGCCAACCCTAGTTAAGATAGGGCAGAAAGGCCTTTGAGTTTCCATCCACAAGATCCGCACCGAACGTTGCAAAACGCAGTTTACACACATTCATCAGGACTAATTAAGAACAAAGTAAAGCCATCTTGAAAAAAAAACAATAATGTATGTGAATACTTCGCCGTTCGGCAACGAGACAGACACCGAACAAATCTTGAAACGGATATTGTTTTTAATTTGCAATCCAGAAATTTAAAATCGTGGTTCAGTTACATCACGTTAGCCTTCCTTTGATGTGCTTAAACTTCGTCATAAAATTTGGAAAAGGATCACCCAAGAAGTTTTAACACTGCTGTTGATAATTTTTTTAAAAGGCAACTACCCAGAGAAATTCAATGAAGAAGGTCAAAGAGAATTCCAAGAAATATCTAAGAAATACGGCATACAAATGCAAGTATACGGAAACAATCGAGCGATAACTCTTTTTAGAATTGCTTTCCAGATTTTGTTGCCCATATCCTCTATAAATTTCAAATGTTACCAAACCGCTTACTTTGAAGCAGATGAGACTAAATTCTGAGTATCCGGAATTCCCTGCACTTGGAACTATGAAACCTTTGGTAGCTAGCCTTCTCCCTTAAACTCACACAGGGAGCTTAAACATCTTGAATGTGTTCTTCTGGGCTTAAATGAAGCTCTGTGAATCAAAATTATACTGATTTACGTATTCACCAGTGTGGGTAGAAGCTGCTTCAAAATCTAAGGCAAAACTTATAGAAACCTATGGGATCTGTTTTTGATTCCTAGTTGAAGGATATCTCAAGCCCTCACGGACAATTTGTGGACCGCCTGCGGACACGTTTCACTTGTAGATACCCCATATAGCCATTTTGGTCGCAGATATATAGATATATTAAAGATGAAACAAGTCGCAACAGTTTCGTAACTGGTACGACACAATGCGACTGTGTAGGGATTAGCTTTTATGTGTTGTAGCTTTGTCTCGTCGCTGTTTCGATATTTTACAGCTTAATTTGTAACCACACATTTTACAAACTTTGCGTTTGGTTTGTAACTAGTGTGCATTGTTGACACAATGTGTTGTAACTTCGTAGTAAGATGTGTAGTCAATGTTCCAGAATACTGTAACACTAAATTGCACATATAAAAATTTCACCAGAGCCAGTCATTCTCAAACTGTCCAACTTATTTTTGCTGCCGTTATCTACCATTACCAAGAAATTGAAAATCCTGGTTCAGTTACATCACGTAAGCCTTCCTTAGATGTGCTTAAACTTCGTCAGAAAATTTTGAAAAGGATCACCGAAGAAGATTTGGCACTGCTGTTGATAATTTTGTAAAAGGGCAACAATCCCGAGAAATTCAGTGAAGAAGTTCAAAGAGAATGCCACAAATGTTTATGAAATACGGCATACACAAGCAAGCATAGAGACACAACCAAGCGATAACTGTTTTAGAATTGCAAAATACTTTCCAGATTTTGTTGTCCACATCCTTTATAAGTATCCAAATGTTACCAGTCCGATCACTCTGAAGCAGAGGAGACTAAACTCTGAGTATCTGGAATTGCCTGCACTTGGTATGGAACTTCCCTAGCTAGCCTTCTCTCTAAAAATAACACAGAGAGCTTATACATCTTACTCGACTTACATGAAGCTCTGTGAATCAAAATTATACTGTTTTTAGTCAGAGTCATGGTATCTATGCGCTACACATATAAATGAAAGGGCGAAGGAGATAAAAAACAAAGCAAAAGATGCAGTTCAATTCTGACATTTTTACGGACGACGTGAGAAAGGAGTACCTGTCTGAAAATAATTGATGAATATGAACATTCAGCAATATGGATAGAAGCTGCTACAAAATCTAAGGCAAAACCTATGGAAACCTATGGGATCTGTTTTTGATTCCTAATTGAAGGATCACTCAAGCCGGCACGGATAATTTGCGGACCGGCTGCGGATACGTTTCTCTTGTAGATACTTCAGCATAGATAGGTACAAGTAACTAGTAAACTGTGAAAGTGCAAGAAACAAATCTAGTGCGAATATTGCGATAAGAAGCCAACCCTAGTTAAGACAGGGCAGAAAGACCTTTGTTTCACAATTTTCACATCACCCTTTGCAAAAAAGGTGCAGAACGCAGTTTACACACACTTCCCAGGACTAATTAAGAACAAACTGAAGCCATTTTTTAAAAAAAAAAACAATAATGTATGTGAATACTTCACCGTTCCGCAACGAGACGAACCCCGAACAAATCCTCAAACGAATAGTGTATTTGCTTCGCAATCAAGAAATTGAAAATCCTGGTTCAGTTACATCACGTAAGCCTTTCTTAGATGTGCTTAAACTTCTTCAGAAAATTTGGAAAAGATCACCCAAGAAGATTTAACACTGCTGTTGATAATTTTTTTAAAAGAGAAATTTAGTGAAGTAGTTCAAAGAGAATTCCACGAAATGTTTATGAAATACGGCATACACAAACAAGCAAAGAGACACAACCAAGCGATAACTGTTTTTAGAATTACACAATGCTCTCCAGATTTTGTTGCCCACATCCTCTGTAAGTTTCCAAATGTTACCAAACCAATGTGTTTTATTCTGGGCTTAAATGAAGCACTGTGAATTAAAATTATACTGTTTTGAGTCTGAGTATCTATGCGCTACACATATAAATGAAAGAGCGAAGGAGATAAAAACAAAGAAAATGATGCACTTCAATTCTGTCATTTTTGCGGACAACGTGAGGAAGGAGTGGTGTAGTTGTCTGAAAATAATTGATGAAAATGAATATTCACCAGTGTGGGTAGAAGCTGCTCCAAAATCTAAGGCAAAACTTATTGAAACCTATGGGATCTGTTTTAGATTCCTAGTTGAAGGATCACTCAAGCCGGCACGGACAATTTGCGGACCGGCTGCGGACACGTTTCACTTGTCACTTGTCACTTCAGTAAAGATAGATACAAGAAATTATCTCGGATCCAATGCATATTTCTAATTCATTTAAAGAATTATTTTATGGACAAAATTCAACCCTCGATAAATTCAGGGAATAGAGTAACAAAAATTATTTTGAACAGAAAGGATTATATGTTTATCGCTCCGAGCCTTTCAAGTAACTTACCGAAAATCATTCTAGCGTTAAACAACACAAATAGTGTGGGTTATGACGGGATCAGTACAAAAATACTAAAAACAGTAGCTGATGAAATAAGTCACCCGCTCAGTCATATTATAAATTTGTATATAAGTGAAGGTATTTTTCCAGAAGCATTAAAAAAATCGGTAATAAAACCATTGTTTAAAAAACAAGACAAGAAACTAATAGAATGTTTACAGGCCGATTGCATTACATAAAAAAACTTGATGCGTACGGTGTTAGAGAGAATGTTCTTGAACTTTTAATATCATATGTGCACGACAGAAAACAATTAACCGAAATAAGTAGACTAAACACATACATACAATGAGCTAAGGGTTGGGAGGGATCTTGCACTCGCCTTATATATATTTAAATTGTTGAGAGGGAAGGTGCATAATGCAGTTATTTTAGGCCAGGTGAGTATGTGTTCCGGACAGGTACGTGTGGTGACGACGACAGCCACGACTGCTAGTGGGACCGCGTGCTCGGACCAACCTTTTAAAGGAGGCGCCGCTGACGCGTGCACTCTTAACGTACGGTCAACCTTATAGCGAGTGAGACGGACCTATTCTGTTGTTCTCTGTGTGAATTCACAAGGAATGCTTTATTTGTAATTAGTTATAAGTAAAAATTAAGTTACATTTACCGCATTGGTTAGCTGTAATGGTAGATGTAAGTCGATAAATAAATAAATAAAACAAACCTCCCTCCAGCCAACTTTAGAGATAGCGGAAAAAAAACCTTGAAGGGACAGTAATAGGATACCGAGTGCGTGTTACAATTAAAGCTTAATTGTCATCGATGTAACACAAAAGTTCAACATTTCAGCCAATCACAATTACTAATTTCTGATCTATCAAATTATCCTGACAGACTAATGATTTTATGCAAATTATTGGAATATAATTTCGATATTTACGTAACGGGACACATGACAATTACAAGGACGTCATAATTAAATTCGCTGGCGATTAATTAATGGAATTCGACAAGCGATAGTTACACACTATTTGGTATTGAAACACTATTTTAAGCTTTCACGGTTTACAACTAAACTTATACTGTCACTTACGGGATATCCTCCGTGATTGTTCATAATTTTGAGCTCCCAATATTTTGACGCTGTTGCAAGCGCCATTATCGCGGGGTTGACTGGAGAATGCGGGTAGATGGAAATTAAATTGTTAAGAGTAGACAAATCTATTTACCCTCTTTCTTTGTCTTTTGCTACGCGCACTACTGGAACTCGACACTAACTCTCGGCACTGAAAAAAGGATTGAACTTTGCGCCCACTCCGTTGCGTGTGCCCGTCGAAGATGTCACTGGCAGGATAGAGGAAACTACTAGCAAAAATAAATTACGACCCTATGCCGCAACCGCCCTAAGACAAGATGTTGCCGTGAAGTTACGTCATACTAAATCTCCTAGCAGCAACATCACGCCTGATGAACGCTCTGCATTCCGTAAACTCCTTGGAGATTTGAAAATCCTCGTTTT
Organism: Noctua fimbriata; assembly: GCA_905163415.1. Lineage (NCBI taxonomy): Eukaryota > Metazoa > Arthropoda > Insecta > Lepidoptera > Noctuidae > Noctua > Noctua fimbriata. The sequence continues at coordinate 4,844,384 of LR990930.1, forward strand.
GAAGGTGGACAAAGGTAATGCGACGGTTGTGTTGAATGTTTCTGAATATGACGAGAAGATGAGATCTCTACTCAGTGAAAACAAAACGTACAAACCTGTAAATTACAACCCAACGGCGAGGGTCTCACGACGTACTATCCAGGTTATTAAAGAATGCCACTATGTTTTCTCTGATGAAGTTTCAAACAAGCTCCAAGGCCAAAGGTATCGCAGTCACCAAAGATTTATGGATTACCAAAAAATCATAAGAAGAATGTCCCGCTGCGCCCAATAGTTAGTCAGATTGATTCTCCATCTAGTGATTTAGCGAGACACGTTTCAGACACGCTACAGAAACTGGTGGGCCACACTACATCCATTGTTAAGGACTCCCGTCATTTAGTGAGTTTGTTGAAACAGACCAGGGTCGAGATAATGGTCAATTTTGACGTCGAATCCGTGTTCACCAATGTTCCCGTACTGGAAAGTATGGAAGTTATAAGAAGAAAGCTTAAAGAAAACGATATCCCGATGGATTATGCTAAATTGCTGGAGCACTGTCCACCAAATTCTTTATAAAGAAAAGCCAGTTTTATCAACAAATTGATGTTGTAGCCGTGGGTAGTCCAGTGGCAGCTGTGGTTGCTATCTTGTGGATGGAAAACATCGAAGATCTGGCTATTTTAACATGTCCCGTGCCTATCAAGGTTTGGAAGCGGTATGTGGACGACGTATTCTGCATCCTCAGAGGTGGAACACCACAGACCAAGATTTTGTAACAATATTTCGATTTGAAAGAGTTAGTGAAAGTGTCCATGGAGTTTCTTGCCCATTCTTCTCCATAGATATCTACGCTTTCGAATGTGCAACTACAATACTTTCTTAAGTTATTATGCCTTGTGACTGTAACTTTAGCTTTGATTTTTTCTTAGTTTTTTTTTGTCACTCAAAATTGCCTGTAATGGTGTAATTGAAATAATTGCCTTGAAAACTCAAGTTTGAGTTTGGGTATCATTTATTTCCATACCTAATCCTTCCTCCAGAAACAATAAAATTTCAGGCAGGAATTTGACGAAGGGCAACTCTTCCACAAACACCTAACAAGGTGAAGAAAACTTCTTCGAATCTCTGCCGCTAGATGAAGATATCGATATTCTGTCTCATACTTTGAAAATAAATCCACAACTGTTTAGAAGCTGTCCAAATATTAGATCCGACAACTTTGATTTAATAGAAGAATTAGAAAGGAAAGTATCTACGCTGACGAAGAACTTAGAAATTGCTGAAAATGAAACAGCTAACCTTTTATCAGAAAACTGCTCTCTTAAAAAACAAATGTCTATGTGTGGCACTCAAATTAATCAACTTAAAGATATTTGTAAATCGACGCCCAAAAGAGAATCACAGAAGATAAAGAATAAAGATCCTATCCAAACTAAATTAGACTTCTTCTTGGTAAATGGAATGATAATTACAACATCCAGGGTAAAGTCCAACCATATGCTTCATCTTTCGAGATCCTACGATATCCAGATGTACTATCAAGCACCCTATCTGACAACGACATTGTCATACTCTCAGTTGGTAAACATGATAAAAATCCCTACATGTTGTTAACCAATCTATGTAGTACTCTGTGTAGTTTGAGCAATTGTACAATCTTGTTGTTGAATGTTTCACAAAATAGGTATCTTAATGTTAAAAAACTTAATCATGAATTCAAAAAAAAAAAAAAAAATATTGTAAGTTTATTGAAGTTAATGAGTTGGATGTAAATAATCAAAAGAAGCTCTCAGAGTTAGATTTAATTATCTATAAGCCTAATATAGAAATTGAATTTATGCAATATGAAAAAAGCTCCTCTAAATTAAGTTTAACTCATTGAAACTTACTTCATGATTCAAGTAAAAATAACAATATAAATTAATAAAACTTCAGTAAATAATGACAACTCAAAACAGGATTGCCGACATGGTGAAGTGCGAATCTTACACCAAAATATAGCCGGCATCTGTAACAAACTAGCCGTGTTAGAAGTAACTTTATCTGAATTAGTAGAAAATAACAAGGAGGTTGATATGAAACATATAAAATATATGTTTTTATATTAAAATATATGTTTTTTTTTATATTAAACATATAAACATATATGTTTATATTTACCCTTCTTTAACAAAAGTTTCACTATGTTTTAGTGAAACTTTTGTTAAACAAGGGTCTGAAGCTAACATTCAACTAAATCATTTTAAATTAGCTGCAGTATTTAGTCGAGACAAATGTAGAGGGGGAACTTGTATTGATATTTAACACTAAAACATTGATTATTCCTTCAAATCTAGCTAAAAAAAATTATTTTGAATGCTGTGGTGTAGAGATTATTGGTTTGAGCCTGATAATTGTTAATGTTTATAGAATACCTGATCAGAGAAAGGCACAAATGGGTATATTTTTTCATAAACTTGACATTTTGTTAAATTACTTGACAGAACAATACAAAAGAAAGAAAATAATAATTTGTGGTGATTGGAATATCGACATTTTAAAACAAAACTCTGCAACGAAGGAACTTTTAAGCATACTTCACACATTGGCGGATTTGGTCTAAGGCCCAGTAGGCCCGGGCCTAGGGTGGCCAGATATTAGGGGCGGCAAATCGTGACAAAACATTCACTGAAGATAACAAGAAATAACTCAAATGCAAACTACCTAAATATTTTAAAGGCTCGTGCATTTTATAACGGGCTGCACTTTATCGCATCGTATTACAATAATCTTCCTAAATCACTTTTTTACGTATAAAAATATAAATTATTATTTCGTACATTTAAAATATTTTGTACGTAAAATATAAGTGATTTAGGAAGAATATCGTTTATCCGAGTACTATCTAGGTTGTGGAAGTCAGATTATTTTAATTAATGAGGAACTGTACCAGGTCGGATATAACTTATTACGATAAAGTTTCTGAGGAATATATTTCGATTGAAGATTATAGATAACGTTATTGCTAAAACTTACAGAATCGTCAGTTGACCTTACTGCAAACTCACTTTCTCAGTCAGTCTAACAAATGTCACGATTAATGGATTCGTAATCACCCTTATCATATAGAAATTGTACACGTGACGCACACCCAAGGGGAGGTGTTTCAACAAGATCCATAGTAATTAACAATGCTGGGTGATAGTCATCGATTGGTACTATTACTACTTTCAGTCACGTTGACTGCCTGGTTCGAGAGGACTAAGTCAAGTATTTTACCGTATCTATTAGTCACGCCATTGTATTGACCAACGTCAAGAGTACATAACTCAAGTAGCACTTCATCGCCACTCTTAAGATTCGTTGGGACGAACGATATATTGTAAGATGGGACCCAACTTCTTCCGCTCATATTGAAATCACCTATAATAAGAAATTTATCAGAACCATTACCAATCACAGACCGATTTAATGACGAAAGAAAATTCATCAATTGTGAAGAACAGGAATGACCAAGATTTTGTTTACTTAAATAAATGCCACAGAGATGTAAGTCAAAATAGTTACGCGTATTGGAATTTTTCAAGTGTATCCTTGTCCAAAGATCTTCAGCTGAAGAACGAAAATCTTGTTGACATGTTATTGATAATTGTCGACGAGCAGCTATTAGAACTCCTCCACCGCATGATTGTCCAGTGAGAGCTTAATCCCGATCCCTACGCCATACACGCCTTTCATCAAAAAATTCCGAGTTCAAAATACCATCCAATAACCAAGTCTCAGTGAGAACAATAACATCAAATGAGCTGGCTACCATTTGACGATAGGAAGTATCGGTTTTAGTTCGTAGACCACGAATGTTCTGATAAAATATGTTTAAATCAGGTAAATTAATATTAACGTTTGAAGCCATTACACAAGAAATCAACAACAGAATATGAATCAGTAAAATAGACCCCAATAACACATTTTTTTATTTTTTATTTATTTATTGGTTTACCAACAATTGTTTACACAGGTTTTATACTAAAAGTAACATGCAAAAATGTAAATACAACAGTGCAACAATCACTTCTAGGTAAACTCCGCATGCATAAAGAAGTTGTACAATTTATGATATTAATCTAGTTTTAAATAATTACTTATCTATTAAAGGTATAAATAAATTAATTTATATAACAACATAAGGTACGTAAACACATTTCTTCTCAATCGCGATAATGAAAGTGAAAGGATGAAAAGTTAATCTATTTAGCCAGATGCTTAAAAAAATTGGCTTTCATTTGCCCAAACATCACAGTGCAAATCGATTTGATCACTGCAGCTATTTACGACCTTACATAACCTTGCATAGGTGGAATTGGCGCCTAGAACCGGTCTTCCCCGCAGCGTGCAGCGGGCAGAGTGGTGTAATTGCACTGAGAAGAATTCTTGAAGGTGCACGGAAATTAAAGGTGTGCAATATTTGCGGGCAGTCAATTTTGTGGTGCATTACTTTGCACACCAACATTGCGTCATTAATCACATAGCATAAAAATATTAACTAGAAGAGGGTGCTTGGAAAATAAATATACCTGTAGTAAGCAAACGGCGACTATTATTAATGTAGTAGAATTATTCGACATTGAGCGGAAAATAACTGTGTGGGTAGGCAAGCAATAGTGTCTAGATCGTGCAAGCGCGAGCGTGCAAGGCGTAATGTTTTGCACTAATACTTTAAAATGAACAGCGCGATAAGAAACATAAAAGATTTTTTTAACAGAACAAATAAGTGGTGACGGGCTCATGAGTGCGGCAGAGGTGCTAAACAATGTGTAACATCTTAGTAAAACAAAATGAAATATAATAAAACGATAAAGCAGAGAATATTGTATACGGTGTAGGCACAGATATAGATAGACCTAGGACTACCTATTATGACGTCACAAGCACTATTTAGTGATGGGAAAATCAAATCGATTCAAAGACGCTGCCGCGGACGGCGCCCCCCTCGTCCTACCCCCCGCCATGACGCCCACTGACGTCCGACTAGCGCTATGCTCCGATGCAGACTGAGTTCGAAATTGGCCACTTACGATTTTTGTACGTAAGCTACATAATAATATGGCACGCGAAGTAGTTGCTCTCGCGTTATCTAGGTCTATCTATATCTGTGGGTGTAGGTGACATATTAGGTGATTGTCCCTTCGCACTATGAGAACTTTGGAGTTGGTGTTTTTGAGTACGTGAATTTTTCCATGTTTCACCCAAATGAACTCGTAATTCTTATCCTTGGCGATGGTTTTAACTTTACTTAGCAGCTTCTTATATTCTACACTAAGATGATCATTAACAAATACACGCTGAGAAGTGCCTTGGAACCCAATATCAGAGGTGGATAAGTTCTTTTCTTTACTATAGATTTAGGGCAGCTATAGTTTACGACCAATGGCTTCAATAATCGTGAATAAATTCTCATCTTTTCTTACTGGAACTCCCTTGATTTCCACATTATTCAATCGGGACCGCTGATCATTTGATGAGAGTTCGAACTCCACCTTAAATAAATCTATCTGCAAGTCGTTTATAGTCACCTGCATTTTCTCAAGTTCAGATACTTTAGTTTTCATCGAGTTTGCCACTAGTACCTTGACATGTCGACTTCAGCTTAGATAGCTCCTCCTTAATCACCTCAGTGTCTTCACTTAGTGTCGGTAAATTAAGTAACTGACGCTTCATGTCCCGAATTTCACTCAGGATGGTTTCAAGGGACGCTTGATTAGAAGTGGGTAACCTGAAAATATTAAATTGTTTTTTTTTTACCATTAAAGTCTACAATCTCCTTCATATATTTTTCTTACATATAGTCTACATTTAATAGTAACATTTAAAAATTTAAAAATAAAACATTTAAAATATAATAAAATAGTTTATCATTATTGTTACAGTTGTACTAACCTAGAAGCCAGCAAGAAGTTTCCGCTAACTGGATTATCTTATCCCTTAACGGGCTGCTTCGCCAAACAAAGGCGTCGCCACGTCGTGAGTGCTGCCTGAATACTTGCCACATATTGATAGTATTAAGAGGTAACTTTCACAAACTTGAAAATAAAAATAATATGTTTCCACCTAAACTTGTGTAAATGCAGTGGTCAAAAAAATAGTAAACTTACCTATACAATATGTATTCTTACTTCATACAATGTTTAAATTAGTTTTAAGTTTTTTTCCTTAAGATTCGATTGCACTTCCGACTGGTAATGGCTGTCGGTTGAATTGATGTCTTCATAACGAATCACAATCGAACGGAAATGTCAAAATTGTTCTTTTACGGTTTAGTGAATAGCGGTTTTCGATTCTACGATCATTCGATTGGATATGAAATCGAATCGGATGGTTGTGAATAGCTATGCAGGTCGGCTAATTGTCTTTGTGCGTCCATTTGACTCGAATGTCTTAAGGTGTTTACAATTCCGAGGAAAAATTCCATGGATTGATGATAAAAATTAGTACCTAATTATAAATATTCCAGTCACAAACACGCAGTCATTACGTGCTCTTCATTAGTCAACAAGCTATAAGACAAAGAAAGTCCATTTTTATCTGTCACAGTGGGTACACAACATAAGTTTTAGTATATGCGAAACCTGATACACGTGTCTAGTATTTTTATGTAAAAAATCTATGTACAATATTTCAAAACTGTATCATGAAAAATCACAAAGCTATAAGCTTGTTCTGTTACCTAGTTGTCCGCACAAAAACGCGGTCACCACGCAGCGCGCGCCTCCAGCGTCGTTTTGAGCTCATTGATAATAATAATTCGGCAGTAGGTACCTTAATTATTGCGATAGGTACTCAAAGTCGCTCGGTATCTAACTTTTAACTTTTTTTAATATTTTTGGGAAAAAATATAACATGGTTTAAAAATTATTGGAATCGATTCAGTTACTTATTCTGAACAAACTATATTCAGGTTTCGCATATACTAACAATATAAGGTTGTATATAACCTCGATATTTTAAAACAAATTCATTGTACTTCCTAGAACTTCCTCGTGATAGACACAAAAAGTGTTCAGTGATACAAGTAACTAAAGTGTGCAAGTGCAAGAAACAAATCTAGAGCGAATATTACGATAAGAAGCCAACCCTAGTTAAGATAAGGCAGAAAGTCCTTTGAGTTTCCATCCACAAGTTCCGCATCGCACGTTGCAAAAAGGTGCAGAACTAATTAAGAACAAATTGAAGCCATCTTGATGAAAAACAGTAATGAATGTGAATACTTCGCCGTCCGGCAACGGGACAGACCCCAGTGAAAACTTCAAACGATTTGGGATTGATAATATGCTTTGCCAACTAGAAATTTAAAATTCTGGTTCAGTTATATCACATAAGCCTTCCTTTGTGCTTAAACTTCGTCAAAACTTATTTTATTATTTCAAAAAAAAAAAAACCATCCCTCAAGCAGATGTTGATATTATTTTTAAAAGGCAACAACCCACAGGAATTCACTAAAGAAAATCAAAGATATCTCAATCAATTGTCTATGAAATTAGGCATGCAAAAGCAAGCATATAGAAACAATCAAGCGATAACTCTTTTTAGAAATGCGCATGCGCAAGCATTTCTCGATTATATTGCCTACATCATCAATGTCACCAGACCGTTCACTCTGGATCAGATGCGACTAAAGTCTGAGTATCCGGAATTCCCTGCACTTGGTATGCAACCTTAGCTAGCTAGCCTTCTCCCTAAAACACATACACAGAGCATACACATCTTGAACGTGTTCTTCTGGACTTATATGAAGCTCTGTGAATCAAAATTATACTGTACTGAGGAAGAGTTATGGTACCTGTGCGCTACACATATAATTGAAAGGGCAATGGAGATAAAAGCCAAGCAAATGATGCACTTCAATTCTGTCATTTTTACGGAAGACGTGAAGAAGGAGTGGTGGACCTGCCTGAAGATAATAGTGGACAATGAATATACAGTGTGGGTAGAAGCTGCTTCAAAATCTAAGGCAAAACTTATGGAAACCTACGCCTTTGCCTTAACTGAACAAAGATTTTCATCCTGGTTCAGTTACATCACGTAAGCCTTCCTTTGACGTGCTTAAACTTCGTCAGAATTATACTGTTTTGAGTCAGAGTCATGGTATCTATATAACAGCTGCCACAAAATCTAAGGCATAACTTATGGAAACCTATGGGATCTGTTTTTGATTCCTAGTTGAAGGATCACTCAAGCCGGCACGGACAATTTGCGGACCGGCTGCGGACACGTTTCACTTGTAGATACTTCAGTACAAGTAGATACAAGTAATTAAAGTGTGCAAGTGCAAGAAACAAATCTAGTGCGAATATTGCGATAAGAAGCCAACCCTAGTTAAGATAGGGCAGAAAGGCCTTTGAGTTTCCATCCACAAGATCCGCACCGCACGTTGCAAAACGCAGTTTACACACATTCATCAGGACTAATTAAGAACAAAGTAAAGCCATCTTGAAAAAAAAACAATAATGTATGTGAATACTTCGCCGTTCGGCAACGAGACAGACACCGAACAAATCTTGAAACGGATATTGTTTTTAATTTGCAATCCAGAAATTTAAAATCGTGGTTCAGTTACATCACGTAAGCCTTCCTTTGATGTACTTAATCTTCGTCAGAAAATTTGAAAAAGGATCACCCAAGAAGATTGACAGCAGTGTTAGCTGTTGATAATTTTTTTAAAAGGCAACTACCCAGAGAAATTCAATGAAGAAGGTCAAAGAGAATTCCAAGAAATATCTAAGAAATACGGCATACAAATGCAAGTATACGGAAACAATCGAGCGATAACTCGTTTTAGAATTGCTTTCCAGATTTTGTTGCCCACATCCTCTATAAATTTTCAAATGTTACCAAACCGATTACTTTGAAGAAGATGAGACTAAATTCTGAGTATCCGGAATTCCCTGCACTTGGTATGGAACCTTTGCTAGCTAGCCTTCTCCCTTAAACTCACACAGGGAGCTTAAACATCTTGAATGTGTTCTTCTGGGCTTAAATGAAGCTCTGTGAATCAAAATTATACTGTTTTGAGTCTGAGTATCTATGCGCTACACATATAAATGAAAGAGCGAAGGAGATAAAAACAAAGAAAATGATGCACTTCAATTCTGTCATTTTTGCGGACAACGTGAGGAAGGAGTGGTGTAGTTGTCTGAAAATAATTGATGAAAATGAATATTCACCAGTGTGGGTAAACGCTGCTTCAAAATCTAAGGCAAAACTTATAGAAACCTATGGGATCTGTTTTTGATTCCTAATTGAAGGATCACTCAAGCCGGCACGGATAATTTGCGGACCGGCTGCGGACACGATTCACTTGTAGATATTTCAGCATAGATAGGTAGGTACAAGTAACTAAAGTGTGAAAGTGCAAGCAACAAATCTAGTGCGAATATTGCGATAAGAAGCCAACCCTAGTTAAGACAGGGCAGAAAGACCTTTGTGTTTCCATCCACAAGTTTCACATCACCCTTAGCAAAAAAGGTGCAGAACGCAGTTTTCACACATTCCCCAGGACTAATTAAGAACAAACTTAAGCCATCTTTGAAAAAAAAACAATAATGTATGTGAATACTTCACCGTTCAGCAATGAGACGGACCCCTAACAAATCCTAAAACGAATAGTGTATTTACTTTGCAATCCAGAAATTGAATATCCTTAAATTTGGAAAAGGATCACCCAAGAAGATTTAACACTGCTGTTGATATTTTTTTTAAAAGGCAACTACCCAGAGAAATTCAATGAAGAAGGTCAAAGAGAATTCCAAGAAATATCTAAGAAATACGGCATACAAATGCAAGTATACGGAAACAATTGAGCGATAACTCTTTTTAGAATTGCTTTCCAGATTTTGTTGCCCATATCCTCTATAAATTTCAAATGTTACCAAACCGATTACTTTGAAGCAGATGAGACTAAATTCTGAGTATCCGGAATTCCCTGCACTTGGAACTATGGAACCTTTGCTAGCTAGCCTTCTCCCTTAAACTCACACAGGGAGCTTAAACATCTTGAATGTGTTCTTCTGGGCTTAAATGAAGCTCTGTGAATCAAAATTATACTGTTTTGAGTCTGAGTATCTATGCGCTACACATATAAATGAAAGAGCGAAGGAGATAAAAACAAAGAAAATGATGCACTTCAATTCTGTCATTTTTGCGGACAACGTGAGGAAGGAGTGGTGTACTTGTCTGAAAATAATTGATGAAAATGAATTTTCACCAGTATGGGTAGAAGCTGCTTCAAAATCTAAGGCAAAACTTATAGAAACCTATGGGATCTGTTTTTGATTCCTAGTTGAAGGATATCTCAAGCCCTCACGGACAATTTGTGGACCGACTGCGGACACGTTTCACTTGTAGATACCCCATATAGCCATTTTGGTCGCAGATATATAGATATATTAAAGATGTAACAAGTCGCAACAGTTTCGTAACTGGTACGACACAATGCGACTGTGTAGGGATTAGCTTTTATGTGTTGTAACGGTTTAATAAAAATGTGTAGGAAACTAGATTCAGTAGCTTTGTCTCGTCGCTGTTTTGATATTTTACAGCTTAATTTGTAACCACACATTTTACAAACTTTGCGTTTGGTTTGTAACTAGTGTGCATTGTTGACACAACGTGTTGTAACTTCGTAGTAACATGTGTAGTCAATGTTCCAGAATACTTTAACACTAAATTGCACATATAAAAACTTCACCAGAGGCAGTCATTCTCAAACTGTCTAACTTATTTTTGCTGCCGTTATCTACCATTTCATTAAAATTAAAATGAGTAAATAATCAAAACCCTCGCGTCAATTCCGATGGACTTCAACGTTTTACAGATGAGTTAAAGAAATAATGTCCCAAAATAACTTAAGGACATGTAACTTTATTTTTTATTATGATAATTGTTTGATGTTGCATTGTTGATAGAGCGAATAGACAAATAATACCCATTTTATTGAACTTAAAACTTATTTTTTTACTATGCCATTTACAGGAAAACAGTGCGGAATTTGGTACCGAGGAGCTTTGTAGTATGACCATACTACAAAGCCTAGCGCCAAAGCTTCAACTTTCGACTCTGTTGTGATCCCTCCTAATATAATGTGATACTAATAAAGTACCACGTACTTCCAAATACGCCGTAGAAGCCGAAGGATGTGACTCAGATACACTTGTCAATGAATCATCGGATTCTGACAATGAAACAAGCTTTAGACGTAAGAGACCAAATTCAACAATGGGCATTATAGTACCAAATTCCTCATATTTTTTTGAACGAACTAAGGTATACTTAGAGATCATCCAAACACAGATTTCAATAATCGTTTACCAAAAAATAGTAGAAGTCTTTTCATACAACCCGGATTAAACAGCATATTGCCAATGGGTAATGATAAATATTGGTATCATGAATTAGAAAATTGCTTAAAAGATGTTTTACCTCAAAGTATGCCAGAATTACCGACATTTATTTATTTGACATTTAATATAGATTACCTTTAGCCGGATGGTTCTGTTGGGGGTTGGTTCTCCAACACAATGTCTTCTGGTTCTGCCAAGTGGGCCCGTATACACATGTTATGCAGAACTGCACATGCGTTGGTGATGCATCCCACTTTGGTTGGAGTGTATTTAAGCACGCGATACTTGTACAAGCACCTTAAGCACCTCTCGATGCAGTTGCTGGACTTTATGTGCAGTTCTGTGTACCGTGCTTCACGGGCTGTCGAGCTAGGCCTTAAGAACCGGGGTGGGAAGCCATATCTCCAGAAGGTATCCTGAATCACTTGGAAATATTAAATTGTTTTTTTTTAACTTTGAAGTATCTTGTCCTTTATATATTTTTCTTACTTAAAGTTTTCATTTTTAAATATTCCTTACAACAATATTTTAAAATAAAAAAAAGGTTTATCATTATTGTTACAGTTACTAACCTAGAAGCCAGCAAAAAGTTTCCGCTAAATGTAGTGTTTCAATGAGCGCGCACACGCATGTGTGCGTATTGTATCGGACTGGCAGTCCACAATAAACGGTTGAACTGGTTGTACGTGTCTCATTCCCAACAAACACCTCAGTGGCTAACGAGGATTGGACTAGCTTGCATTGAATTTTCTACTAATTGACGGCCAAAATGACTATAGGAAAGATAATGGAATTTAGTGTACGTTCCGGAAATCGGACATTATATGTGGAACGAGCGGAAATGTATTTTAAAGTGAACGAGATTAAAGTAACTATGGCTACCCACATTAATCGCGGCAATGGGCGAAGAAGCCTATGAATTGATCCACCTCTCCTAATTAATGCACTTCAATTCTGTCATTTTTATGGAAAACGTGAGGAAGGAGTGGTGCACCAGGCTGAAGATAATAGTGGACAATGAATATACAGCAGTGTGGGTAGAAGCTGCTTCAAAATCTAAGGAGAAGCTTTTGGAAAAGTATGGGATTTTTTTAACGATTATTTTATGGACAAAATTCAACCCTCGATAAATTCAGGGAACAGAGTACCAAAAAATATTTTGAACAGAAAGGATTATATGTTTATCGCTCCAAGTTTCCCAAGTGACATATCGAAAATTATTTTAGCGTTAAACAACACGGACAATTTGCGGACCGGTTGTGGACACGTTTTACTTGTAGATACTTCAGTAAAGACATAGTATATTGTAAAGCTGACTTGGCTAATATATTTATATTTTAATATTCGTTATAAGTCCTACCGTCATTTACCGTTTTGTGTTTTATTGTTTGTATTTTTTTGTGGTAAATATCTTTTAATTAGTCTAATTTACTACTACATGTACCTACCGTATCGTATCATAGGCCTTAGTAAACACGCAACAACTATTAAATTGCACCCTACCCTCATCGCCCAAAACTATTGTGTCGTTTCTTGTTTTTTGTGTGTAACCTTACCTTCTTCTGATTTTGTTTTTATTTTTTTATTTTGTACTTGTAAAGCCCGTCACAGATGTAGCTATAATATATATTTATGATTTATACTATAGCTGCGTGTGCGGTCACTCCAAAATTTATAAAGAAAATATCTCGTAATATGCCTTGCTATGATTCATATTATTATATATTATAGCTATGTTAAGTCGAAGTATTATTGTAATGGTAGTTTTAAGGTGTGCATTTGTTTTTGTTTTTATCTACGCTTACTTGCAGATAACATTGTTCTTTAAATATTTGTTTTCTCTGTTTGTGAATTTGTAATTATTTTGAGAAATAAATATCTTTAATCGTATGTACCTACCTAAAACCATTGTTGTGTTTAGAACGAATGTTCTTTATTGTCATGACTGCCATGGTGAACACACACCCGTAATAGCTTCAGTTTATCCGTGCTTGCAACAGCGCCTAAATATTGGGAACTCAAAACAATCAGACAATTGTCGTAATTTAAGTACTTCAAGCGCAATAGTCATATCTATCTGTTTTGAATACGTTCTGTATTATGCATCGCAGTCGTAAAAACGCAACGATATTTGAACGCCGCTCAGTATGAATGTAGCGTATCTTTCTTTATAACATCATTGAATACAGGTTGAAAAAAACGTGCAGTACCTACAGTAGAAAAACATAGCGGCACTTAGCAAGCAAGCATAATGAAAGAGAATCATCATCTGCCTGGCCTTTTCCCAACTATGTTGGGGTCGGCTTCCAGTCCAAATGGATGCAGCTGAACACCAGTATTTTACATAAAGCGACTGCCTATCTGACCTCCCCAGCCCAGTTAGTACTGGGTAATACGATACCCCTTGGTAAGACTGGTTGTCAGACTTTTTGGGCCACTGACTACCTAACGACTGTCAAAGATCTACGAATGATACCCGGGACCAACGGCTTAACGTGCTTTCTGAGGCACGGAGGAAACTCGGCACATAATGAGAGAGAATACTGAGTGTATAAACCCCTACTATCAGTTTTCCCTTAGCCTGCATGCCGTAATAGAAAAGAAGACTCGATAAATAATCGAAGCGATAGAAATATAGTTAATTACATTGCTGATGGACGCTACTGAAGGCTCCAAGCTCGTGGGCCGAAACAATGCCAATTGCCACACGCTAAGAAGAACCTATTTAAGATTTTTTTTTAACTTTATTAATGTGCAAAACAACAAAAAAGTCTGTTCTAAAATAAATTCGATGTGGTTTACTTACAAGGGAGAATCGCCCACTAGTTATATCATGCCGTCGTCTAAGTAAAGGTGGTATAACTCATACATTTGTTTTCTCATTTTTCTGTTAGTTATGCGATTGCGCCTATTTATCCCCGCGCATTTATTTCCGCCTGCATAGAAGAAAGATGATATGACCAGTGATCGGAGTAGGTAGAGCTATTTTTTGTACTTGCGATACGTTGTCATAATATGGACACTCCCGGAATCACGGGATATGAAATAAATTTATTTATTTATTCATAAATAGGAGAACCAACAGCTATAACAAGGAATTAAAAACTGTATATCAACGCAGAACCAATTACAGGTTCTCACGAGTAAACACAGAAAAGGTAGTAGAAATCTTAGGATCACTCGATAACACGATAAAAATAAAAAAAAGGAATTAAAATAAGATAAAATAAGCACTATAAAAACTCTGACAGCAGGTTAGGCATTAACGACACGGGAGAAAAAAGAAAAAAAAATACTACGCGCTTAAAAAAAAGTTAGCATTCAGCCGAGTACGTGCTGAATAGGTTTTGGTGGTAAATGGGTCAAATGAGAACTCTTTACAAAGAATATTAAAGTTCTTACCTTACCTATATAATCTCTTTGTAAAAAGCTGTTCATGTCTTTAGGAATTATGAACGAACACATATCCCTCCACCCCTCCGACCGGTAAGTATAAGACGGACATGTTTCAGGTTAAAGAAATTAAAAACTGTTTTTTTTTTAAAATATATATATATTTATTTTTATTTGTTGTACCAATTTTTTATAGACAAGTATCAATAGCCTTTACAAACTTATACCAACGTTCTACAAGATCATTTATCTTACACATGTGCAGAAATAAGCATATTTTCCCGAAAGTGGGACATACACCATTTTGACTTTCCTGTCTTTTTTATAAAAATGCGAAGAAAAGGGTGTCTGTAGAATTATCCCGAGTTTTTACATGTAGCGGAAAATTGGGCTCCTCTCATTAGACGTGGGTCATTTGTTTCGGCTCGTCCCTACAACTGCCTTGTACCTTACGTAATACTATTTTATTGTTGATGGATCTACAAAATTTATGGACACCTGAATTTAAACTTTACTTTTATACAGGACGTTTATTAAATTGCGCGATCAGGACGCGGGCCCCAGAAACACGAAATAAAAACAACCTATGACATAGCGTTTTTCATAATAGGTACTTAAATTTTCATTAATTTCAATACAAAAGTAATATATAATGGTTTAATTATTCAATACAAAACATCATTAATTTATGCTGGTTTTATTTTGTCATTTATTTTTAGCTAGTATTTTTTTTTCTTGATTGATACTGAACTCCTGACAACAAAAAAAAAATAACATCCCGCAATTAACATCCCGTATAAAAAATTTGCTTGGATCTGTCTCAAAAATGAATTCGAATCGTCTTGCGCAGTGTTACCTATGTTTTAGTCCCATATAATTGGGGGCGACCATATTGCCATTAAGCGGTCACAAATCCATACTTCGTTGCTACTACATAAAAAATCGTGGAAAAACCTAACAAAACTTTTTCCGACCTGGGAATTGAACCCAGGACCTCATGCTCAGCAGTCACGCTAGCGACCACTAGACTAACGAGACAGTCCTACGTTACTGTAGTTTAATTACGAAATGCGTATTTACCAGAAAACTGTCAAATTACACATTCCCACTGTTCAATCTATCCGCGCAGTGGAAATAACTAGAAGGTAATTATGCGATTGGATGCCATAGGCACATAATATGCTAATGAATCGTGAAACGCCAGTGTACAGTCACGCGCACTAATATGTATTTATGTTATCGGCCAAACCTGACTTCAGGCCAAACTAGTTTGTCCTTGGCCAAAAGTACTAGGCTAAGGCTCGTCACAAAACAGATCATACTTTTATAGAGCACCCCTACTAAATGAGTTAGGTTAGGTTAGAACTGTCACCAAACACGCGCGAGCCGAGCGAGCGAAGCAAACAGTGCAGCCGGCCGCGGTAGGGGCCGGTGATTGCAGTGTGATTGCATTTTTTGGTGTATTCTGAGACAATAAACTGGTAAACCGGTTTGGCCTTGAACAAACATGTTTTCCCTGAAATCGTGTTTGTCCGCTAAAATAATATACACTTAGCCACTTTTGAAAGGGTTTTTCTTCTGCTGTATAGAATGCAATAGTAAATGAAATAATATGGAATTTGCAATAGTTATTCCACGAAAAAATCGCTTCTGAATTGAGGTAAATATGTAAACATATTGATGCATGTGACTGTACATGCCAACAACTTTGTTAATAAGCATTGTTATAGTTTGTAGACAGATGTAGGCCTGTACACACGTTGCTATCGAATATTTGTGATTCATTCCATTCTACAGCTCTCGATATTTTTTTTTAAACTGACATAGTAGACATTTGAGTTACCATACAGTATTTCAACTAGGAACTCATGGTCGGAATCGGCCCACAGATACATTCAAAGCATTTACACGAATTCTAAGCATGCTTCAGGTAACAGGTTATCCTCATCATCATCTGCCTAGCCTTTTTTCATCTATGTTCGGGTCGGCTTCCAGTCTAACTGGATGCAGCTGAATACCAGTAGTCGGTGGATAGTAGCCTGTGCGCACATTGGTTAACATCGCTTTTGTATCGCTCTGTGTCTAAATGAACTATACTAATACCAAAAGTTGATCATAAAAGTTATATCAGAAGATAGAATATCTTGTGTGGTGTCAAATTCTGGCAAAGGTGAGGTCATCCTGAAGGTTGACATAAAGAACGCCTTCAATTCAGTGAATAGGGACACCTTGTTGACAGAAACTAAAAAAGAATTACCCCAAATTTATAGTTTTCTTTGGCAATGACACCCATCTAAATTACTGTATCGGGACAACCTTTTGGAATCTGCTGTTGGCTTTCAACAAGGTGACCCCCGTCGGGCCAGAGATTTTTAGTTTAGCTATCCACCCTTTTGTTTGACAGCTAAATTCAAAATTTAAGGTTTAGTATCTTGATGATGGAACCTTGAGAGGCGATGTAGATTCCGTTTTAAAAGATCTAAATTTCTTAAAAAATAAACTTCATTCCATTGGCCTCGACCTCAACGTC
Organism: Noctua fimbriata; assembly: GCA_905163415.1. Lineage (NCBI taxonomy): Eukaryota > Metazoa > Arthropoda > Insecta > Lepidoptera > Noctuidae > Noctua > Noctua fimbriata. The sequence continues at coordinate 4,861,664 of LR990930.1, forward strand.
TCAAAAGGCGAAATATATGTACCAGACAGTACCGACAGACAACTGACTCTTTCAAAATTTAACGCAATAGCCGCTGGCATCAAAATTATAGAAAAAAGCTGTCTTCGTCTCCTTGGGTCTCTGATCTTTGAAAATTCTTTTCCCGATTTAATCGAGGAAACTATTCAAAATTTCAATGATTTTTCGGAAAGATTGCTAAAAATTAATATATATTCTGCCATCACAATAATTCGTTACTGCTGTTTCGGCCCAAAATTAACATATTTCCTTCGTGCTTCCCCTTTATGGAAGAACACCCACCGTTTGGACAAAATGGATCAAATTATCAGACATACTATATCATCAATTTTAAATGTGGCTTTGGTCGACCGAACGTGTACACGAGCTACTCTTCCCATTCGCATGGGAGGACTCAACGTCCGCAAAATTTCCAGTATTAGTTTACCGCCCTTCATATCCTCGGTCCACGACACTAAGTCGTTAATCAGGAATATCCTGGTTTCCACACTGGTTGATTTTTGAAGTGCCGGACTTCACCGAGCCTATCGATGCTTTGAAACTCGTTTGCCCGAATACTGAAGAACTCGACCATCCGTTTTCCCAGAGACGGTGGGACGAGCCACTCTGCAGAGTAGTTCAGAACAATCTACTGAACACGTCTACTACTACTGCTGAGCGTGCGGGCCTACTGGCTGCGGGAGAGTGGGAGTCGGGTCTTTGCTTCACGCACTGCCGTCGTCGAGCATAGGCACATTGTTCGACGACACGACCTTCCGCCTCGCTGCTTCTTTACGCCTTGGTGCTGCCTACTGTTCTCCTTTTATCTAACGAAAACCTGACAATAATCAAGTTAAAGAAGAAGAAAAACCGGTGGTACTTTTGAAAAACGCTCTACTAACACACCAAATTGCTTGAGTCATCGTTGGTGGAGGTCATTGAGCCCACCCTCTAAATCTTCGGCACACACGGTCATCGCAGCTGATTGGTCGCAACATCGGACAACTACATCGCATACTAGCAGGTTTAAAAAAAAAACAATAAATTACTGTCAACAAAATGAATTGCCCAGCTTGCAAGCAAGAAATAAAATACGCTGGGAAGATTCTCAAATGCACCTTTATAACCTTTCCAAAAAGGTATACATCTACACTACACTGGTTGCTTACTATGCCTTAGTGGTGTCGAATGTAAGATTTGGTGTCTTATTTTGGTGCAATTGTTGTGTACGAGAAAATATCTTTAAAGCCCAAAAACGCTGCCTAAGAGCAATGTATTAATTAGAAGTCACAGACAGCTGAAAAACTACTGACTTTTCCCTGTCTTTACATATTAGAGCTTTCCATTTTTGTTAAAAGTAATAATAACTTATTCCCTGCTGTAAAGGACACAACAAACCGAAATACAACTATCAGGTCTCAGTATAAATATAAGTTATGTACCGGTGCTCACAATACATCTTTATTAAAAAATCCCTCATCTCCTACGTTACAAGCAAGTTGTGTCCGGCGTTCCTAAAAGCGACAGTGCCTCAACCGACCCGCATTCTCTGCCTACCCACCCACCTTTGTCTTAAAGATTAAATCACGATAAGCTACGGTGGGGGACCGGAGCGCCTGTACGAATATTAATAAGTGTATCAGTTTAAAGCGAAGACGTTCATACCCTCATCTCCTACGTTGCAAGCAAGTTGTGTCCGGCGTTCCTAAAAGCGACAGTGCCTCAACCGACCCGCATTCTCCGCCTACCCACCCACCTACCCACCTTTGTCTTAAAGAAAAAAAAAAAAAACCGAGGGTTTCTTCTGAGAACACAACAACATCATTGGAGTATAGTTCTCGATAGTGATTGCTGCTCGTTTTTGTGTATTGGTGCGCGGCCCGTGAGCCGTAGTCTGTGAAAGAAACAAACATTATTTTGCAACAGAAGGAGAGGCTTTTGGGCTGGAAGTCTAGATTTTTCTACGGCACGCACCCATTATCTTTGCGTGGATCGCTAGCCCGGGCGGAGGCGCGTCTCTGGACACCAGGCACGTGCTTCTAGCTAAGAAAAAATTATCAGACATACTATATCATCAATTTTAAATGTGGCTTTGGTCGACCGAACGTGTACACAAGCAACTCTTCCCATTCGCATGGGAGGACTCAACGTCCGCAAAATTTCCAGTATTAGTTTACCGCCCTTCATATTCTCGGTCCACGACACTAAGACGTTAATCAGGAATATCCTGGCTTCCACACTGTTTGATTTTTGAAGTGCCGGACTTCACCGAGCCTATCGATGCTTGGAAACTCGTTTGCCCGAATACTGAAGAACTCGACCATCCATTTTCCCAGAGACGGTGGGACGAGCCGCTCTGCAGAGTAGTTCAGAACAATCTACTGAACACGTCTACTACTACTGCTGAGCGTGCGGGCCTACTGGCTGCGGGAGAGTGGGAGTCGGGTCTTTGCTTCACGCACTGCCGTCGTCGAGCATAGGCACATTGTTCGACGACACGACCTTCCGCCTCGCTGCTTCTTTACGCCTTGGTGCTGCCTGCTGTTCTCCTTTTACCTAACGAAAACCTGACAATAATCAAGTTAAAGAAGAAGAAAAACCGGTGGTACTTTTAAAAAACGCTCTACTAACACACCAAATTCCTTGAGTCATCGTTGGTGGAGGTCATTGACCCCACCCTCTACATCTTCGGCACACACGGTCATCACAGCTGATTGGGCGCAACATCGGACAACTACATCGCATACTAGCAGGTTTAAAAAAAAACAATAAATTACTGTCAACAAAATGAATTGCCCAGCTTGCAAGCAAGAAATAAAATACGCTGGGAAGATTCTGAAATGCACCTTTATAACCTTTCCAAAAAGGTAAACATCAACACTACACTGGTTGCTTACTATGCCTTAGTGGTGTCGAATGTAAGATTTGGTGTCTTATTTTGGTGCAATTGTTGTGTACGAGAAAATATCTTTAAAGCCCAAAAACGCTGCCTAAGAGCAATGTATTAATTAAAAGTCACAGACAGCTGAAAAACTACTTACTTTTCCCTGTCTTTACATATTAGAGCTTTCCATTTTTGTTAAAAGTAATAGTAACTTATTCCCTGCTGTAAAGGACACAACAAACCGAAATACAACTATCAGGTCTCAGTATAAATATAAGTTATGTACCGGTGCTCACAATACATCTTTATTAAAAAAAAAGTGTTTTAGGTATGGCGCCTATAATCTATAATAAGATTCCAAATAGTATCAAGGAGCAGCCTTTGAGAATTAAAAAAAACAGCTTTCATCTTTATTAATACAAAAATGTTATTATTCTGTATCAGATTTCCTAACAGATAAAATACAGGGTGTAAACAGACCCTTCATATAGCCGTCAACCAAGCATTCTGTACATCAAACTAAATAACTTTACGCAAAAATTATAGCTGGGAAACGATTTTATTTTTGGGGTGAAAAATCACGTTTTAAGGTAGGACTCGATGGAAAGCACTCAAAGCATTGTGCTGATGGATGGATTGAATAGGACGGGGGTCGTTTAGGTGTGTGAAGTAAAAAACTTACATTAAAAACCTGTATTTTAAAAAAACTTGTGAAAAAGTTGGAACAGGTCCCATGTATGGTCTAGAACAAAAAAAAAATATCGCAAAGACGGGAGAACAAGTGCCTTTCGGCTATGTTAAGGGTCTATTCACACCCTTTATAGCTATATTATTATTTGTTACTTTATTTTGATTTTGTTTTTTTGTTAGAAGATAATTTGTTGAGTTGTTGTGAAAGCTTTTAAGTTGAAGTTATGTAATTGTTTAAAATTATAAATTTTTGCATGCCAAATGGTAGAATGTACCAGGAACAAATAATTACTACTGTAACAACTCATGTATGTACCTACCCACATTCAATGCAAAAAAAAATATTTCTATTCTATTCCATTCTATTCACAATGTGAGCAAGTAAATATCATTATGTAAATACCATGCATGCCTAAATATGACATCTGCCTATTAATTATAAAATAGTTTCGAACTTATGAAATGTTGGCGTTGCCAAGACTAGGTACTAATGTCACTCGTCGCTATAGAAATGACAATAGTATCCGGAAAACAAACATATAACCACTATGATAAACGACACTACAATGTCGATTGACGATGTACAAGATGAAATGAAGAAAACACAAGCATTTCCACACATACAGAGTGTAAAACCCCCGGCTCTTTAGTCAAAACTGATCCCACAAAGGCGGGACCCGCGGCCGTGGGTCCACTTGACCTAATGCATGTTTGAATTGGTCAACTGGACCCGTTGACCAATTTTATGATTTTTATAATTAAATAGAAAAGTTTTCTTGATATTTATTAATAATATCTATAATTTGTAGCCAAACATGAAATTTAGATTTAAAAAAAAAGTACCCGTATTTTTATTTTTTCCAAATGTTGTAGGTGTATAAATAAAATTAACATAGCAAAAATCATCCAGCCTGTAATACCGAAGGATTAGGCAGAGATGTACCTAATAGTTCACCCACATTTAGCGTAATAGGGACCAGCCTATTGCCATCAATCGGGCACAGATCCAGACTCTGTGGCTGCTTTTGAGAAATTTCTGATGGCAAAACCCATTAACACTTTTGCTCGACCAGGGAATGGAACCCATGACCTCATGCTCATCAGTCGCGCTTGCGACCACTAGACCAACGAGGTAGTCAATAAAATAAATAAATACATAAACATGGTTTTTTGGCCGGAAGTCTAGATTTTTCTTCGGCACACACCCTTTTTCATTGCGTAGATCGCTAGCCCGCGCGGAGACGCATCTCCGGACACCAAGCACGTGCGTCTAGCTAAAATAAAGAATTGTCGTTTTCTTAAATAATAATAAGTTATAGTGGGTGGTCGTCGTAAAGTATAGTTCGGGTATATATAAGGGAATCAGTTTATAGCAAAGACGTTCATGTCTTCGTCTCCAACAGTGTAATTTAGACGCTGTTTTCGGCATTCCTAGACCTAACTGCGCCTCCACCTACCCGAGTTATCTTCCTACCCGCTTTTTTTTTAAATATCAAAATTTTATTGTTTTATCAAAATTTTATTGTTTTATCAAAATTTTATTGTTTTATCAAAAGTTTCTTTCGAGAACATCATTGGAGTATAGTTTTCGATAGTACTCGCCCCTCATCCCTGTGTTCTGGTCCGCGTTCCGTGAGCCAGAGTCTGGGAAAACAACAAACATTTATTTTGCTACCAATGAGGGGTTTTTTGGCCGGAAGTCCAGATTTTTCTTCAGCATGCAACCTTTTACATTGCGTAGATCGCTAGCCCGCGCGGAGACGCGTCTCTGGACACCAAGCACCTGCGTCTAGCTAAAATAAAGAATTGTCGTTTTCTTAAATAATAATAAGTAAATAGTGTTTATTCGTTTTAATACTTGTCATCCTTCCATCACTAGTGTAGCTCACCCTAACAGAATCGTTTCGACTGTGCGAGAGGGATAGAAAATAGGTGGCTGGGGAAGCGAGGGTAAAATTTGATTCAATCATATTGATGCATGTGACTGTACATGCCAACAACTTTGTTAATAAGCATTGTTATAGTTTTTAGACAGATGTAGGCTCTGTACACACGTTGCTATCGAATATTTGTGATTCATTCCATTCTACAGCTCTCGATATTTTTTTTTAAACTGACATAATAGACATTTGTATTACCATACAGTATTTCAACTAGGAACACATGTTCGGAATCGGCCCACAGATACATTCAAAGCATTTACACGAATTCCAAGCATGCTTCAGGTAACAGGTTATCCTCATCATCATCTGCCTAGCCTTTTTCCATCTATGTTGGGGTCGGCTTCCAGTCTAACCGGATGCAGCTGAATACCAGTAGTCGGTGGATAGTAGCCTGTGCGTACATTGGTTAACATCGCTTTTGTATCGCTCTGTGTCTAAATTAACTATACAAAATACCAAAAGTTGATCATAAAAGTTATATCAGCAGATAGAATATCTTGTGTGGTGTCCAATTCTGGCAAAGGTGAGGTCATCCTGAAGGTTGACATAAAGAACGCTTTCAATTCAGTGAATAGGTACACGTTGTTGACAGAAACTAAAAAAGAATTACCCCAAATTTATAGTTTTCTTTGGCAATGACACCCATCTAAATTACTGTATCGGGACAACCTTTTGGAATCTGCTGTTGGCTTTCAACAAGGTGACCCCCGTCGGGCCAGAGATTTTTAGTTTAGCTATCCACCCTTTTGTTTGACAGCTAAATTCAAAATTTAAGGTTTAGTATCTTGATGATGGAACCTTGAGAGGCGATGTAGATTCCGTTTTAAAAGATCTAAATTTTTTTTTAAATAAACTTCATTCCATTGGCCTCGACCTCAACGTCTCAAAAGGCGAAATATATGTACCAGACAGTACCGACAGACAACTGACTCTTTCAAAATTTAACGCAATAGCCGCTGGCATCAAAATTATAGAAAAAAGCTGTCTTCGTCTCCTTGGGTCTCTGATCTTTGAAAATACTTTTCCCGATTTAATCGAGGAAATTATTCAAAATTTCAAGGATGTTTCGGAAAGATTGCTAAAAATTAATATATATTCTGCCATCACAATAATTCGTTACTGCTGTTTCGGCCCAAAATTAACATATTTCCTTCGTGCTTCCCCTTTATGGAAGAACACCCACCTTTTGGACAAAATGGATCAAATTATCAGACATACTATATCATCAATTTTAAATGTGGCTTTGGTCGACCGAACGTGTACACTAGCTACTCTTCCCATTCGCATGTGAGGACTCAACGTCCGCAAAATTTCCAGTATTAGTTTACCGCCCTTCATATCCTCGATCCACGACACTAAGTCGTTAATCAGGAATATCCTGGCTTCCACACAGGTTGATTTTTGAAGTGCCGGACTTCACCGAGCCTATCGACGCTTGGAAACTCGCTTGCCCGAATACTGAAGAACTCGACCATCCATTTTCCCAGAGACGGTGGGACGAGCCGCTCTGCAGAGTAGTTCAGAACAATCTACTGAACACGTATACTACTACTGCTGAGCGTGCGGGCCTACTGGCTGCGGGAGAGTGGAAGTCGGGTCTTTGCTTCACGCACTGCCGTCGTCGAGCATAGGCACATTGTTCGACGACACGACCTCGACCTTCTTTACGCCTTGGTGCTGCCTGCTGTTCTCCTTTTATCTAACGAAAACCTGACAATAATCAAGTTAAATAAGAAGAAAAACCGGTGGTACTTTTAAAAAACGCTCTACTAACACACCAAATTCCTTGAGTCATCGTTGGTGGAGGTCATTGACCCCACCCTCTACATCTTCGTCACACACGGTCATCGCAGCTGATTGGTCGCAACATCGGATAACTACATCGCATACTAGCAGGTTTAAAAAAAAAAACAATAAATAACTGTCGACAAAATGAATTGCCCAGCTTGCAAGCAAGAAATAAAATACGCTGGGAAGATACTGAAATGCACCTTTATAACCTTTCCAAAAAGGTATACATCTACACTATACTGGTTGCTTATCATGGCTTAGTGGTGTCGAATTTAAGATTTGGTGTCATATTTTGGTGCAATTGTGTGTACGAGAAAATATCTTTAAAGCCCAAAAACGCTGCCTAAGAGCAATGTCAATGTGTGAAGGTCCAGTGTTCGCCCGTTTAAATTAGTTAGATGGTTATATTGCTGAACATCATGAACAGTCATAAAGCTTATTATTGAATTTTTTTCTTAGCTAGAAGCACGTGCCTGGTGTCCAGAGACGCGCCTCCGCCCGGGCTAGCGATCCACGCAAAGATGCGTGCCGTAGAAAAATTTAGACTTCCAGCCCAAAAACCTCTCCTTCTGTTGCAAAATAATGTTTGTTTCTTTCACAGACTACGGCTCACGGGCCGCGCACCAATACACAAAAACGAGCAGCAATCACTATCGAGAACTATACTCCAATGATGTTGTTGTGTTCTCAGAAGAAACCCTCGGCTTTTTTTTTTTTTTTCTTTAAGACAAATGTGGGTAGGTGGGTGGGTAGGCGGAGAATGCGGGTCGGTTGAGGCACTGTCGCTTTTAGGAACGCCGGACACAACTTGCTTGCAACGTAGGAGATGAAGGATTTTTTAATAAAGATGTATTGTGAGCACCGGTACATAACTTATATTTATAATGAGACCTGATAGTTGTATTTCGGTTTGTTGTGTCCTTTACAGCAGGGAATAAGTTATTATTACTTTTAACAAAAATGGAAAGCTCTAATATGTAAAGACAGGGAAAAGTAAGTAGTTTTTCAGCTGTCTGTGACTTTTACTATGCAAAGTATGATCAAGCACTGGAAAGAATTCAGCGTAAGTTCTTGAAAACATTGCAGTTTAAATGTCACTGGGAGCGTCTGCCATACGAGCAGTCGTTGCAGAAATTTAAATTAATGACACTACATTCAAGGCGTATGTTACTCCAGGCCATGATGCTCCATGGATTGATACACAACAAGTTCGATTGCCCTGAACTTGTCAACAATATATTTTATATCGTGCCCAGAACTGTAATAAGACGAGAGGCGCGCGCTTGCCCACTCTTTGCTACGACCACTAATCGTACAAATGCGGGTGAGCGGGCGCCTCTCCAAAGATTGGTCAAAACTTACAACCAACATTTTATTAAAATAGACATATTTGCATTGTCTAACATTGTATTTAAAAAAGAACTGGTTACTGCACTCAAAGCCAATTAATAATTCTGCATAATGTTAAGATTAGCCCCACCTTTCATCCATACTGTTTGTAAGTATTATACTAGTAATATGTGGAAACGTTGTTGATTGTACGTCAACCTATTTAATTGTATATTTAGACGTAAGAAAAAATGTACAATTGTTTGTTTTCCCTAATATAATAAAATAAAATAAAAATAAAATAAAAAAAGTGTTTTAGGTATGGCGCCTATAATCTATAATAAGATTCCAAATAGTGTCAGGAACTGCCTTTGAGAATTTTTAAAAAACAGCTTTCATCTTTATTAATACTAAAATGTTATTATTCTGTATCAGATTTCCTAACAGATAAAATACAGGGTGTAAACAGACCCTTCATATAGCCGTCAACCAAGCATTCTGTACATCAAACTAAATAACTTTACGCAAAAATTATAGCTGGGAAACGACTTTTTTTTTGGGGCCACTCGACCTAATGCATGTTTGAATTGGTCAACTGGACCCGTTGACCAATTTTATGTTTTGTATAATCAAATAGAAAAGTTTTCTTGATATTTATCAATATCTATAATTTGTAGCCAAACATGAAATTTAGATTAAAAAAAAAGCACCCGTATTTTTATTTTTTCCAAATGTTGTAGGTGTATAAATAAAATTAACATAGCAAAAATCATCCAGCCTGTAATACCGAAGGGTTAGGCAGAGATGTACCTAATAGTTCACCCACATTTAGCGTAATAGGGACCAGCCTATTGCCATCAATCAGGCACAGATCCAGACTCTGTGGCTGCTTTTGAGAAATTCCTGATGGCAAAACCCATTAACACTTTTGCTCGACCAGGGAATGGAACCCATGACCTCATGCTCATCAGTCGCGCTTGCGACCACTAGACCAACGAGGCAGTCAATAAAATAAATAAATACATAAACATGGTTTTTTGGCCGGAAGTCTAGATTTTTCTTCGGCATGCACCCTTTTTCATTGCGTAGATCGCTAGCCCGCGCGGAGACGCGTCTCTGGACACCAAGCACGTGCGTCTAGCTAAAATAAAGAATTGTCGTTTTCTTAAATAATAATAAGTTATAGTGGGTGGTCGTCGTACAGTATAGTTCGGGTATATATAAGGGAATCAGTTTATAACAAAGACGTTCATGTCTTCGTCTCCAACAGTGTAATTTAGACGCTGTTTTCGGCATTCCTAGACCTAACTGGGCCTCCACTACCCGAGTTATCTTCCTACCCGCTTTTTTTTTTAAATATCAAAATTTTATTGTTTTATCAAAATTTTATTGTTTTATCAAAATTTTATTGTTTTATCAAAATTTTATTGTTTTATCAAAAGTTTCTTTCGAGAACATCATTACATTCAACAGAATCGTTTTGACTGTGCGAGAGGGATAGAAAATAGGTGGCTGGGGAAGCGAGGGTAAAATTTGATACAATCATTTAAATACCATCTTGGACTCATGCTAGCCTAGTACTTTTTGGGGTACATAATTTGTTACTGCCCATAACTAAGAGAACGTGTCGTCGTGAACAGATACAATCCTAAATTATGACAGCTACTAGGCTGTCATAATTTACCTACTACTACCTACTTCTTTCTTTTCTCAATAACAATTTTACAATTTGTAATTATTTTTATCAATTCCTGCTGGCCCCACCACTATGGGGTATGCGAGAAAAAAATCACCACTTAAAGTATAGGTACAGGAGATACCCTAAAAAAAACTTTTCGAGATTTATTTTACCACTTTTTTGACGTAACTAATCTGTATATTCATGCCAAATTACAGCTTTCTAGTACTAAGTGTATTTGAGCTAAGCTGCGGACAAACAGACGGGGACATGGCGAAGGGACTACGGAAAACTAAAAATCGTACTATTCGTACTTACAGAATACAACCAAGAATCAGAAAACGAAATAGAATACGTATGGTGTTGTTGAAGCATTCAAAGATCTTAAATGTTGACCTGACTGGATAATATATTGAGGGGCTTTCACGAATAGGAAGAAACAACAACTTTAGGAGACCCATCGTTATTGAGCTAATAAGCAAAGGACTGACGAAATAATGGGTGTAAAAAGATCCTTAACGAAGCCGAAAGGCACTTGTTCTCCCCGTCATTGCGATATTTTTTTTGTTTTGGACCATACTTGGGAACCTTCTAGTTACAGAGATATTGGAGGTCAAAGTTCCAACTTTTTCACAAGTTTTATTAAATACAAGTTTCTTTAAATACCTCGAAGACCCGTTTAAAATTCAATCAATTTTATTTCGAATACTTAAATGACACTGCTCTCCGACAAAAAAAACCTTACACGAAAACCTCCGCTTAGCAAGACAACGGGGCACCAGTGATCATCAAAAATAATCAGAACATCAAAGAACTCTTTGCAACGACAAAACAAAAGTTCGAAACAAAAATAACTGACTCCATTCAACCTCTTAACTAAAAATATATACGAAAACGACACTAATCACGCAAGGACAAAAACGAGTGAAATTTGCACCTTTCGTCACCCATGATATTGACATCACAGTATTATTCCAAAATATGCAAAGTATCAACAATAAACTACATTATTTTATTGAAGCATTTCGACGAAAATAACAGACACTACCAGACATTTTGCTTTTCGGAAACTTGGTTATCATAAGGAAAGAAAGAATGAATTAACATCAATAGATACATCCTCCCTTCGTCATGCTGTCGACAGAACTACGAAGGCGGCGATGTATGCATATTATTGCGAGAAGACTTGGAATTTATTGAGCGAAAGGATATTATGGATAAGTCGGTAGAATACATAATAGAAGTGTGTGTGTGTGTGTGCCATTGAATTGCCTAAACTTAAAACTATATTTATATCTTTATATTGGAACAAAGCCAGCCTGATGTATTTTATAGACAGTTAACACTTTCTTATTCTAGAACTTCTACTAAATAAATGTAATAAAAATAAAATCATATTCGGAGGTGATTTCAATGTAAATATTCTGGAAAATTACTTACAAACCAAAACACTAATAAACTTAATGTTAGAATATAACTTCATCCAATGTATTAAAAAACCAACACGAGTGACAGAAACCACATCAACCTGCCTTGATTTAGTATTTATAAACTTTGTGTCTGAAATAATAATTTCTCTGGAACACGATTATGGTTTTTCTGCTCATAAAGAAACTATAGTAAACTTAAAAAAACTCGACGCCATACCGACTAAATGCAAAGAAAGGAAAACAAAAAAAACGAATTTTTAATTGGAACTTAATAATAAACTCGGATAAAACCATGGCTGAAAATTACAACTCATTTGAGACGCTTTTACTCAAAATATTAAATGACTGAATAGTATACCCATCAAAACATTAATTCTTAATCAAAACAAACGAAAGGATTGGATGACAAAAGGCATTAAAATATATAAAAATAAACGGTTGTTAAGAATTCTTACTTCCTACTCCAATAACCCTTTATTACCAAATATAAAATATACGAAAAAACATTAAAAAAGATAATCAATTAATCAAAAAAAATACAATTTATTAAGGATATCAGAAACTCAACCAAATCAACAAATTCGATTTGGAAAATAATTAAAGAGCGTACTAACTTGGTAAAAAACCTAACTTGGACATCCATAATAAACTAACGTCCGACCCAAAAACAAGTTTTTAACTCGTCCAATGATTTTTTTTGCATCAGTAGGACAAACAAGACATGGTGGGGAGGCAGAGCCACACACACGGCCGGCCTGTGCTCCGTTTTTACTTCCACCCACACCGCAAGAAATAAAAAAATAAAATGTAACACCAACCTTCTTTCCCAAACGGGAATAGTGGACGTTGGCAAGAAAGCTGCTATCCTAAAATGGGATTGGGTGGGTCACGTCAGCCGCATGCACTATGACCGCTGGGCAAAAGTCTCCACACGATGGTTGCCGGAAGACGGACGGCGCCGCCGAGGCCGGCTCAGAAAGAGGTGGCGAGACGTTCTGGACGCGTACCGCGAAGGTTGGTTCGGAAGGCACGGGAAAAGACCACGTGGAAAGAACTGAAAAAAAAAAATTTTTTTCGATGAATCTCAAAATGGTTTTCGGAAAAAAAGACCCACAATTTTAGCAAGTTATAAATTTACGCAAAAAATAGTGGACGTTTCAAATAATAAAAAATATGCCATTGGAATCTTACTTGACATGACAAAGGCTTATGAAAAGGTACTATACAATATTCTACTTGAAAAACTATACGGAATCGGCGTTATAGGAATAACTCATAAATGGTTCGCATCCTACCTACAAAACCGAAAACAATTCGCAGAAGTTGACCATTGGGATCATGACACTGGGGAACTCATTCAAATACGTTAAAATGATTCCCTACATTTTGTTGAGTTATGCAAACAGATAAAACAGCCTTTTGATTAAATGCCATTTGTTCTCAAGTTCCATGAGTGATGGTGTCACGCACGTGATTTTTAAATTAAGTTTGTAAAAGTGTTTTTTTTTTATGTTTCCCCTTTTCGTGATTTCATTTTCGTGTAATTCGTAGTCGAGTTTTTATATCTTGGATTATATCTCAGTAACAGCAACGGAGTTTGGATTTGTGCTCGTTTTATGGTTGGTATGCTGTCTCTGTTACTTGGTGCGAGTGTGTAGGCACTATTAGACCCACCTCTGCCCAACCCTTCGGGAATGACGTCATACGTCGTACTAACCTTGGTAGCACCGCACTAATGAACCGTCTTATGAGAAAATATAATAAAATTGCTCCACGAACCAGTAGCATCGACATCTACTCTAACCCATTCCGTCAACACCGTATCAGACTTTTAACCAGCTCGGAGTCTCGAGACGTCTAGCGTCTGTGCGATATCAGACACCGGGTAATTCATTGCATCCACTTCCATTCTCTTCTTTTTCAGCCGTTTTAATAAATACATTTATTGTTACTACTAACTTCTCTTGATGTGGTATTTGCGATGCGTTAGAAACTGCTGAGACGATCTAGTCAGCTGGTATCAGTATCAGAGCATAAAGTCATACCTAGGGCTCGCCAGGCGCACATTGGCCCTGGATCGGAAGGCCTGGAAGTCATCTTTATAAAGATAACGTCAGTAGGTTTTAAAGTCCATTATAGAAAGGACTACACACTAATGCCGCGGATTGTCGGCAACTATCACAATATCACATCATGAACACAACATGAATACGAGAATGTTATACAATAACACTGCATTGGTTCGTATCTTAACAAAAGAACTCGTGGCTAAATAATAACAGCCGCTCGGGTCGATCTTCAGGTTAAGCCGCGCTTGCCTAGGTTGATCCGTGGACGGGTGATCACACCGAGCTACGTCCGTGCCTCGGAAAGCACGTTAAGCCGTTGGTTCCGGCTGTAAATTGTAGATCCTTGACAGTCGTTAATAATTAACGACTGTCAAGGATTGTCTGACTTTCGGGCCACTGACTAATTATTAGTCAGTGGCCCGAAAGTCAGACAACCAGTTTTACCAAGGGGTATCGTATTACCTGGTAATAACTGGATTGTGGAGGTCAGAAAGGCAGCCGTTCCATGTAAAATACTAGTATTCAGCTGCATCCGGTTAGACTGGAAGCCGACCCCAAAATATTTTGGAAAATGCTAGGCAGATGATGATAAAGATGGTTCGTGTCCCAGAAGTTTGGGCCTTGTAAGCTGATTATGCTATTAATAACAGGCGTACGGATCTTTATTCAAGGTAAAACAGCGCTTGCCAAGGTCGGTCCGTGGACGCTGTAAAAAACAGACATTCAATTCACTCACACATTCCATTAAATAAGTTCGCTTTTATGATGGGTAAGGTTGTTTCATCGAATTGTAGTGAATGCGATGTGGTAGAAAATGTTTACCACATATTGATGGAGTGTGTCTGAACAAAACCCTTAGAATTTTTATAAAATGTAAAATTAATTTGATTCCCTCAGATGTAACAGCATTTCGTCCTTCCCTTTGTCGAGGGAGGCCAGACTGCTGTACAGGCTCGCTTAAATAGGCATTAAAAATATAATAGTTTAAGTGAATCTACTGTGTGATTGTGTTTTCAAAGATGTGTTGGATTTTGTAATTTGTATTACAGGGGCGACATCTTCAAATTGAACAAGCCCCTTTAAATAAAGAGAAAAAAAGACCTTATCACATGTTGTGTTTTTGTGATCCAATTGTTTACAAAAAATATTATAAAAAACGGTGGCCAGTAGGTTTTAATGTGCCTCGAAGGCGTCGTTCACAATGTCCCGAAAAGAAGATGAAAGCGAGCGACGCCGGGCGCTACACACGTGTGTTAGGGGAACCAAAGCTCACAAGAACTTTCCAGTAATGTGTGACGATAACACTGAATTGACTGCTTGATAATAATTGACAGAAAAACAACTTATAACATGAGTTGTTTGTTAAAAGTTGAGATACACAGAAAACTTTTTCGAGAGCGTGTTCATTCTTAACAAGACTCTTTCGAAAAGTAAGCAAAAATTTCATAAAGGCGGAATTTCACTGATTCGTAGAATGTGTAGCCATACACGCTAGGGTAGTATTTCTTACGCGATCTGTCCGCTTAACACCTATTATGCTGCGCTCCATCGCCCGCTGGCAAATCTTGAGTTTGGACTTCTGTTGTTCAGTAAGTGACCAACTTTATGCACCGTAGGTTAGGACGGGCAGGATGCACATGCGTTATCGGAAGGCTTCCCTTCATATGTTCTTTTAGGGCCCAGAAGGACTTCCAAGCATTTTGGACTCCTCTTTCGATTTCTTTGTCCTGTCTATTTTTAAAGAACACTCTCTGGTCCAATTATGTATACCTGAACAGGTACACCCGTCAGGTAGGCTTGAGCTGCATAGAGAGCCTACCTGCACAGTTTTGCAACATACACGCTCTAGTTTATCTGTATAGGTCAACTGTACAGACAAACCTGTCAGGTACATTAATAATCATTACTTGATGATTTTCATTTATTTCGAGTTTGATCTGTCATTCTGCGAGTCTGTCATTACGCGAATCTGTGATGTGATGAGATCTTTTCATTTTGCGACATCTGGCATTATGCGTTTCTGACAATTCACTAATCTGTCATTTTGCGTTTCTGACGTTTATCGCCCCGCATATTGGCGTTACCTTTCTATGCATGCGTATTTCATTTTGTTTTTATGTTATTTCAAACTTAAACGAATACTCTATTGAAAAAATTGTCGTTGCAAAAATACATATTTGTTTACATGTTTGAAAGACAGAAAGAAAGTCAAAATATTTAAAAAAGAGAAGAGACGAGAGAGAGTATTTGTAAAGTAAATCATGAACGCAATAAACATACATTTTTTTTAGTACCCTTGTAGGTCCCACTGCTGGACAAAGGCCCATATCCTTCTAGGTACTCTTCTCCTGTAAACATACATATACGTCCAAAATAGTTCAGTTGTTTTTTTTTATTTAATTCGGAATTTTTTGAGCGATGTTTTCGGGTCAGTTAGCCGCGTTACAAACGAATGCGTTGGGTTCATCGGTGTAGTTTAATTTTACAATACTTGAACTGTGTGTGAATTCATACAAATTCTCTGTATCCAGAGAGGTAGAACTGAAATTCCTGGTGTGATATGATGGAAAATTGTTCACTTTTTTTTAATTTTTTTCTCCTTAATTCCTGAAATTGTGATACTACCTAACTATCAGATAATAGAGAGTAGGGCAGAGATAAGGGCAAACCTAATTATATATCTTTTTTTATTTTTTTAACGTTGCCCCACACTAGGATTTAATCCTGTATCGTGGGTGCGTTTACAAATATTTTAAACTCACATACACAAACAGCCAGCCCCAGAACAACTACTTATACATACAAGTTTGCTTCGTGCGGGAATCGAACCCGCGACACGAATGCCCTTTAAATTAAGGTCACTGTGGATTGGCTTCGGACACTGGACTTAGACAACTATTTCAGTACATTATCTCTCAAGTACGGACATTGACTTACGAACTCAACGAAACAAAAAACTATAATTTGAATAAAGTAATTGGGGTCTACGAATCAGTCATGAATAGATTTCAGTTCCGACTTCGACGTACGCGGTGCTACGCGATGCTACGAGCTATGGTGCTACGGCGCTACGGTACTCCGTCACCATGTCGCTACGCTGCGTACGGACGGGACAGATAATAAATGTTGTTCTGATTAGTTCTATTAATTCCCTTAACGTCTTGGTTCTCGTCATATCTGTAAGATAACCTGCTACCCGCGAGCTTCGCCCGCGTGTGATTATTATAAAAATATTAAATATTACCTGTTTGAATCGGATTTTGTTCACAACTTCAAGGGTTTTAATTTTTTTGGACGAAACCCTTATGTTTTTTTATAATAAAAAAAATAGTAGCCTAAGTTACTCGCGTAAAACTCGCGTCAAAATCGGTCCAGCTGTTTCGTAGATTAGCCGGAACAAACAGACAGACAGACAAAAATTAACAATTGTATTTTTGTTATAAGTACCGTATATACTTTCATATGCATTCACTAAAAAGCTGGTATTTTAAAATTACAAACAGATACTTCAATTTTATTTATTTGTATAGATGTATAGATATAGATGTATACATAAATATGCACACATCATGAACACAACATGAATATCATTGGGAATGCGCGTGTTACTCAATTACCGCACTGGTTTGTATCCCAGCAGTGGGAACCTATTAGGCTGATTACTTTAAGGTAAAGCAGAGCTTGCCAAGGTCAGTCCATGGATGGGTGACCATCCATTATATATGGAGTTTCGGATAGCACGTTAAGCCGTTGGACCTGGCTGTCTTTTGTTCATCTTTGACAGTCATTACGGGTTATCTGTAGCCCGAAAATCAGACAACCAGTCTTACCAAGGTGTAAGTATCGTATTATCCAGTACTAACTGGGTTGTGGAGGTCAGATAAGCAGTCGCTCCACGTTACTTAGTACAGTACTTTGTACTATTCAACTGCATCCAGTTAGATTGGAAGCCGACCGCAACATAGTTGGGAAAATGTGATTTGATACTACAGTATCTACCCAAAATGGACCTTCTGCTCCCATCTCTGCAATGCTGTCGTAAATATAAATTCCGTTGAAAATCCTCAAGTTACAGTATTAAGCGTTAGGGCGTTAATTGATTGGCTGCATTTTGTTTGCATATCTGATACTCGATTCATCATCCCCTTCTTTCCAAAGATGGCGTTCGACTTCGGCTATGTTATAATTTTTGTTGTTATCGTTATCCATCATAATGTAAACGGATATTCATCATCCCGAATTTATGGACCGATTTTTCTTCTTGATTTTGGTTTTATGCTTTATACACCAGTGGCGAAGGTTCCATGGAACTCGATTTCTACCGGCTTCCCTTTGAAAAATGGTACAGTCAGCATTCTATAGACAAATAATATAATCACATTAAAGATATGTACCTACTCCAGCTTACCTCTTACAAAAATGGACCCTTCGCTACTGTTATACACGTTGGTTTTGGAATTTGTACTTTTTAATGGAGACTTTTAAAGTACAATTTTGTTTAACAAAAATGTTTTTCAGGTTTTAGTTATCACGTTAAAACTAGTTAGGCAAATAATCTACCTACACCTAGACCTTTTCCTAACTATGTTGCAGTCGGCTTCCGGTCTAATCGGATGCAGCTGATTGCCAGTATTATTCATGCCTAACTACATGGCCTCCACAAACCAAATCCCGGGTAATACGATACTCCTTGGTAAGACTGGTTGCCAGACCTTCTGGCCACTGACAACCTGTAAGTGTTACTACTGTCAGAGATCTGCAAATGACAACCAAGACGAACGGCTCCTGAGATACGGAGGAAACTCGGTAGGTAATGGATGGTTACTCATCTATGGATCAGTCTTGGCAAAAGCTACTGAACCCCGAAGACCGACCCGTGTGTCTGTTAATATTTAGCCACGAGCTCCTCAGTTCCTCCTAAAAACATCATAACACTACAATAATTGTTGTATTAAGCATTGGATACATAGAAGCTGTAACTTCTCAATACAACAAACAAGATTCCTAGTTAAAGTTATGATTAACACGACTCGTCGTAAACGCTAGCAAATATTATTAAACTTGCGCCGTGAACTCCTTGCCTATAAACATGTCGGTCTCCTGAACTATAAGCATAAGCGTGTTAGCTTGATTGCAATGTTTTACTTAGCGTAAGATTCTTATCTAACTTAGTAAGCAGGTAAATAGGTACCAAGTAGCAGGAGAGCGATGATGGCCCAGTGGGAACAGCCCAAACATACGAGTTGAAGGCCTATGTAATTTATTTCATCACCACTGCTTTCAAAACGGTGAAGGAAAATATCGTGAGGAAACCATGAAGCCCTGATACTGATTGTTTCGATCCAGCGCTAATGTCACGTGGACCACTGGTCGTTGGTTTTGTCCAACTCGTCCTGCCATCTTCTACTTTTGATGCAGACGTGGCCAGCCCGTTCTTCTCCATAGAGATCCACGGTAGGGAATGGGCAGCTACAGTACTTTCAGCCTTTATGCATTGTGACTGGGACTGTAGCTACATTTCATTATTGTCTTTGTTTCGAGTGCCTTTAACTGGCCTACTTGAAATAAATAGGTACTATGATTTTTTTTTAAATATTTTGACAAAAATAGAATTAATACCTTATACAATGTCATAAATTCCAGTTAATACCCTATACCATGTCATAGATTCACTATTGATACCCTATACAAGATTGATGAAGAGACATAATTAATATTTAATTTCCATGGAACATCTGTGTGAAAATGTCATCACACTTTTGCCTACGTTGCTACAAATGATTTATTTGGCAATTAATCATCATATGCTCATTAAGAACAAAATTATTTACATTTCATTTCGAATGTACTACCTTTCATTATCATCTGCTCTGAATGTATACTTCAATCGTAAATTCGTAACAATATCGTGGATTATTTCGAGGATTTATGGAGCAGACTTTTATAATATTTACCTACTATCTTATGCCTGCGGCTTCGCCCGGTTCGATAATTGTCCCACGGGATAATACTACTGGGATAAAAAGTATCCTATGTGTTAATCTAGGTTATAAACTATCTGTGAGCAAAATTTTATAAAAATCCGTTTAGTAGTTATTGCGTAAAAGAGTAACAAACACCCATACATCCATCCATCCACAGCAACTTTCGCATTTATAATATTAAGTAAGATTACACAACCTAATTAATGTTATTCGAATACAACTACATTATGTACTTAGTTGTACACACAATCAAGTAGGTACGGTACTTAAATGTATAGGTTAGATAATGGCACTATCAATTACTATTATCGCAAAAAGAATTTTGCCCGGGGTATCTACTTAATTCTATAAAACTTAGAACTCTGTTGATGCCTTCCTATAAGGGCCTATCCGCACTTAGGTATTACACACGATGTTTTCTACTCACATCGTCTGCGCAAAATGTACCTAGGTACCTATAATAAATTAATACGAGCTGTGCCCCGCAACTTTTGTCCGCGTGAAAGAAGCGGTGTGAAATATTATTAATATTACGACCTATTCTCATACCTACCAAATATACAAAAAACATTTCGGTCGATCCGTTTCGGAGGAGTGCGACCACAAACACGAGATTTTTATATATAAAAGATATTAGGTATATCAGCCCCACTTCACATGCCTTTCCACCTTACAAACATATTTGTTTATCAAAATAAACAGAATATTGTGTTGTCTGAAAAGGAAACTAATTTGTTAAAGTGTATTTCGTTGTTCTAAACTAAAACATAAGGATACGATGCACCTGTGTCGTATGTCTTTCAGAGAGAGGCGACTCTGTGTGGGTGGGTAAAACTAGGCGAGTTCGGTTTGTTTCTGAATTCGAATACCTAAACTAGGTATACAGATAGGTACCTACATTTTAGAAGGATCATAGGAATCACTGATGTTGCCAAAAGGTTTTAAAGTGACCTCATATCAGAAGGTCCTCTGATAAAGTTTGTTCAAATTCAAATTTGATCGATTTGAGCTGTTTTTTTATTAAGAGCCTTCGTAAGCTCCTAGCTAAATAATGTCAGCCGCTCGGGTCGATCTTCAGGTTAAGCCGCGCTTGTCTAGGTTGGTCCGTGGATCCAAGTGGACTACCCATTACATATCGAGTTTACTCCGTGTCTCGGAAATCAACTTAAGTTGTTGGTTGTCATTTGTAGATCTTGGACAGTCTTTACAGGTAGTCATTGGCCCGAAAGTCTGATAAAAAATCTTACAAAGGGGCATTACATTACCTCCACAACCCAGTACTAACTGGGTTGTTGAGGTCCAACAGGCAGTCGCTCCATGGAAAATACTGGTATTCAGCCGCATCCGAAAAAACTGGAAGCCTACTCCAACATGGTTGGGAAAAGGCTAGGCAGCGGATTAGTCCTCCTAACCGTTTTTGGCCCTGGTGGCCAAACTCAGCGGAGATTAGCCACCGGCACGGGAGGTACAGAATAGGACTAGCAGAGATACGACGAAGCGTCACCGTTATATGGTTGAAGTTCCACGAACCTGAACAAAGCGCTATGCTACCACATTTATTGTGCGAACCGCTACTATATGGAATTCACTGCTCTCTGTTGCCTGATCATTATAATCTGGACCTATTCAAAGTTCGAATGAATCGGTTTCATAAAGACAAGCGTGCTACACTCTAGGCTGCATCATCGCTTCATATCAGGCGAGTTGTGGCCAAACGCAAGCCGATTTAGTATTCAAAAGGGTACATGTGTACCATGGGCCGTAAGGTTACCACATATTCAGTACATCATTCTGAGCCCCCTTCCCTTCCCCCACATATAAATTTCCCACACATAAAAAAGTTAAGTTTCTTACAAAAGTGCAGTACACGGTTAAAAAGTTTGGAGCAGCTGATTCTTTTTTTAAGGGGAATTATAAAACGAACGAATAAAAAAAAAACTTAGCGACTGATGATGAGATACTGTTTTAATAACTTGAGCGGTATGAATTTGAGTAAGCGAAAAATTAACTAAATTAATGACGAATACTGATTAATAATAAAATCCAGAACGAGCTTACTAAAAGTGGATTGTGATTAATCTATTACAGATATTAAAATTCTAGCCGTGCGACTAAATTACTAAGTGAGCGGCTAGAAATACAGAAACGGCAATTTCAATATTAAGACAGAGACGATGTTTTTAGGTTAGGTTTTTTTTTTTTTTTTTTTTTTCTCGATGTGGAAATCCTCTATGGATGTCCTCCGCCCTGGGGAGAGCGGAGGGGTCTGTCAGATTCGTACTGACTAAAACCACACCGGTGTTCCCTCGCACACTTGCGTCGGAAAAAAAAAAAAAAAAAAAAAAGGTTAGGTTAGGTTAAGCTTCTCGTTTTGTATTTTAAGTAACTCAAGTTAATGTTTGTAAGTTGCTGTTCTGTTGATTTCTCGTCACTCGCAGTCAGTCGCACACTTAGTAATACTATAATGTAAATTAATTATTTTTGTCACTTAAAACTTTAATTTACAGTCACTCGTTTAAATACTACCCTTTTTTTAATAACCGATGAAAAATGTCAATACGTGGTAACCGCTTTCGCGTCGGTGTCCCTTCCACCCCTTAGATAGGTAATATGGCAAAGAAATCAACAAGTAATTTCCAGCAAACAGAAAGCTTCCCAAACCAGTTCCATTAAAAACGTTTAAAAGTTGAGTTGGTGTGGATTGAATAATTGAAAGCAGTAAGTGCGCTTCCTAGTAGTTCGTGCTCCCAGTAACTACTCAGGGAGTAGATACTCTGTTACTTTGTAGGTAACGTTTAAATTGAGTAGGTACCTAGGTATTTAGAGCGCAATTAAATAGATTTATGCACAAGTTCGAGGAATACAACTATGTTAAAAGATAGGTATCTATCTAGGTAGTTTAGAATTTGAATTACCCAATCAGTGGATTGTGTTTTAGGTTGTACTTTGTTAGCCTGACCCTGACAGCGTAAGCACTGGCTGATAAAGTTGGTGACATGAGTACATCCACATACGAACTCCCATGTTATCGTTTGGTTGAACCAATTCATCGAATAGCCACCTATTCAACTCAACCATCAAATACTACTACTTCGATTTTTGTATTGCGCCGTGAAGCAAACGATCCGGAGGCTTTTAAAGTCAAAATTTTAATTGTCTATGCAAAAATCTGATTAACAATTTTGCACAGACCCCTAACCAAAAATCCAAATAAAAAAAAGCAAAGCCTAGTGCTATTGTAGTAGTTATGGCCTAGTAGTGTGACCGTCTGACTGCCAAGCCATAGGTCACGAGTTCGAAATAGGGATTGCAATCCAGCATCATTTCCACACACTTCCCATTTTTTTTTATTCGATCGGATTTGGCCTGATTCCCATCGATCCGACCGGATCCAACCTACATAGCTTCGGTGAAGGAAAACATCACCGGAGAGATATTTCTCGACGGCATGTAAAGCCAAGTCAGTGGTCCATGGACAGCATAAAAAACTCTGACACCAGGTTAGGCACTAACCACACGAAAAGTAGTAAGTACAGAAATCCTGTTACATATTAAGAGATATAGGTATTAATCTAGCTGTAAGCATAAATTCCAGCTGTAATACCCAAGTAATGGTTCCTCAAAGACGGAGATAAATGAGACGTCCTTATAGCAAGCTGCGTGAAACGACTGAAACGATGAAACAAATTAACTTGTGAACTAATTCCAGTGCGGGGGGAAGGGAAGGGAGATGCCTTCCATAGACCTGTTGATAAGCTCTCGTTATTTAGGTATTAAAGGTAAAGATACTGCGTCTGTTTTGTGATGTTAATTTATTAGGTGCTTGTGGTATCTACCTTTTTAACTAATCTTTATAAAGTACACCTACATTTCGTCAGTTACGTGTTAAAGTCCTAAATAAAAGGGGTCGAGAATATAACCATCAGCCAAGCAATCATCCAGACCGGGCAGCTACTGGGAAATTCGTAATGGAAATAGGCAACACTTGGACGGATCCCGGGAATCTGGGAACACTAGCACTTGCTACGACTAGACTAACGAAGCAGTCATAATTTATTTTAAGGTTGGCCATTAAATTGATATTATATGTCTCCTACCTTATTCTATAAGTAGATATATACAACATTTTTATTAGTATATGCGAAACCTGAATATAGTTTGTTCAGAATAAGTAAGTGAATCGATTCCAATAATTTTTAAAACATGTTATATTTTTTCCCAAAAATATTTAAAAAAGTTAAAAGTTAGATACCGAGCGACTTTGAGTACCTATCGCACTAATTTAGGTACCTACTGTAAAATTATTATTATCAATGAGCTCAAGACGACGCTGGAGGCGCGCGCTGCGTGGTGACCGCGTTTTTGTGCGGACAACTAGGTAACAGAACAAGCTTATAACTTTGTGATTTTCCATGATACAATTTTGAAATTTTGTACATTGATTTTTTACATAAAAATACTAGACACGTGTATCAGGTTTCGCATACTAAATCTAATGTTGTATATAGCGCACTTACTCTCGGTTTTTGGAATAACGATTATTTTTATCGACGCGTGACAAGGGTTTGATTGCAGCAGGTTACACATAAGCATTTTTTGTGTTTGTAGTGTAGTGTAATTCATCATCATCCGCCTAGCCTTTTCCCAACTATGTTGGGGTCGACTTACAGTCTAACCGGATGCATCTGAATACCAGTATGTCACATGGAGGGACTGCTTATCTGACCTCCACAACCCAGTTAGTTAGTACTAGGTAATACGATACGATCTCAATTTAAAAATTTCGTTAATTTAAAATATGCTTATTTTATGCTTTTCAGTTTTTTCAGTCGGGTTTTTTAATTTTTTGTTTATATAAACTGCCGGTTCATGCACGATGCTTTCCGTAACCGTTTTGACAGATGTGGTATTTAAATAAATTAGCCCCGACCTGCGACTTAAGACAAAACACGTTATCGTGTCACGTGAAAACTGTCGACTCAATCCTGCGTCGGCGAATCACTTGCAAAAACATGCGAGCCACGTTGCAACGTCGTAATATGTGTACTAATTGTGTATTTTCCGAACCCAGTGGTAAGCTAAACCTTGCGCGGGTGCACGCTCGCGTGTCTATTGAAAAATAGTATGAACAGACGGGGAAACAACGCGGGACGTGCGGCTGGTCTTCTAAGGTAATTTGACAGGAGACGGGATCCCGCTCCTTGCACCCGCGCGAGTTTAATCACCCCGAGACAGGTTCAACTCACGCTTACAGGGCGAGGACCAGCTCATTCCTCCCCTTTACCTTTGTCGCAAGCAAACCGTCACTGCTGGGGTGTTTGTGAAGAATGCAATTGTGTCCCCGCACCCCGGCCAGAAGAGACGAGGAGGAACACCGTGTGGTTTTAGTCAGTAGGAGTCTGAGAGACTCCTTCGACACCCCGGCGGAGGACACCCATTGAGGATGTCCTCAAGAAAAAAAAAAGGTTCAACTCACGCTTGAAGTTCGTCTCAGGAACATGGGCGTACCCAGTATTTTTTAAGGGGTGGGGCAGAAGTAAATAAACTAAGTAGTAGGAAAAAAAAAGGTTTTTATTTACGTTTTATTGACTGCACTACGCCTTATTTCTATAATAATTCTGGCTAAATCTAGCTAAAATTTCGTTTTCAAATGTACGCACACTCATCATACAGAGGCTTATAGACCGTTTTCTGTCATTGTTGATCTTAACCAAGTTTTTATTTTAATGTAAAAAAATTGAAAGTACCCAAATGAATATTTAATTTTGTCATTATATTAATTTTGCCTAAAAAATCTTAGCTTCGGGTCAGAGAGCAGGGTGCGGCAAGTGCCCCATCTTGCCCCACCGTGGGTACGCCCATGCTCAGGAACCAGGGTTGGCATGATTAAAACAAGTTGTTTTAAAACACATGTTTAAAACAGTTTGATTTTAAACCGTGTTTTTATCACACGCTTAAAAACACATTAGATTTAAGCATTGTGTAAAACAATAAGAAAAAACAAGCTTTAAAACTACTTTTCATGCCGAATGAATGGATATAAAATGAAAATAAATTAATATTTAGGAGTCTAAATATCTTGACATAAAACCAGTTGAGTCTATGCTCTTGCTATGTTATATTTTTGAACTTTTATTGGCATTGTAATTAAATAAAACATTATTTTTGTGATAAGTAATTTATTCAATCCAACAAAGATCTAAGTACCAGGATTTATATGGGACAAGATAACACCTATTTTTGAAACATGCATTAGAATATTCAAAATTTCAATTTCAAATCAATCAAAATTATAACAATTTTGAGTGTATTTTTTTTATCAATAGGCTTGCCCCATATTATATGGGACTTAAACCTAACTGGGTAAATGTGTGTGCACTATTATACCTTTGCCTAACCCTTCGAGGATTACAGGAATGATGTTATGTAATTTTTATTTTTAATTGTTGAAATGATAGGATATGAAAGATCTAGTCTAGAAATGAAGCATTATAGTTCGAATTAAGTTGAAATAGTGCCTTAAACCAAAAAGATAAAAAAAAAAACACTTGTTTAAAACAATTTGAACTGTTTGTTTTATAAAATTTAAAAAAAAAACTGTTTTTTTCCCAACCGTCTGGAACCGAGCGTTAAGGCGTCAATAAAAATATAAGAAATATTTGATTTCTATCAAAAGTATTTATTTTTAGGGGATAGTCTTCATAAATTCCAATAAGTAAAACAAATTCTGACTTAATACAATCCTTTATTTAATAAATTACACATTTGAGTGTAGGTAAATATAAAATACATAACATTGTCGGGCGTAAAGGCTCATTAATGTTGTCATACAATACAATGCAGGCACATTTAAAGAAGAGCACCATTCAAGCAAAGCTTTTAGGCACAAAAGTGTCGCAATAGTTTCAAACAAAAAAATCTTATTTTATAATTTCTATGTAACAAGTAAATATAATAATAATGTAACAAGTTGAGACTGACAGAGTGACGACCGATATATTAAGCTGTATACAGGTGGAGGGGACATCGACGCTCAAAACCGTAATCACGTGTTCAGTACATTATTCTGAACCCATAGACTTTTTTCATCGGTAATTTACAAAAGAATCAGCTGTTTCCTACAACAGTGCAATACCTACACTATCAAAATGTATGGAGAAGCTGATTTAAAAAAAATACCAATCAAAAATTTATATGTGGGGGGATTCCCCCGAGGGTTGCCCTTCCACCCTGTTTTCCAGGACCTTTTGGCGTTAGAATGTTATTTTTGGCGGGATGTTGTTACTAAACATAGGTATTTATATGAAATTATATTGCGATAACAAGGTGGCGTCGTTAGTCTAGATTTTAGTTACGCGCCAAAAGATCTATACTCCTTTATGTCGTGACGAAGCTATTATAGCAAAATTTTTAGACACGCGCCTTTTCTTTACGCGCCGTCGATGCCCATTCGCGTCTTCAGCGCTTTGCTAGACATGACAGCAGCATTAGCTATATGCGTCTGCAAGGTGTCGTTGTTAAACGAGCGTAAAAAAACGCCGCATGCATAGGTTTAAAAAGTCACATTGGAACACACAGTACGTTGAAAATTAAGCTTTAGCTCTGGCCACACTGAAGCGAGTCTCGCGTGGGATGCGACGACTACATGGCAAGCGTCTATTCTCTTAATGATTGTCACGATTATTCGCGCGTTTGAACAACCATACAAGTTTGATAAAATAATCAGTGCGAGGGAATTTAGCATCCCGCGCGGGATATGCTTCAGTTTAGCCAAAGCTTCGCACAAGAAAAAGAGTGCTATCCTTTTTTTCACAACAGAGCAATATTTGTATGTAATAAGGTAAATTTTTGTTTTACTAATAAATAAGGCTAGGTGGGAGAGATGAAAACAAGACATTATTGATCTTATTATCTTCATTAGTATAGGTACAGTTATAAAGTAACTTAAATTTCTAAAAATGTGTGATTTTTTTTCAAATATAACTTTATAAATACTTGAAATTACGAATGTCAGAATTAGTAGGCAAACACATTAAAAAGTTTTAGATTTTTAAATAAAAAGTTTCGTTTTTACTGCCGTATTTTTTTATTCATTAAATCAATTATATTCTTGTGTATAAACAAAGATTCTTTAACTTCAAATATTCATAAAATATAGGCAATGTCTTTTAATTTCAATTTCTTTTACAGGTAAATGCAGACGAACGTTAAATTATATAATATAAATCAATTTATAAATAATTATTATTATCTAATTATGACAGATCTTAAAAAAAAAGTGGATAACAGATGAACCTATAAAATATTCAATGAAGATAGTATGAGAGATAGTCTCTAAAACTAAATTGAATATTGAAAAAACTATTTTAATACAAGACTCGACTTTGTGGTAAATAGTTTTTGGCAGGAATAATAGTACAGTAATATTTTAAATTGTTTTACATTCAAGAAGAGTGTGTTAACAGGTATAAATGACCTTATTTTAAGCGCGTAAGGTGTTTTATTTAATGCATATTTACGAGTAGTTAATGTAATGTGGGGCATTATTTCTTTAACATTTATTGTATCGGCTTTTTTCAGGCGCTATCGGTCAATGGTACGAAAAAAATACCCAGTATAAATAAGAATAATATAATTGTATAACAAACCATTTGAGTCAAACTCAAAATGAATATAGATTTTTTTAATATTTGCAATAAATATTTTTTATAAATTCTAGATAGTTAATGAGATTTTTTGAAATCAGATCAAGAGGACGAAACAATTT
Source organism: Noctua fimbriata (assembly GCA_905163415.1). NCBI lineage: Eukaryota > Metazoa > Arthropoda > Insecta > Lepidoptera > Noctuidae > Noctua > Noctua fimbriata. Next base: position 4,890,226 of record LR990930.1, read on the forward strand.
GGCGATAGTAATATATAACATGTTATTCGAGTTACTATAATGAACGTAATGTAACATTATTAAAAATATATATAATAAATTATGAAACAAAATAAAAAGATAATTAATTAAGGCAGATAGGTAACTTTTGTTTCCTAATTCAGGTATTTTTAAACTTTCGTGTTACATCGTACAACCTTTATCTTACGAAATTAAATATATTTCAGAAAATATTCTGTAATAATTTTGTATAATACTACTCAAAATGTGTAAAGCATAAAAATTTAACCGATAGATGTCGCTATTCTAACTCGGTACAGCGCCATCTATTGACAAAATTCTAAAACTTACGAATTGCTGAGAAAGCTGTTTCTTTTTTTTTGTTGATTGGCACGAGAGCCCGTTTAGGTCTTTACCAATACAGTAGTTTTGCTTTTTAGGCGAACCTTTTTAGTTTAAAACCCATACCTGAGTAAATTCAATACATCAGTTAATAGCTTCACTTCAAAAAGTTCTCATTCAATAATCGTCGATTATGAATCTACCTATGACAATCTTACAAACTCGAAGAAAGTACACATACACATTTAAAAATAGAATAGGTACATAACTTACATTAAAAACATTGAGATACTTCAGAAGATCTTAAACAATTTATGTGAATATGATTAAAACCACTGAGATTAAAATTATAATAAATGAATCTTAAATATTGATGTACTTTAGACGTCGATTGAGAGCCTTGTTTAACTTAGTAGAGCCCCAACAGCCCTAACAGACACTTCTTGTAGTGGCCTGAGCAGTCGCCCTGAAAAAAAATAAAAATAATTGTTTGACATTGGTTTAAAGTGAAAATAGCCTGAACTACATTATTTTCTCTTTATCTCACTAGAAAAACAAGATAAGACGGACATTAAAAGGAGCTGGCAACTTAAGGTTCGCGCACATTGTGTCGGGCCGCAGCGGGTCGGGTCGAAGCACAAAAATCCGCTCAAATCGCTCGTATGTATTTTATATGAACTATCGCACACGATGCTGGGGATCTTTGATTGCGTGACATTTTTTTTTCCGTTGGACCAATATGTGCATGTCACTTTCTTATACGGCGTTTGGTGAAATAGCAAGCATAAAAATGCTTGCTATTTCACCAAACGCCGTCAAACGCGCTCAAAAGAGCGCGTTTGACTGTGCGGCATGTGCACTCTTAAGTAGGATTAGCCCACCCAATAACATAAAATAAGTGAACAGTACCTCTATCCAGCTCTGCAGCGACTCTCCATACTTGGCCTGGAACGCGTCAGAGATGTCACCCAGGTCGATCTCGCTCCGAGTGACCATCAGACGAATGAGCTGGCGGTCGTTGGTGCCGAGTCCCTTCATCGACTTGTGCAGGCGTTCCGCGAAGAATAATGGCTTGTTGCGCACGCTTTTGACTGGAAAGAGAAAGAAAAAAATTCAAAATTGGAAAGACAGAATTTCATGTTCTTATTTTAAGAGGGAAGCGCCAAGGCAGCCCGCGAAATTCAAATTTCCTTAGATTTTCTGCAATTTGCAGTTCAGTTTCACGCTATATGTTAAACAAAATATGATTTGCGTTACACGTTTGTAGTTTATTTTATCCCATTTCATGAAAAAGTCATTCAATGGGATTAAATGAATTTAAAGGGTTGTATTGATGACTTTAATGATTATAACTCTGTAAAGCCATATTTGTTTCGGTCGCGCATCATATTTTAGTCAACATACAACTAGACACTGACCTGTGAATTGCAAAAAAAAAGTAAGAAAACTTGATTTTCGCGGGCTACCCTGGCGTCAAGCAAAGGGGGATGACTATGACGTCTTAAAGCAGTAGTAATTCGAGAGTGGGAAAGAGACAGAGCTATACAGGTCGTCTAGCGCCATCTCTTTCCCACACTAGAATTACTTCTGCAAGACGTCATGATAGGCCACCTGATTGTTGTTAAGGCGGGCCGCAGCGCGTAACAATGCAAAATTGCGACAAATCTCGATATGAGTTATGTCGACGCTACAAAGCAATCATTGTATCAGTAAGCTCTTGACATCGAATGTATCCAGACTAGATAGGCTAGAGCACATTTGAGGGGCCGTGTCGTATTGTAAAAATCCTCCTCCATAATTTTCATCGTACATTACAGGCGGGCTGCATAGCAACGAACAATAGTGGCCGCAAAAAATCTGCCAGTGTATTGCACTGTGGCCCGGCTAGGGCCTGAATTGTGCGAAGGTACGCACAGCGACCAATGAATGCGGATCTCACATTGTATTGGAAATCTATACAAAGTGAGGTCATCTTATATTGGTAATGTACAGCTTGATGTGTTGCCGTGTGTAGATACAAAATGTAAGAAAGTGACAGGGCATAAAAATATGGGCCTTGGAAAATTCTGTGTACACTCGGCGACATCATGTTATAAATTTCCAGTATAACATGGCCTGGCTTTGTATATATTTCCCATACAATGAGAGATCAGCATAAACTGGTTTTGAACAGCTTGATTGGCCGTCGTGGGTACTAAACAGTCCCGTTTCAGGGAGTGTACGAGTTTTATTTTTGCATAGAACCTCTTCATTCGTACCTCATACAGGTTTTTAATGCTATGTAATAGAAATTGTACTCACCAATGGCTCTCAAAGCCTTCTCAAGATCGCCAGAGAACTCAGCTTTAATGGCGTCATCGATGTCATGTCCTGTCAGGGAGTGGTACTCTTGGAAGATGGCCTTCAGCTGGGGGAAGGAACGAGAGCAGAGCACTGCGTTGAACACTGATTCGTCTGTACCCAGGCGAAGCTCACCTGGAAAAAATAGAATAGAATATAAATGCAATGGAAAATAGTAGGTATGTAACAACTATTACTACTAGTAGAATACGCTGGAGTGCTGTGGTTACTGGCTACACCCATGCGGAAAAGGCGTGAGTTTACTTAACATTACATCACGCCTGTAATCCCCGAAGGTTAGGTTAGGTAGAGCTCTACTTAATAGTACACCTAGATTTTGTAACTTATGTTTAAGTCCCATGTAATAGGGGTCAGCCAATTACCATCAACTGGGTATAAATCCAGTCGCCGTGGCTGCTACTGAGAAATTCCTGATGGATAAACCTAATAACAATTTGCCTCGACCCGGGAATCAAACCCAGGATCTCATGTGATTACGAATACTAGACCAAAAAAAATATCGAAAAATTATTTAGAATATACCTTTAAATATACGATTTGTCAAGTGTAGGCAATACTTTAAGGGCGTGTAATACTCATAACAACTTTTACTATGGGACCAATATTATGAAATAAAAAAAAAAAACAACTTTTAAAAACTGACTGACTGTGTAATTTTTTTTAATATTAGGCGATCATAAACGTAGGGTCTTAACTGGTCTTTTTTGACGCGTCTACCCATCACTCTGTATATTCCTGCCCCCGTAGCATGACCACCGTAGACAACGATTTCTTTGACGGAAGAATCCACAAAATGACAGATTGTGTCGACACAATGACAGATTTCTTTGCACCATCTGTCATTTTGTCGATTCTTCAGTCAAAGAAATCCTTGTCTACGGTGGTCATGCTACGGGGGCTGGACGACCTAGATTCTAGCTCGTCGAATACGTGTTCGTCGCGTTCATTTGTTTCGCGGCCGAACATACGATCGCGATGATCGCTTTCTATTAGCGCACCCGGTTTAGGTCGTAAGTATAACTCCTGAACTTAGTGTGTTGAGTTCGATTCGAGGTCAAGATAACTATTTTTGGACATTTGATTTCTATCATTAATTTTTCAATGTGTCTGCCTATACCTACGATAAATACCTACAAGCGTGATGGTACATAATTCCCTCATACTTGCATTACTATGAAATCTAATAATAACTATTCGTAGAGGGCCACTAGATCAGCACACTCCAAATGACACATGATCCCGAAATATAAATAAACAAGAATGAACTAACGTATCTATGTACGTCACTGATAGTCATCGCTATCATTTGTTTAAGGTAGGTTCTCGTGTGCGTGCGTCATGGTTTGATCTGACGTCATAAGTACTCGTATATTATGCATTTGGTTGTGGATATAGTAGCAATGTTTTTTTTTGTAGACTGTAGAGAATGCCTAAGGCAAGGCGTGAAGTCTGTCTTATCATTTTTTGTGCACGAGTAGTTTAATTTAATTAAAAGTTACTTTGAACATAACAGCATAACATAACATCACGTGTAATCCCCGAAGGGCTAGGCAGAGGTAGCGCCAGTTATGTTTAAGTCGCATGTAATAGAGGGCCTATTGCCATCAACCGAGCGCAAATCCAGACTCCGTGGCTGCTACTGAGTAATTCCTGATGGAAAAACCCAATAACACTTTGCCCGACCCGGGAATCGAACTCAGGACCTCATACTCAGCAGTCGTGCTTGCGACCACTAGGGCAGTCACTTTGAACTTATTTAGGTTAGGCGTTATTCCTGTTATCGTCGCAGAACTGTCAGAATAGCAGAGAAAGATGGAACCGGGAACATACATGTATAATGCCCAATTTTTAATTGGAGTACTTGATTTTACAACTACTTTCGAATTAAGATGTTTCCTTCAATGAAACGTAGAATTCGAAATTCAAAATTAGTCCTAAACTAAAATTACTCAAAACCGGCGTACCAAGTAAAAGTACGTGCTAAGTAACGTTTATACATGACGTGACGTTTATACGTGACCTATGACGTGATAGAACACGAAACACTAATAAGAATCCGCCTTTATTTCACAACTAAAACAAAGGTTTTATACATGACGTGACGTTTATACGTGACCTATGACGTGATAGAACACGAAACACTAATAAGAATCCGCCTTAATTTCACAACAAAATAAAGGTTTTATACATGACGTGACGTTTATACGTGACCTATGACGTGATAGAACACAAAACACTAATAAGAATCCGCCTTTATTTCACAACAAAAACAATGGTTTTATACATGACGTGACGTTTTTACGTGACCTATGACGTGATAGAACACGAAACACTAATAAGAATCCGCCTTTATTTCACAACTAAAACAAAGGAACATCGTCATCTATCCACCGTTTTATCAAATATATTTAGCACGGCTGACTCATGCGGAGGACGTCCCTATGGATTTACGTCAACAGTGACTCAAAGCTTCCATTTTAATATGTGTTAACTAGATCATCAGTAGCATGTTAGTCAATAAGATGACTAAGTAAGAAAAAAAAACGCGAATCGGTAAGAGTAAGGAGGGGTACGTTCTCAGGCTCGGTAGAGTGACAATCTTCGCATGGTGGCTGGTAGCAAATGGATGCTGAGAATCGAGTTGAATGGCGTGCGATTGAGGCCTATGTCCAGCAGTGGACTGCTGTAGGCTGATGGTGATGATGAAAAACAAAAACAAGAAGTTTTTTTGTAAGAATAGTCTTAGTTCATGGTCTAACTTCTGGTTTATACTGACGTAGTATACTATATGTGAACGTATCAAGTAAATAAACGATTTCGCTAAAAGAAAGCCAAAATACACCTTAACATAAAGATATAAGAAAGGTTTCTTCAGAAAGGTCAGGTAGATGTGTTAGTAGATTTCATGATTCTGGCCTCCTGGTAGTTTGTGAGACTTTACTAAAATTGTTTCTCATCTCTTACTTGTCCTTGCCAATTACCTACACTACGTAATCTTCGAGTGTAAACTCGCACAGTGACCTGAGGCTATTCGTGCCAATATATCTACTACTAGCAAATCCAAAGCGGGGAGTGCTGCAGTGTGAATGTACGAACTACGACAAAACGTAGTACTAGTGAAAACAAAAGCTCCGTTAGTTTTAAAGCAGAATTGTGTAATAGAACAGTAGAACAAATAGGTGTTTGTGGTCCTACGTACTACGATTTTGTACCACCTTAAATCTTAGGATTAGTGGGAAAAAATTTTCCGTATGTCGGAACGAACTCAAAAAATCAGTAATGATGGTTACTATAGGTATGGTACAATTGGAAAAAACTGTAAAAAGAAATTGTTCGCGTATAGAATTTAACCATAGAGTACCATAGAGTCGCCATTCCGCGCCAAAAAATGTTCAAGTTTCTATCTTGTTGACAATGAGATTTAAATGGTGTTGTCTCGCTCACTCATACTGCACATCATATCTATCGTTTCATGCGGGATGTGCAGCTCCGCGCGACCAAGTACGGTGAGGGCACAATTATGGTTCGCATAGCAACACACTTACTGATTATTTTTAAATGGATATTACCATCGATTAGTTACAAGTTTTTGAAATTATCTCACATGATTCTCGTACATAATACAAGAAGCAGGAAAGTCCAAACATAATGCGTGGCCTTGAGATAACGAACGCACTTGAACTTTGGTTTTCTCATTCATTTCACGTGTGTAGGTAAGTTGTTGAATTTCAAAAGCCTGTATCAAATATTGTAATTTAAACCATATAACAATGAGCATAAAAGTCAAAACGGATGTAATTCATTGAAAGTGTGAGTGATTTTTTTTAGTAAGCAGAGTCGGAGGTTCTCACTTGTTTTATCACGGACATCAGTACCCAACGTTTTTGTTTTATTCATAGAATAAACAAAGCAAGTAGTTTTGTATGATATACATAATACATATGTCAGCAACAAAAATATAGTACAATGGTACATGGATGTTTTGGCGTTCGAATGACATTCAAAGGAGGCGCTATTGGTAAACATTAATTGTAAAATTAATATTGAGCATGAGGTCCTGGATTCGATTCCCAGCTCGGGCAAATGGTTCTTGGCTTTTTCCAGGCGTGGTGTTATGTTGTAAAATTATTATGGGAAAATATTCAAAAACAAAATGGCAGTGTGAGTAGTTAGTTAGGTATTGTATAGCTATATTATGTCCAATGCATTTATTAATTAATTTAATTAAACATTTTAAAACAGGAATCATACTGATAACGAATTGGCAACCACAAAAACATTATCTCTTCCTTCCTAGCATACTAAATTGCAGCAGTATTTGATGTTATTTTCAGTATGTTTTAAATTGCAATTAAATATAACTACTGCCAAATAATGTAAGTAATAATACTCATATTATAAAAAGGTAAAATTTGTAAGTTTGTATGTAGGGGGTAATCTCCGAAACAAATGATCCAATTCTAAAAAATTTTCACTGGCAGAAAGCTACATTATTCTTGAGTGCTATAGGCTATAAATTATATTTATATCATGTATATCAGACGAGCTATCACATTTTTTACGGACAAAGTCGCAAGCGAAGTGCTAGTTGTTAGTATATTTATTTATTTAAACTTAATATACAAGAGTGGTACATAGACGGACTTAATGCCACAAGGCATTCTCTACCAGTCAACCTTTGTGTTAAAAAGGACAAGATTGTGATTAGTTACAAAAACAATGATTAATGTATATTTAAATTTGTTCTCATGTAAGTGAAATGTAATTTCTTTATGAGAATTAAATGTCTTTAACCAGAAATAATTTTCTCATAAAACTAACACCTTTATGCGCCTCCGTATATGTCACAGACACATGATTGAGTATGATAATTTTAAAAGTAAACAATATTGTTTATGTTAACAGGGTAAGCAAGTATAGTGTGTACAATAAATATGACTTACTTTAGAATTTGTTTGAAAAAAAGAGGATAAATGTATGTTCAAAACTCTGCTTTTGGTGTTAGAAATATTAAGGGCAAGGCAGTTTTTTTATCTAACGTTTTCCAATTCGATACGTTATCCCAACAAATTACGGTACAATTTCATTTGAACATAACATGTCGTTTAGAAATGTATTCCACAAGAAATTTTTTGCTTATTTATGACTTTATTGTTAGTAGCATAAGTTTCAATATCTTACCAGCTTGGAGCAAGCTCCTGGCATCTTCCCTAGCCTTGTCTTGATTGACGTTGAAGTCTTCAGATCTGTTACCCTGGAAACCGGAAAGGATAAAAGTTAAAAATATTTAAAAAAAAGAGGGGGGGGGGGGAGTGTGAGTTTCAGTGTGTGTGAAACTCACACACAATCTCACACTCGCCCCCCCTCTCACTTCAGTTTATCCGTGATCATGGTGCTTGCAACAGCGCCGAAATATCGGGAACTCAAAACAAACAGTAAACATGGTAAATATCCCGTATCTAGTGTAAATGATAAAAACATTTTTGAATGTTACTGAACTTCACATAAACAGCTGAACAGACATCGATGAAATAAGGACGGACTGACCAAGATGTCCTGGTTTACTACTAGATATCTTGATATATTGGTGCTTAAGGCACATTTCTTCTAGGATGCGAATTTTTTGTTGCCTGAACTGTCCCATTCCTGGGCAAAGGCCTCCCCCATTCCTTCCACTTCTGACGATGTTCCTCTTCTCTTCAATTCCCGAGAACTACTTAATAATTATTATAGGGGGTGGAAGGTACACCGACGCCAAAACGTTTACCACGTATTCAGTAGGTACCTACATCATTCTGAGCCCAAAAAAATCTGCTGTTCCATACATTTTGACCGTGTAGGTATAGCACTTTTGTAGGAAACAGCAGATTTTTTTTTAAAATTACAGATGACTTATTTATAGTAGTTTATTCCCACAAAACGGCACGGAAGTGACAAACATCAAGGAGAATTATGAATAATAATAATAACAGAATGATGTACTGAATACGTGGTAACCGTTTTCGGTGTCTCTTCCACCCCGTAGGCAACAGCTACTAAATAATTATTTTCCTAAACAGTATATTAGAGAGGACCACAAATCGTCCACGTAGATAGATTTAGAAGCGAGTTTCCTTGAAGTGTCTACGATATTATCAAATACATTTACAGAAGAAAGACACATAACATTTTTTTTTAAACCGCGAGCTTCTCCGCGTCGCTTAAACCATGAAAACAATTTCATTGTTCGTCGCTCTGTTTAATTTAAATGAAATATAATATTTACCATAGAGAGTGACGTCATGAGCCGTTTGAAGTTTCCAGATGTGTCACCGCGTAAATCGTCTTCGAGGAGGCTTCCGTACACTGTGGAATGAAAATAGTATTAATATTAATAAAGTTAAGAACTAATTTCCTGGTATATACACATACAGTGGGCCGCAAAATTTACAATTTTTACCATAGGACCGACCATGAAATCGCAAAAAATAATTCTGCTGTTCCATACATATTAGTCGCGTAACTCGAAACAATATAGGCCACAGCAGATTTTTTTTTATCATTTTTCATAGCTAGGCATAGTAAAATGTTGCTCGAATTTATGAGTATTACATTCCTTTAAAGTATTGCCTAGGTTTAACCAATCACCCTGTATAATCAGCCAAAAAATCCATAATTTATCCATACCGTGTACGCACGGTGTATATTTAATTATATTCATCATCATCATCATCATTTCAGCCGAAAGACGTCCACTGCTGGACATAGGCCTCCCCCAAAGGGGGGGTTTTGCCATAATCGCCACGCTTGGCAGGCGGGTTGGCGATCGCAGTACGGTTGTTAAAAGAGAACAGAGAACGCTGCTGCCCATTCTCTGGTAAGTCCCTTAGTCGCCTCTTACGACACCCACGGGAAGATATGGGATGGTGCTATTCTTTACGTCCGACACCATACAGTACCAATGTAATTATATTCATGACTTTTCTATATTTACCATATGTACGGTAGAAAAAAGACACCTCGAGGACCACCATGTCCCAAAACACACACACGAAACAAAACCACGTTTTGTTCCAAGTTTTGTACATGGAACAAAACGTGGGAAATGCAGCGATTTTTCCGACGTTCTTTTTTCTTCTATTCTCCCCTATCTACCGTCACGTTATCATTTAATCCCTTTATATTGGAGATCCTAAATTAATAAAATAAAAAGACGCACGAATAGTAGGTACAGTATGACCACTTGTGCAGTTCAAGGTGGCGCTGCTTGTCAAGAAAAATGCATCGATATGTCAAACTTGGTATTTACTCTAGTTCTTTGTTTTACCGCCTACACAGTGCTCAAGTATGCAAGATTACATAATAATAAGCGCAGACAGAATCACAGATGAACCAATATAAAGGCTCCGTCTCGTCTGGTGCAAACATAATACGTAACTTGTAGTATTGGACCATTGCCAAAAAGCTTTCAAGGGTGCGATACTTTTCAAATAAGTTAGACACTCCCCGGGAAATCAGACCTGTTAACCCTGGTCGTTGGTTGGTTTGGTTGGTTAACACGGTACGAGCTTTTCTAGTATCTCGTAACTATACCAAAAGTAGGAAAAGAAAAGCAGAATGAACAATAGAAATTCAAGATTCAAAAGTTTGTGACCAAGTCAACTTCATTCTGAATCTTTATCCTTATCTGCTTTGCTCATTCTCAACTATGTTAGGATCGGCTTTCAATCTAACCGGATGCATCTAATGAATTATCAGTTGGTATTTGACATGGAGTGACTGTCTATCAGATCACCCCAAACCAGTTACTCTAAGTTACGTTAAGACTACTCGCAACGACTGTCTAAGATCTAAAAATGTCAAAATCAAAAGTCATTTACGCTAATTAGACCTATAGTTACTATAATAATCGGAAAGCACGTAAAGCCGTTGATCCCGGCTGTCATTTGTAAATCTTTGATAGTCGTTACAGGTAGTCAGTGACTCGAAAGTCTGACAACCAGTCTTACCAAGGGGTATCGTATTACCCAGTACTAACTGGGTTGTGGAGGTCAGATAGGCAATCGCTCCATGTAAAATATTGATATTCAGCTGCATCCGGTTACGACTGGAAGCCGACCTCAACATAGTTGGGAAAGGCTAGGCAGATGATGAGGCTGATAATTACTTTTTGACCGTCATTTACATGAAACAGTCCCCCAAAACTTTGACACTTTCATTCCACACTTTTAGCTGACAGCCAGGATCAACTATGTGACGTACTTTCTGAGGCTCAGAGGGTTCTTGATCAGTAATACTTGGTTCCGGGACCCTGACTGCTAATCATTGCAATTTAATTTAATAAAAATAATCAATTTAAGTAATCAATCATTTGTAAAATATAGAATAAAGATTGTTGTATTATGCCGTACGGAGTGTATTGGAACTGCTTTTGCAATGTTTACATCTTATCTTGTACCCACATTCATTGCAAAATAAATGATTTCTGATTTCATATGCAAATAGCATACTGATTAACAATGAATGAGTAATGTTTTTGTATTCTTATCGCCTTTATTCTTCGACTCAACGTCACTGGCAGTCTGCCCATCTCGTCAAAATACAGGGAATTATAAATCTGTTCCGCTAAGAGTCATGGGATTTCTCGTAAAGGGATTTATCATCTCCCCTTGTTTTCCCAGTAGTCATGCTTTCTACCACGATTTTTTTTCTGTGGAGTCTGTAATAACACTGTTTTCTTTCCGATTCGGTACAACTGTACTTTACGCTGATAGTCTTTACGTATTAGTCGCTTGTACTTCCCTAAGTATCTTTGGAGAGAAATACTCCCGGTTTATGAATTGATAATAATTTAAAGTTATCCAATTCTACTTTAGCATCGTATAAGGAAATTATACGGAAATTAAACGTAACGTACGCACGACGTCCAATCAAGCTTTACAAAACCAGTTTATACGGATCTCTCATTGTATAGGAAATCTATACAAAGCGAGGCCAAGTTATACTGGAAATGTACAGCTTCATGTGCCGCCGTGTCTACGTCATACTTTTAAAATTCTCTGGGTTTTGTTGAATGAATCAGAAAATCACCTTAGAATTCTTGATCCGCGAAGAAAAAACCTTAGCAAAAAATATCACGGTTTTTTTCTGTGGATTCACTAGAAAAAAACCGTGGTAGATTGATGGTATCCCACTTCAACAAGCTAAGAGCTATCCCATAGTAGAGGGTTTATTTTATTCAAAATTACCAGTCCCATTTATTTATTTACATACATGCTTAATGCCGCAGACCATTCCAAGTATTTTTTGCGTTAAAAAAATACATCATTGTTGATTGTGATTATGTGTGTGCAAAAATAAACAATGATTCCGACACGTTTCAGTTCACAAACGACTCGACGCGCGCTCAATCAGCGCTCAAGAGGAAACTAATGATTAAAACAAAGGATTTAATTAACTTAGTTTACAGCACCAGTTACAGTGCGGACCGCAGTTATTTTTGCTTGTTGCTGGGTCTATGTCAAATTTTTTTTTTATGTTGTGTGTACTTGTGACATGTGCCAAATAAACATATTTTCTTTCTTTGCTATCAAGCTAAGCGCACAATACAGTAACTACCCGCATCGGGCCGCAGGTCGCAGTGCATTGTTTTTTATTTGATACAAAAAAGCGCGGTGATACAAAAAAACCCGTCTGTAGAGTGCGATGGTTCATTTAAAATGTACGAAAATGATATAGGGAATATTTGCGGTGCGACCCGCCTAAATCTACGTCGGCCTATAGCTATACACTACAATGAATTAAGGTTTTAATCCATTACCCCCACAAAAAAAAAAAACTCTCAGCGATAACCGGTCAATAACCAATCTTCATTTGTTTCAACATGATTGGTAGTGACTCGGAACTGGCAACCCAAGGCTACTTTTGACAGACCATTAAGAAAAAAACTGTTGAATCATATTCATGGCCCCCAAAAAAGCCTCGATCTTCTCTGACGTCATAATGACTTAACATCGATATTTGGCCACGATCCAAATATTGTTCCGGCTTGTAATTTTAGTAAATAATCGTGGGTTAGAGCGGAACGGTATAAAAGCGTAAAGAATAAACATTGTAGTTAGTTAGTACGATAATGAGCCTAGATATAACCTTGAGAAAGTCCATAATCATGTGACTATAACTACCGTAATTTATAGCAATGAGAGAAACAGTAAGTTAGAAAGAGACAGATACAGTAATTTTTTCCGTTTAATACAATTATCTATACAAGGACTTTAATTGAGAGCAAAAGAAAGATATTCATCTGTTGTATCTGAACTCCAGCTACAACTCTGACAGACTATGGATTTTATTTGTCAGTAGACTGAGCATACTGAAGATTTGGAACTGTGCCCAAAACTGACATCGACGGTTAGCCTAGAACAAATAATAGGATCCGGTTTCGCTAAACGGCCACATTGTGAATCTCTTTTTTAACTATATAAAACCTCCGAAGAGGTCATTGTACTCACTATGTAACCAACATTAAAATCGCGAAAAATAAAACAGCTGTTCGCTACGTTTTGTCGCATTATATGCGAATAATTTGTACATAATGATGTAGGTATTTACACAAAGGATTTTTCTTCGCGAATCGAGAATTCTTAAGATGATTCAGTGATTAATTCTGTAAAGCCCAGGAAATTAAAAAAAAGCTATGACGTTACGTTCCTTTATCTATCTTTTTTTTTTAATTTGAAAAAAATCACCTTATGTGATGGTAAAGTAGGACAACTTCAAATTATTATAAACTAGCGACCCGCCCCGGCTTCGCACGGGTGCAATATACATTTAAACCACTCTTGAATCACTCTAGCTATTGCTGAAAACTGCATTAAAATCCATTGCGTAGTCTAAAAGATCTAAACGTACAAACAGCGGGAGCGACTTTATTTTATACTAAGTAAAGATTAAAGATTCATAAACCGGGTGTATTTCTCTCCAGCGTCACTTGGGGAAATACAATCGACTCATACGGTCTATCAGCATAAAGTACATTTGTACCGAATCGGAACAGAACAGTGTTATTTTAGGCGTGTTCAGAGGAAACTGACCATTACATAAAACATCACACGTCCAAGGACTTCGTGTGCTAAGAATCTTCAAGTTTTACACCAATTTACGCAATTTCATACCAATCGTGGACCGTTACCTACATGAAATTGGTTGTATCCTCTGTTTGATTATAATACTAGGTTTCATGTGAGCTCGATGTAAATGAAATGTACTAGTGTACTCAATAGTAATAGGTGGTAGGTACTTAATGTACATACACTTGTATCCAGTGAATATTCTTTTCATAAAATAAAATAAAAATAAAAAATATATATCAACTTTGTGTAAGTTGATTTTAAAATTACAAGGTACTGTTAAAAAATGATGTTTTAAAAGTTATTTTTTTCGTTTAATAAAAACTCAGATTGATGATATTTTTGGAAACTAAATTGCGAACGCAGTTTACAGTGCTGTGAAGTGTGTACAGTTGTACACATTATGTTGACTTACCCATCGTTTTTATGTAATAGGGTCATGTCTCATTTACCTTAAGTAATATTCTTAGAATTTTCTAGTTGTATGTTTCGGTAGGTACCCTTTTTTTTTTCTCTCTTATTGTTTTGGGGTTTTTGTCTAAACAGATATGTCAACCCCATCGTGCCTTTTAACAATTTCACTTTAAACCTTATTATTAAACTTAAACTATAAACAAACAGTTACCTACTAACATTGTTTAGAAATAAGGTTTAAATTTTTATATACAGAATTAACAGTATACGTAATAGAGTAGTTTCCTGTTAATCACAGAATATATGAAGTAAGTACCTACAATAATTGACCCATACATAATACCTAATGTTGGCTATACAAACTCGACCAAGAGCTCTCTCTATGTCACTCTCGAGTCGTCTCTCGAAGCACCGACACGGGACAGAGACCAGAGAGCAAGCGAGGAACACAGAGGCTAAACGAGCGCTACTATACACTCCCGCGCTCGCCCTGCCTCTGAATGTCTCAGCAAGAATGTGCAGTCACCATAAGCCTCGGTTTCGATCGTCGCGACAACCGTAAACATAATACGTTGCAAACTTCACTCTTTGTTTACACGATCGAGCGAGCGAGATGTAAGATTTCATGCGACTATGGATAGGAAAATGCCTATAGTCTAAACCTAGCCTAGCTGTAACTTCATTTCTCAATAATAGTATCATTGAACTTGATAATACAGCGTACATTAAGTGCAAACAGTTGCCCACTCAGACCACTCTTGGAAATAACAAAGTGACTCGTATAGAGAATTATTTGTTGTTGACAAAGAGGCCCTTTTCCGCGACGCGTAACATTTCATTAATTACAAGGTTACGTACATATAAACGCTGTAAGTGCGAGCGAGACATCCGATATCAAAAGTACTTGCGTATCATCAGGTGCATATTACGCTACGATTCCATTAATGCGAAATTAAAAATAGGTGCGGGATATATGAAATGCTTGCAGTATTCAAGTATTTCAACTGAACGCTAAAATTATCAACGCCTGAATAGTTAGCTAGAAATAGCCAGGAATAATAAACATTCAAAATAGCATTATCACAATGTACGGTGAGCGCACTCTTTGTTAAGGGGGAAGCCCGCGAAATTCAAATTGTCTTATGTATTTTGCAAGTAGCAGGTCAGTGTCAGACTAAGTTGATTAAAATATGATTTTTTTATCTTATTGAGTGACTTTTTCATGAAATAGTCATTCAATGGGATTAAATGAACTTAAAGGGGTTGTATTGATGATTTTAATGATTTTACTCTGTAAAGCCATATTTGTTACGGTCGCATTAATGAATTTCAGGGGATACCCTGGCGCTTCCACCTTGGCAGTCAGTTTGCAATGTCAATTTTAAAACTCTTTAATAACTGTCAAAGAACGACGGTTTTAATTTGAATTTACGGATAATTTAAGCTACATAGTTTTCCTTGAGGACAAAACCAAAGGACTTCACTTGTACTTGTACGGCAACCAATTTCGAAATACCTAATTTTATTTGTCGAACTTTGTGGTTCAACTGACTAATAGCAGTCACGGATTTTTGCCTCTAAGGAATTATGTTTCTGTATGTACATGTTACGGCTAAAACCCGAAGTAAGGTTACACCTAGTTCTAGCCACCTAGGTGCGGCCGGTTAGGTTAGAACTGTGACAAAACGCGCGCGAGCCAAGCGAGCGCAGAGAGCGGTGCCGCGGCAGCTGCCGGCGAGCGCTACATCCAAATTGGTTGCATCAAACTTCCAAATTTAAATTTATTTTAGTGATTATTCGGAGTTTATCCAGGTATAGCCGGCTAGAACTAGGCGTAACCTTACTTCAGCTTTCAGCCGTAACATACACACTATAAAAAAAGTAAAAATACTCACTGGCAGTATAAGTCTGTTTGATAACATTGATCTCATGGTTAGACATGGTGCACATAACTTCAATCAGGACATCTTCGTCGGTACCGATGCCGGCGATAGCATCATGGACCTCCTTGCAGTAGAACTGTGGCAGAGGAGTCATGAGGGCCACCAGCAGGTCTTCAAACTTGCCAGTGGTTTCACTCTTCAAATCTGACACGAGATCCTGTTAAAAGAAATTAATATTGTTAGGTTTGGGTCTTATTCTAGCGCCTCGTTGGTGTAGTGGCTGCAAACGAGGCTGCTGATCATGTGGGCTGGTCCGTCTGACAGTGTTATTGGGGTTCCGATGTAAAATGTCTCACTAGAAACCCGAAGTCTGCATTTGACCGTGTTGTGGCTCGCCCTATCGTGTAACGGAAATATACCCGGTGAGCTGCGGGTGTTCTACTTATACTAAGGGCACTCATAAGAGAAAACTGGTGGTGGTCTAGTTATACGTGACGTGAGTTTAATAACCCGGAAGTGAACCAGTTGCTTATGAATGAGGTTTCTGTGTTCCAATTTGACAAGTATTAATGGGCCGTTTCCGATTTCTTTATGAATTTATACAGGAACTCTCTACTTTTGACCACCACTTGTCTGTTTTATGGCTCAGGGAATCTAAGGAAACTTACTGAACTTAAAATAGATGAAGGCGTAGGGCTGCCAGTGGTTATTCGTATGTCAATTTTTATGAGTAATTTTATGTCGTCTTCCAGAATAAAGATAAACACTATCCCGGATTTACACATGAATGTGTCAGTGGCTCCGGGATAGAGCTGAGCAGAATGATGTACTGAATACGTGGTAACCGTTTTCGCGTCGGTGTATTCCACCCCGTATAAAGTGAAACGAAACTTATAATATTTGTTATGCGTTGTACGTTTATGGTATAATTTTTCTTTTTTGTCATTTTGAATGCACGTCATGTCACTGCGACAAATAAATATATGTTTTCTTTCTTTCTTCTTATAGTTAGTTGAATTTCGATACCATTTTAGCCTTTAACACGTCCCATGGATGAGGAAAATAAACCACTATTACAATGACATATGAAATTACATCACAGTTCGTTACAGGAAAACGCAAAAAGCCGTACGAGTTCTTTCCAAGAATGGCGAATATGCTTACTATACAACTTTCTAAGAACAACGATCGATAGAATGAGCTCGTCTGTATTGAATGTGGTCAGCTGATCCGAATATGTGAGCAGTAGTTGTCTCTTTTACGGGCCGTGCGGACAAGGGACTTTTATCGGTTTTAAAATGTGTGGGATTCGTCGGATGCGTGTGTGTGTGTGTGTATTTATATCAAGTAACATAACATCCCGACTTTATTCCCCGGCGGGTTAAGGTCATTACACATTGATCCACAGCGTTAGACGTTTTGCCCATACAGTTTTTTTTCTTTCAGCTTTTTTAGTTGTGGTATGATAGTTTCTCACACAATTTCTTGCCGAGTATTCATTTTCCATTGTTTCTAAAAGTTATCAGCAAATCATACACAAAGACATAAGAAGAAAATATATGTATTATAGAAGATAACACATAAACTACCCAAGTTATGTGAATACAATTTATATGGGACAACCGCGCGAGGTTCCTCTACCAAATATACAACAGAATCGGACCAGAAATCACTGAGTAATGAGGTAACAAATATATAAAAATAGAGCCGAATTGAGAACCTGCTCCTTTTTTATTAGTCGGTTAAAAAGAGCACAAAGTATTGAACAGCGTATGCATCTTTTCGCATAGACGTGATGAACGTGTTCTTAGACAGAGGTGTAAACGTTGTACACCCATATTTCGCCAGTTGCATTTCGGGGAGGTCCCTCATCTGCGCAGGCCTTTATAGTGAAGTTAACATCGGCGTATGTAACCACCGTGAATCGGGATCGATAGTATGGCGACGTTGTGTCTGGACCACAAAATCAACTTCCTGTTTTCCTCAGAACCACACATACAAAGTTATAGTATCAACTTGTTAGTTCCAAATTAGACGTTGATTTTTGCAATATTGTTTGTTGAATTATACAACATTATTTTTAGTATATGCGAAACCTGAATATAGTTTGATCAGAATAAGTAACTGAAGCGATTCCAATCATTTTTAAAATATGTTATTTTTTTTCCCAAAAATATTTAAAAAAGTTAAAAGTTGGACACCGACCGACTTTGAGTACCTATCGCAATAATTTAGGTACCTACTGCCAAATTATTATTATCAATGAGCTCAAGACGACGCTGGAGGCGCGCGCTGCGTGGTGACCACGATTTTGCGGACAACTAGGTAACAGAACAAGCCTGTAACTTTGTGATTTTTCATGTTACAGTTTTGAAATTTTGTACATAGATTCTTTACATAAAAATACTAGACACGTGTATCAGGTTTCGCATATACTAAAACTAATGTTGTATAAAAACTTTTTTTGTTTCACAGCCTGTATAAGTCTATGTGTAAAAGTCTTCCAAAAAATTTAAAAAACCACAGCAACCCTTTCAAAGAAAATATTTCAAACCACAATAATATCACAAATAGCTATTGTAGCTATGGTCTGCAGATCTTTGAATCTTTGAATACTTTTTATCTGACTTCTGAAGCCTACCAATTAATAATTAATTGATAAATTCATAGATCGATAGGTCTTTGACCGCAACGAAGTAAAGGATAGCCATACCATTACTTCTAGAAGGGCAGTAGTTGATCACCAAAGATTTTTAGTTTTAACACAGGTCCAACATGGTTGGCCATTTTGTTGACCTAAAACCACAACACGGAAATTCATAAAAAAAGCATTGCATGTTTCCATAACCAACCACAATGTTCTACTTTGAATAACACCTATCGCGTTTACTAGGCCACGAATGCGAGATTATACACATGGCGAGGCCAGTGAAACAATAGTGCAATGTTGGTAAACCTTATTACATTAGCTAGCGGCACATGCATTGTACAATTCCTGAATTTCAACCCTAACGTTTAGTTAAATAAGTTATTTCTTGTTTATCATGACTTGATATTGATATCTGTCATATCTGTAAAGATACGCTAGTTAATTTATTTTAACCCTGTATGCCAATACAAGCGGAGGAGGCGGCGGCGGCGGTGGAGGTTAGATAGGCAGTCCCATGTAAAATACTGATATTCAGCTGCATCCGGTAAAAAAGCTAAGCAGATGCTGATAATCAATTAATTCATTAACAAAACAACATAATATAACATCGCGCCAACCCCCGAAAGGTTAGGTAGAGGTGTACCCACGTTTCGCCAGTTGCAGTTATGTTTATAAGTCCCATGTAATAGGGGCTGACCTTATTGCCATCAACCGGGCACAAATCCAGACTCCGTGGATGCTACTGAAAAATTCCTGATGGAAAAACCCAATAACAGTTTGCCCGACCCGGGAATCGAACCCAGGACCTCATGCTCAGCAGTCGCGCTTGCGACCACTAGACTAACGAGGCAGTTTAATTAATTACTTAATTGAAAATTGGTGGCGGGTGACATGCTACTAATAAATTAATGGCGCTCTAGCTATTAGTTAATTGGTAAACAGTTAAACCCCAAGGAAATAGCTTGTAATTATTGTTTCATAGCATGGATAACTAAGTAAGTTAAGGGCATTACATTGCTCGATGACCTTGATGATTTGACCCCTGTACTGGTTTTTGTTTATTTGGCGCCCCTACCGGCAAACGACCATTACTACAATAAAGATTAAGCAAGAACACACATGTGTCGCACTGTTGTCATCGTTTTTGCCTAATTTATTCGTTCTCTGAGAGACTTGAATACATTTTGTTCCAATTTATATTTATTTTGAGATAAATTATACAGTTTGACTAATGAGCTAGCATTTCATCAGTTATTTTACTGAGCACGGGTATCCCTACTTGATATATTCTGAAAGTCTGATGATGACTAGGTAAGTGCTTATCGGTTCTCAGTAACAGAAATAGTTACAATGATATAGCTTTCAACTTTAATGTAATTGACCACGGGTGCTTCTACATTTCACATTCTGAAGGTCTGATGATGACCTTTATGATTGAGATTTACACCTTATAGTTTTACAAGATCAAATTTTGATAGCGAAACTTCACATGCATGATGGGTATCGCCAGATAGTTTAACTTGACTGTGTATTACATCGTGTAGAAATAAAGTTGGATGTCTGATGATGAGCGTAATAAATAAAATATAGCTTTGTTTTAATGTTGCCACGCTCTGATAAGAACAAAATGTTTCCATTCACAAAAAAGTCATTAAAATTCAAATATCTTGAACAGGTCGGTTGGTCGTTTATTAGAATTGGTGTTGGTGTTAATGGTGCATGTAGACTTTCTTGAAGTAAGCACCGCACACATTCTTATCTCCGCTGCGTGGAATCGTTTTTCATCCATATTTTTCACAGCCCAGCATTCTGATCCATACAGTACGACAGGTGTAATCACGGACTTGTATACTTTCCCCTTTAATTGAGAGGCATCCGTGAGTCGTAAGTTGCTGTTCCAGTGACCTGTCGCCATTTCATCCATCTGAGTTGATCAGGTGCGTTACGTCCCGGTCTACTTTGTTATCCCCTTGGACAAGCGATCCGAGATACTGGAAGTCGAAGCAGATCGGTGTGGGCGTTTCGGCAAGAGTTAAAGGCACTAGACTGGAGAGACCGACGAAATCGCAAAACAAGTATTCCGTTTCGGTTCTACTCAATTGCAGACCAACATTCTCTACTACAGTCTTTGCCATCACACCTCCAATCTGCTCTGGACCTCTTGGCCGCTCTTAGCAACCAGCAAAATGTCATCGGCGAACAGCACCAGGGTGCCTCTTCCTGGATGTCCGACGCGAGAGCGTTCATTATCACGAGGAAGAAGTAAGGGAGGAAGAGCTAAGGGATGAGAGCCTCCTCGTAGCGGCGATTGGCGGCGGCGATCTCTCGCGTCCGGCCTTGGTTCAAGCCCTGGTCCGGAGCGAGCGAGAACGGGAAGCCGTTACCTCCTTCTGCGAAGCAGTCATGCTAAAGAAGGAGGTGGCGGAACGTGAGAGGGAAAGAGCCTTACGTCCTAGCCGCCGCGGGAAACGCCCCGGGCGCCGGGGGTCACGTGGTCGCTCCCGGCCACCGTAGGCGAGGGCCTGTGGACGGTGATTAATGGGCTAGATCGCCGTCCGGCCGTCTTTTGACGACAGGCTGTGTCGACGGTGCGTTCGTATTCCACACGCGCCTCAAAGAGATGTCAGCAACAATGAAGGGGTCCGCAAGGGTCGATGCCTACCAGGGCTGCGGGACTGTTCGAAAGAGATGCCGTGGCCCTGGACCACATAGGGCAAAGAAGGAACATGGATAGGTTTTAGTCAGTAGAAGTCTGACACTCCCTTCCGCTCCGTACAGAGCGGGGGGAGGGTCATTTGAAGATTTCCGAACCGAAAAAAAAAAGGGTTGAGAGCCGACCCTTGGTGTAAGCCGAAAGCCATATTTAAGCTGCCGGGTATTGCCGGCTATAGACCGGACTTAAATTGGATACTTCATCGACTGTACATCGCACGGATCAACTGCACATACTTCCCTCACGGTACTTCACGGGGTACCCAGTCGTATGCCTTTTCGAGGTCTACAAAACCCATGTGCAAATTTTTATGTGCACGTCTGTATTTTTCGCACAGCTGGCGGATAGCGAAAATGGGTAGTCGCCTATCCACAGACCAACCTAGGTAAGCACGGCTTAACCTAAAGATCGATCCGAGTGGCTGTTATTATTTAGCCACGAGCTCCTTTCATAGTATGTGACATTAGCTCTATTCCTCTACTCTATAATTGTTGCACTCCACCACATCACCTTTGTTTTTAAAAACGGGCACCAGCTAACTGTTACACCATTCGTCAGGAATCGTTTCTTCCGGCAACAGTTTACTGAAGAATAAAGCTAACCACGCCCATCCGTCCATCAGAAATAACCTCCATACTTCTACCGGTATTCCGTCCGGTCCTAATGCCTTACCATTCTTAATTCCATTTCCTGCAATCCTCACTTCATCCAAACTAACCTTGCTCACTAGTCCCTCATTCGCTGGTTTATTTTCAAGCACACCACTCCAGTCATTCTCCTCGTTCATCACTCTTTCAAAGTAACCCTTCCACCTATCCTTAATTTTCTCACAATCCGAAATACCCATTCCAGTTTCGTCTTTTACGCATTTAACCTGATATACATCCTTCGCCTTTCTCTCTCTAGCTCTAGCAAGCCGGTAAAGGTGTTTTTGGCCTGCTGGACTATCCAGTGTATCATAGAGCTGTCTTCGTTGTAGGTCGAATGTTCCCTTAGTCGCCTTTTATTAATGGGGTGGTCGTATTCTTTAATTCCAGGACCACATGGAATTGCCTGTAATATACAGGATGGAATTTGACAACCTCACCGGGAGGGAAAGTACTCTAAATACCGGAGATAGCAAATTTTACTCATAGGGAAACATTACTTAATTTTTCAAAAGATACAAATCTGTTTTAAAGATTTTCGAAAATTCGCTTGCCACACTCGGGAGTCGAACCGACTAAAATTCGAAAAAATAACATCCTGTACTTGTATGAGATGAATCGATCATTTATGGATGCCAAAAATGCCAGAAATCGGTCCAGCCGTTTCGGAGATTAGCCGGCACAAACAGAAAGACAAACAGATAGACCGACAGAAACACAAAAATTAAAAAAAATGTGTTTTTGTTATAAGTGCCGGATATATTTTCATATGCATTCAGTAAAAAGCTGTTATTTTGATATTACAAACAGACATTTCAATTTGATTTCTTTGTATAGAAGTGTTGATTTAGGCATAGCTGTCACTTGTCAGGCTTACTCTATGATAGGTTCAAACAACAAAACGAAATTACAAACTACTTTAAATATATTTTATAAACGTATTTTCTATTCTTATTTTACGAAATATTAATAACTGTACCATTTACAATATTATTTCATTCAGAAATCATTAAAAACGTGCAGTTTTGAATTTTATTTGGAAAAAATAACACGCGTACGTCCACCCGTCACAAGAGCCGTCAAGGCACTGACGTATCGCGGTCCCGAGCATGCGTCACAGGGCTTGCTCCGCACATTTCGCGAAATTTCGGTTTTTATTTATTATTTAAAAATATTAAAAGAAATTACAAAAAAAAACAATACAGATTGTTAAGTATATCATTACGTATTTGTTGTTACAAAATTCATGCCGATCTATTCAGCCGTTACAGAGATAATTTACAATTAAGGTTGAATACGGACCTATTTTCTACGATTAACCAAAAAAAATTGAGAAGGTTTATTAAAATTTTAAACAATACAATTTATTTGTGATGAACTTAACTATAACATATATTTTTTACACGGAAAACGTACGAAGGGATTCATCAATAAATTTCTTTGAACATACGCGGTTTTTGGGATTTGAGCCATGTAATGCCCTTAATGGATTGCGTTAGTGTTAATTTGGCACAAGTTCAATTTTTTTTTTCAAGTTAATTTATACAACACATTATCGTGTTCTAAAAGATTAGCTACATTATATTAGTTTTATGACCAAAAAAAAAACAAATATATAATTATACAGGGTGTAAACGGATCCTTCACGAAGCCGCCAACCAAGCGTTCTGTACATCAAACTAAGCAATACTGCGCAAAAATTGTTGCTGGAAAACGACTTTTTTTGGTGTGAAAAAATATGTTTTACTGTAGTGCTCAAAACATTGTGTTTAGAGGTATTTAAGTAAAGTTATAACATTAAAAACTTGTATTAAAAAATACTTGAGAAAAAGTAGGAACTTTGGCCTTTAATATCTCTCCAGAACAAATAAATGATCGCAATGACGGGAAGAACAAATGGCTCCCAGTTGCGTTAAGGGTCTTTTTACACCCTGTATATATTGTCTAACCAAAATCTTTACACTGGATTAATTTTTGGTAGTACACTGTTGAGATAAAAGTATACCTAGTATAGTATAGTTCTAAAGATCAGGTCCGGAAATACTATTCGCACGATTCCAGCAAAAAGTATCAATTTATTAACGAGAATAGCACAGTTGAAAGAGTTGAGCCTAACTTCTTTTGTTAGAGTCAGCGCTATAAGTATGTAGTACGAAACGAGGGCAACACACGATAATTTATCAAAGTATCTTATCTTAATATGTTGTTGACAATGTTATTATGATTATAATCTTTATTGGAGGAATCAAATAAAACGACTACTACATTTCAGATTAAATCATGTAGGAAACTACCTTTAATCCACACTCAATTGATTTTATATTTTCAGTTGATGTTATTTCCACATAAATGAGTATCAACTGTATGCTGAATTTTATTTTAAAATTGTTTTTGTGAAGCTTAAATGTTTTCTGTTTT
Source organism: Noctua fimbriata (assembly GCA_905163415.1). Taxonomy (NCBI): domain Eukaryota; kingdom Metazoa; phylum Arthropoda; class Insecta; order Lepidoptera; family Noctuidae; genus Noctua; species Noctua fimbriata. Next base: position 4,914,741 of record LR990930.1, read on the forward strand.
TTTTTTGGGAAGTTTTCAGAATGGATACTATTTTTTTTTTAAGTCTTCAAATTGTTAACAGTTGTAGCGCAAACTAAACTTTATGTGAGGGTATTGCAGTAGTATTGTACAAAAAAAAAATGTTAACAAAAATGTAAATTTAAATCTTTAAATATCACACTCATACATATGATCATAGCTCATATCATCTCATTTAGTTTTAAGAAAATTTTATATTGTATTCAAATTGTATTATTAAGATTTAAGAACTTTATGTTGTATTCTTATGGTGAATGCTGCGTATACCTTTAATAGGCATACATATCAGCACTGTTATTTTACTTTTATCGTTTCACATTAATACTTAGTATGTACTGATGTTGGTGTACCAAATAAATAAAATTACCTATAGCCGAAAATTATTTTAAACTTCTGAACTTATTAATATTATTAGAAACCATCAGACTGAGATTATTATAAAAGCATTGAAAATAATCTAGACAGCCAGTCAGTCCTATTTAAAGGGGACCACACACGGTCGCGACGCGATTTAGCGCTATCTTTTCTTGGTATATTTTTTTATGAAGTCACATGCGACTCCACACTTAGGCGCGACGTGACTTTAGTGTAGAATTGCCTAGAAAAAATCCCGAGTGGCTCCAGTTGAGGCCATTCTGATGCCGTGGCACTGCGTGTTGACCTTCAAAAGGGCCTATTCCTATTTATTTTTCTTCCACATACCTTTCCATATAAAGTCTTGAACTCAAAGGCGATCCGCATACGCTGTTCATTGGTGCGTCTCGATAGGACATGGATGATGGCTTTCTCGTCGGTGCCAAAGCCTTTCATGGCCTTGCGAAGGATGGCGGCATCTTCCCGAGGATCGAAGGGATTCACCGGCACAACGGTGGGTTTCGTCTGCAAAAGGAAGCGGTTTTAATACTAAAGTTTGGTTTGGGATATACTTTTCGTTTAGCAGTTCGAAGAGTTGTAAAATGAGAGAGAATATTCTTTCGAGGTGAAAATGACACCCAAGGAAAATGTTAGACCTGAAATGAAACATTAGATTTTAGTTATAGACCGACCGCTTTAATGAGTCCTCCACCTTGCCCCACCAAAGGGACATTAAGCGTTTACAAAGTCCTAACAATATCCCACAGGTTATTTGCTTGAAAATTACCATAATCCACGTAGGTATTACGATACTAATTGACCCAATACGCGACCAACCTTCAGAATATTCCATTTAAATTGATACCTTCGCGAGGACTTATTAAAGCGGTCAGTCTATAGTCTATTTGACAGGACATCGACTAAATTGCAGCGTTATAAAGAGAAGCAAAGCACATCTTGTTGCCAGTAGCTTAAAAATATGAAGAATATAGTATTATTTTTTGTTTGTAATCCAATGAATCATGTCAAGTGGGCCACAGACTAATTTGCATTAGCCATCATGATATGGATGGCGTGGAGGTATGTGTGTTTAGTGTAAGCAAGTAGTTATTTCAACGCAAAGAGAGAAGATAAAATTTCATGAACGATCGTTATTGGTGATAACAATATAGGATAGGGACAGTAGATACATAGTAAATTTACAAGTTTATAAGTATTTTAGTAAAAAAAAACCTTTTTCGAGGGTAGAATCATTTTTCATTCGTCTGAAGGACTGCAAAGAAGTAATGATACATCACATGTGATCTAATAATTAACGTTAAATACATAATAGGCTTTGTGTGAGCTGTCTGTTGTGGGTTACCTTGTCTGAAGGTACTTTATAGGTCAGTTACAAAGACAAACGATATCTATCTAATAAAATAATGATATTGTTGACATTATGATAGCACTCAGTGTAATTATATAAACATGACCTTATACTGCCCTTAGGCATATATACATCCAGTTCTAGACTATTATAAATACCCCTAACTTGCGTAAACACGCACAGAGTCAATTAACCTGTTAAGTCTAGTAATGCATGCCACACCATTGTCTTCCAAGTGCATGACACAATTGAAACAAATTCGACATTGAAACACATAAAAGAAAATAAATACCGTATAACGAAACGATTTAAATCCTCTCCGTATACCAATTGATGCTCTATACGCACTGCGCATACTTGAATTCGATGTTACAGAGGACATATTAATTAATCGATATTTTTTTCTAACCAGAGGAAATATTAATCACATCACTAATGAACACCATTACACAAGTGGATTATTGATTTGGTTTAGAGGTGAGACCAAATGTGTATTTAGAGATCACCACATCCATTGTAGTGGGGACCAATGCCGAGACTGAATCGTTGGTGGCTTTGATAAATGTACTGAGAGGCGAAGTGAGCAATAACAATGTAATTGCAGCAAACTGTTCCTTGAATAGAGTCACAGTATGAGTAGGTACGTCGCCAGCCTTCTGAGTTACTCTCAATAATGTTCGTTTCGAATTTGAACTGAGTTTTTTTTTTTTTTCGGGATGATAAGAGCTTGGCAATTGTGATTTGAATTTTGAATCTCAGTAGGTTTCTATGGAAAGGGACGATTTCCAAATTTGAACTTTAACGGTACAGGAAATCTATTCACCGTTTCTTAATGCCTTACCGACGGTTATTTGTCAATGCTCTTATTCGTCGTTGAACTCGTTAATTTCATAGCTTTGGGGGGCATTGTTTAGAAGCATATACAGTACCTAGGCACCTAACATGGTTTGCTTTTTATTCATAGTTTTGTTTGTTGATGAATGGACAAATGGGCAAAGATATGCCATACAGGTACCTGAAGACGGCCGTCGTAACCGAGGCAGGCCCAAGAAACGCTGGCGTGACAATCTGGACTCATTCTTAACGGATTGGTCGGAGAAGGCCAATGGTAAACAAAATTGGAAAGTCATGAGGGAGGCCTTTGCCTAGCAGTGGGACAGCACAGGCTGATACAAAAAAAAATGAGACCAAAGCGTGTTGGGTTGACGATATCGTCAAAGTCCTGTGAAAGAGTTGAAAGAGGTACGCATGGTACTGAGTGTGGTAGGAGAAAAGGGAGACCTATAGCCAGCAGTTGGTGATTCCGGTATGAAATTTTGATCATCATCTGCCTCAGCCTTTTCCCTACAATGTTGGGGTTAGCTGCCAGTCTAACCGGATGCAGCTGAATACCAGTATTTTACGTGGAGCGACTGCCTGTCTAACCTCCACAAGTACTGGGAAATACGATCCCCCTTTGGTAAGACTGGTTTGAAATGTTGATTAAAAAAGAAAAATATTTATTGTGTGATGCTGATGATTATGTTATAATCTCAGGCTTACACTATGTTCCTATTATTATTATCAGGCAGGCAGTTGAGACAACTGATAGCTGCCTGTATCCTGTTACCCACTAAATTTTCTTCTTGCATTATGATATACCCAAAAAGTCCGCCTTCGTACAGTGTTTTTTTACACTTGTGCATCAAGTTCTAATAAAAAAGCATATAAAAAAAATGTTAATGTTTGTCTAGTCGACTTTTAAATTGGTACCTATATATTTTTACCTGAGACTACATTTTCTGGGACCTTATTCCACGCTCTGACTGTTAAGGTTGGTTAGTTTCGGATGTAGTATATTGTTTTGTTATATAACAGGGACCAGCTAGTTTTAGGATAAAGTTAAACATTATCCTCATGCATATATAATTTATCATCCTAATATCTGCATTTTAATCACTGCATTTTTGTGGTGATGGTTGTTATTGTAAATTTAACAAAAACGAAATAATAAATAGTAAAAGGAAAATTGTATACCCATTTGATGATAACATGGCACTGTTTGTTTTCCTAACTAAACAAATAACCACCATTTAGGTAATGAGATTGCACTTCAACCACCAAATTTTGGGCACAAATATTATCTATTCAGTAAAAAACTGTTATTTTGAAATTACAAACAAACACTTCAATTTTATTTTTTTGTATAGATTTGTGATATTTTGCAAACTCAAAACTTAGATTAAGAATTATCAAGAAATGGTTAATTTATTTAAAAATAAATATTTAAAATTAAAAGTGTGACTTTTATGTGTATTGTGAAAAGATGTGGAAGATTAAACAAAAAGTCTTAAAGCCTTTACTAAAGCAATATTACAAAGCATGTTAACATTATCATTAACACTAGAAAAGGGATATTTACCAAAAAAATTTTTTTGTTTTTTTTTTGTTTTCCATCAGTAAACATGGTAAATATCCCGTTTTAGTGTTAATGATAATGTTAGTGACCATGATAGTTTAAAAACTTATAAAGCATACTAACTACAAAACAATCATGCAAATAACTGACATTGTTTTGCTTATCACAATAAGTAGCTCTGAGATCAGTTCAATTATAAAATACAAATGAAGTAATAAATGTAAAATATAAAAAATCCTGGCAATTTCTAAGGCCAGCTTGCACCACAATCTGAATCAATTCTATTTCTCTTTTTCTAAAGATGGATATTAAAAATTGCTTTTAAAATGTCAAGCAAGGAATTAATTATTTGACTTTTGTATTTGAAAAGTAACTAAACATATTAGACATTAAAGCGATTCAAAACATTATTTTGCTTCTGTCAATTCATTAAGAGATAGACAGAGATGTTTTCAATATTTTAGTGATTTGTGGTGCTAGCGTGGCTTAGGTACAACCAAGTACACTGCCGGTCAACCACTTTTCACCCTTATGCCCTGAATAATAAGGTTGAATAGTGGTTGACCGTCAGTGAGTGTCGTAGGAAAATACAACATATTATAATTATGAATAAAAACACATTTAACAATATTTTAACACATTGCGGGACAGACTGCCTCTCCATATTATCTTGGTATATTGTTTTGTGACAGTACGGCTAAGTGCAGTGAACTTTATTTAATGTCATTTGGCAAACCGGCAATAGCCGCTGCTTGCCCATAACATTCCAAGGAAGCACATAATCTAGTGTCACATCAAGTGACTTCATTTGTTTGTAGGTGTATGGCAAACTCTTTTCCGAGTCATTTTTCAACACACGCACACACATACACAGTTCTTATTCACCAAAAAACACATTTACACCGCCGACAGACATAGACTGAGCCATACACAGACATACGTATGTCTGTGGCCCTATTTGTCATATCAAAAATTTTTAAATACATATATAAATATGTAATATGGTAGTGTGGCTGTAGACGGTATGACCAATTGTATGGGATTTTGAAGTGTCATATTTGCAAAAAGTGTCTCGCAATGTGTTAATGAAGTGTAAGTAGCCAGTTATAAAAGCAGTTCAACATACCTTTGGCTCTTCATATGATGACATATGGGAAGAGTTTTGGCTATGGGCATGATACTGATTACGCTGCTGATGCTCCTGGTATTGGTTAGTTTGAGGGTAACCTGGACTAGATTGAGGGTAACCAGTATGTGCTGGAGCACCCTGCCTTGGGTATGGAGCAGACTGGGGGTAACCTGATGGGGGGTAACCCGTTTGAGCAGGCTGTGGGTACCCTTGAGCAGAATTTGGCTGAGGATAACCCTGACTTGGTTGTTGGGTTGGATATCCAGAGCTTGGTTGAGGATAGCCCTGTGGTACCTGGGGGTAACCCATACCACCAGCAGGTACTGGGAAACTCCCCGTTGGATAGCCACTGGTCATGGTCGGCATTGGCATTGGAGGTCCAAAGGACTGTGGAGCACTGTTGCTGTATCCAACATTATGATAGTATGGTTGTTGCGGGTTTCCTGCTTGACCCTTGAAGGAAATGAAAATGAATATCAATTCATTGTCTACCTAGCACTTTGATACTAGAATTTTTATTTAAGACAAAGTATTCATACTAACTACTTTTTAGTGTCACAGATTTAATACAAAAAACATATTTATAACTGCATAAGCTTCCCATTGAAATATAATTATTACAAAAAGTAAAACATACCCACTGTGCTTACTACATTTACAATAGTAAACTACAAAAATCCTTGTACACTTTTCCATTAAATTTTTACATATTTACAAACAAGGTACAAGTTTTAAATAATGTTTTAAAAGCAAAAGTAGAGATTTTCTCACAGCATCCTACATATCATAATGTTAATAATTAGTTAGACTAACTTTAGAATCCCAATTAGAGCTATAAACAATTTTCTTTTGTGATAAACAAAACAGATGCCCCGCGATTTCACATAACCAAACTTCTTACTAACTGAGGCTATTCATTTACAACGTGCAAAATGAAAGACCAAAAGCAAGCCACATCTAGAAACTACGAAATAAAAAAAAATACACTTACTTGTTGCCACGGATTCATTTTAATACAACTTAATCGATGTAGAACTTGTTAAACACTGAGTGAGCGGCAAACGCCAACAGAATAATTGTTTGATGTGATGACGAACTACACACGCACCGGTGACTAATATTATTGCACCATGAACACAAGAGCCAGCGTGATGACGTGAGCAATTTTCCTTCCTGTATTTCGGTGGGTAAAACTACTTTCTGTGGGAACTAAAAGCAATGAGCCAATGACCGATGACGAATAGCTACTAAATCACAGAGTACTTTTAAATATAAGTATACTAAATGACATTGACATTTTGACAGCGCAAGTTGCTATGTGACAGCTGTGCTGTGTTGCCAGCTGCCATTTTTACTTAAACTACTAAACAGCAAAAAAATAAAGAGAAAAAATCCTCATCTTTGAAAAAAAAAACATATTTTGAGGATAAAGTGATAATTATTTTATTTTTGTTTATTTATAATTGAAATGATTTTGCCACATAAATTACATTATTTATTCATAAAATACTTACAGAAGAGACAACTGGTTAAAAACAATGCTGTCAATATTTTTGATTTTGGCAACTTACGAACAGAAAAAGTCGTTTCTGAAACTAGTGATATGTACACACGGCAGCACATGAAGCTGTACATTTCCAGTTTAACTTGGCCTCGCTTTGTATAGATTTAATAATCAATGAGAGATCCGCATAAACTGGTCTTGTATAGCTTGATTGGCCGCCGTGCGTACCTAGATACCATCTTTACAGGCGGGAAATTCGTGTGGATAGCCACATGACATTCATCAATGTTCTGTGTGAGACTATCGCCCCATTTTCTCACTCGTGGTTAAGACTGTTAAATTTTATTTAATGTGCACTGGATGTAACACTACCGTAATAAAACCGATAAAAATACGGTATGTGTAAGTATGTATGTTTTTGTAAAATTTAAATACGGGTTCAAAGTTTTAATGAAATATTTCAGGTTTTTTCAAGCCTGGCTGATATTAATAAATAAATAATTCTTTCGGTGTTTTGGCTATGGTGAAAACATCGAAACGACATCTTATTAATTTTAATTAATCACCTAATTTGAGTGTGCTCGAGAATTTGCATCATTTTTTGAGCCGGTGTATAATAAAGAGCGGCCGCGGCTGGAGGCGCGGGCGGCGGGGCGGAGGCGGAAGCGAACAGTGCGCGGGTTCATATCGAGACCCTCAGTCTTCAAGACGTAAGGGAAGCGCTCATAAAGCTCAAGCCAAAACGCTCATCTGGTCCCGATGGCATTCCAGCTTTTCTGTTCCGTGACTGTGGCAGGGTGCTGGCTGAGCCCCTGCATCATATCATTAATAATTGTTTAAAACAAGCAACTTTTCTGCCTATGTGGAAAATCACGCGAGTGATTCCGGTACCCAAGGGCAAGTCAGGTCCGGATGTAAATGGCTACAGACGGGTAACAGTGTTGTCGACACCTGCAAAAGTGTTCGAGTCTGCCAACCAACGTTGCGTGCAGGCTCAAGTGTGCGCACAGCTATCGGACGCGCAGCACGGGTTCCGGCCAGCGTGCAGCACTGCCACTAATTTGCTTAACTTTATGGCGAGGGTGGTGCCTGCCGTCGATGCTGGTGTGCAGGTAGACGCGGCATATTTTGATTTTAAAAAAGCATTTGATACCGTCGACAATGATGTATTGCTACTGAACCTGGCAAAAATTGGTTGGACTCCGCACCTACTACAGTTCTTCGCCAGTTACTTGAAAGACACAGACAACAGCAGTACGTTGACTACAATGAGTTCGAATCTGAGCCATATACACCAGGTCAGGCGTGAGCCAGGGCATCAATTTGGGTCCTCTCGAATTTATTTTAATGATAAATGACTTACCCGACGTAGTCAAACATAGTTTATGTTTATTGTTTACAGACGACCTCAAATTGCTGCTCGAGGTCAAGGGTGAGTCCGACTGTGAGAGATTGCAGGAAGACATAGATAGAGTGGTAGAGTGGAGCCATAAAAATAAACTCTATTTCAACACAGCGAAATGCTCAGTGATGACATTTACGCGCGCGAAGACTGCCTTAGCTTACGAATACAAAGTAGAGGAAGCGCCGATGCAGCGAGTGTCTCAGATACGAGATCTAGGAGTACTGCTTACCCCGGATCTAACTTTCCGGGATCATATAGTTATGATTTGCAAGAAGGCGTACAGAAACCTGGGTTTCGTTCTGAGACAGTCGCAGGGATTCACAAACTTAACCACGCTTAGGGTGCTGTATGACGCTTTGGTAAGGAGTCACTTGGAACACAGTGCGGTGATTTGGGCTCCTCATGAAGCAAAATACAATGTGATGTGGGGTACAACGAACTCAGAGTGCGCCGGGAATTTACGCATGCGGCTTATGTTCTAAAGCTCTTGCGTGGAGCAGCTCATAACCCGAGTGTGCTGCGTCACCTGAAGCTGTGCGTGCCAGACCGATATGTGTGGAGGTGGCGGCGACCGCCACTTCTGGCCGTGCCTGCTGCCAAAACCAATCTGCTGTCAAAAACACCCCTCACCCGCACAAAATGTGTACTGAACGAAGTTCAAGAGAGAATTGACATATTTTCGTGCAATCTGAGTGAATTCGCAAAAGTGTTGTTGAATTGTGTTAGTTATATTTAGATATTAATATTCTGTGTTAATATTTTTGTTGTTAGATTGTATTAGCCGTAAGTTGATTTTATTTGGTGTGTAATTACAATTAGACATGTAATGGGGTCAAACCACTATTGTATTGGGGTCATCCTGTAAAGATAGTGTGTGTATGTTAATAATAATAAATAAATAAATTCACGTCAAGATCGATGTATTTACATGCCATTTGAGTGAATTCGCAAAATTATTGTTGCTTATTTTATGTTACAGTGTAGATTAGAGTAGGTAGGCTAAATGTTGTTGTTTTATAATTTAGATATTGTGTTTTTATAGTTAGGGAACTTAGTATAGTAGCTATGATTGTTATATTATTATAAGACCTACTAGTTTTTTACGTTTTTCTTAGTTTTATACTGTAAATAAGTTAATTTTAAGACCACGCTATCGCATTAGGGATACACCTGTAATGATAGTGTAAGGAAAATTTTAATAAATAAATAAATGTTTGTGCTCACTAAGGCATTGTCTATTGAAATTAGCATCTTATTCATTAAGGTTTTTATACCATTTTTATGGCGAAATGTGTCCTCACACTACTTATTATTTTTACCATATTTTATGCCACATTTACTGCAAAATAAATAGTTTCGACTTTCACTTTATAAAACTACTAATCCCATCTATTAAAATATTCTACCAACAAACTCCAATTTTATCGGTGTAGGTAACCCTATCCGTAATTTTGAGTTCCCCTTTGGCGGGATTTTTGACGCCAACAAGCCAACACGATTATCCAATAAAATGACCCTTCACGAAGCCGAGAGGCTTGTTTTACCGTCATTGTAATCATCGTTTTGTTTGTTCTGTCCGCGTAATCTGTGAATGTCTTTTGTTCTGTCTCAATGGGTTTGAGCATTATTTTTTGGGTAAAAAGACGATAACTATTGTCTTCTAGCTAGCTATTAATCTCTATTTTTCATTGCTCATAGAAATTTAGTACCTTGTAGGTTGTTGGTACAACCTGTACACTTGGTATGCAGTGATACCGTGCTTCTACCTTCACGAAAATCAAAGCTAGACGCTTTGATTTTCGTGAAGGTCAAGATAGGTCTGAAACAATATTTCATTATTATTACCTAATTACTAAATAAGTAATTACGTTACGTATTCTGATAATGATGAGGCCTGCAACAAGATACCACGCGGAGCAAAGTTACAATGTTTAGCTTAATCGTAACTATTGTAATCAGATTTTCCTTGGCGATACCCGTTAGCGATACGATCTGAAATAACGACATTTTATCACAATATTAAAATAGGTCGATATTATATTATTAGGGCTAATTTTAATGCGTTTAAGCGAGATTATGTTTTGATGTGTTTTTGCGAAGTAGGTTACGAGTGTAGAAACCCATCGTGATTTTTCAACCGACAGAGAATCTGAATATGTTTTAAATCGTATGTTTTATCTTTGACCGCTTTTATATGCAAAATATGTATGTAAAACCGCCATTTTTATTGTTCAGTTATAAGTTACTTGGTGATTGAAAAATCGACCCTTTATTGTTTATACATAAATTAATCTTACCTACTTCTTACTACTATTATAAATGCGAAAGTTTGGATGGATTTTGTTACTCAATCACGCCAAAACGGCTGAACGGATCTCGATGAAATTTAGCACAGAGATATATTATAGTCTGGAATAGCACATAGGCGTTTATTATCGCGCTAATAACTCAGGGGGATGAGCAATATTGCATTCGTCCATATTCCTCAACTGTTTGACAACTGACAACTGTCATAACATGCATTTTAGTATGGGCTAGCTCGCCGTCCGGCCATCTTATGACGACAGGCCGTGTCGACGGCGCGTTCGCGTTCCACGCGCGCCTCAAAGAGATTTCAGCAAGGGGTCCGCATGGGCCAATGCCTGCCAGGGCTGCGGGACTGTTCGAAAGAGATACCGCGGCCCTGGAACACAAAGGGCAAAGAAGGAACATGGATGGGTTTTAGTCAGTACAAGTATGACACTCCCTTCCGCTCCGCCCAGAGCGGGGGGGGTCATTAGATGATTTCCCATACCAAAAAAAAAGACTATTTGTCAACGGAGTAAGTAGCCTGATGGTTTAGCGACTGCCCTGTAAACCAGTATTCGTAAGTTTGAATCTCAGCCAGTTGTTGTACACTTTTTGTAATTATTTTGTTTTTAATTTATGCTTTAAGATGACCAAAAATAAATAAAAATGGTTCGCGAGTTCAATCCCCAACCAATTTTCACTTTTAGTAACTAGGTATTTTTTTAAATTTAATGCTTTATGATTTTCAAATCATTACAAAATAGATTACTTATATATGCTTTTAGTTTTTTTAATGATTTAAAAGACAGTTAAGAGGTAATCATAAATTGCCAAATGAAAATTGGCCAATTTACACAGTTACGACAAAAAATCTCTAGAAAGTTTAAAATACAATCAAAATTCTTGATAAAACCACGATGTTGTAAATGTATTCCGTGCGGGAATCGAACTCGCTACACGCATCGCCGCAGCCAATTGCTCAGACACTGCGCCAACTGTGCCGTCACATTGCATTTGTGCTTAATCTTCTGCTGGCCTAACTTCGCAAGGATCGCAATATACAGCTTTGAAGTTTTTTTCATTCTAGAAACTTCTCCTGTATCGCGAGTGTGTTTACAAACACAAACAGCCAGACCCGGATCACCTACCTGTAGGCCATACAAAAATTGTTCCGTGCGGGAATCGAATCGATACGCACAGCGCAGCAGCCATTCGCTCAGCCACTGCGCCAATCGTGCCGTCATATAGCTGTGGCTGTGGCTTCCTCGGACATTGCTGCAACTTTTGCTTAACGGTGGCCGGACTGCACATTCCGTTTTCAAATTGACGCTGAATCTTGCAAGTGAAGATACCCCAACATGCAACATCACCAAAAACCGGGGAGTCCTTTTGCAGCAGTGCAAATGAATAGTATGGGACGAGTGCACAATGTTGCACAAGCATGCATTAGAGGCGTTGAACCGCAGCTTACAGGACATCTGCGGCAACCAGGTGCGGTTTGGCGGCGTCGTCGTTTTGCTCGACTTTAGACAGACACTGCCAGTTATTGAGACGGGCACACCGGCGAATGAAATAAACGCCTGTCGAATCGGTCGGTTTGTTAAAATCTGTTCAGTCATTTCGAAAAAAAAGACTTGAAAGTTTGTACGAAATGCTGTAAGTCGTAGAAGCTCCGACAAAGATGGATTCGACAGCTCAAAAATTACTGAAGCAAACATATTTGTCTTTTGTTAATCTTACTTCTTACTTAAGTATTATAAACTAGCTGACCCGCGCAACTTCGTCTGCGCCACATAAGAGAGAGAGAGAGTCAACCTTAAAAGATAGACATATGCTATAGCGGACATTTTTAATTTTTTTTAAAAGGATCGATTCCGTCATACATGATTGTTGCGTAACTTTAACCGTTTACGCAGCGCACGCAATGGAAGCTCTCAAAAGGAATAAATGTTCCCAGTTTTTGCAACATTTTTCATCCGCTTGCTCCGCTCCGTTTAGTTGTAGCGTGATATTTTATAACCCCACCGCCTCGCCCCGCCTTCCACGATAAATGGGCTATCCAAAACTGAAAGAATATTTCAATTCGAACCAGCAGTTCCTGAAATTAGCACGTTCAACCGAACAAATTATTCAGCTTTATAATATTATATAGTACAGATTCAAGTAGGTAACAATTTAATTTCTCGGAAATGTTTGCATTAATCGCTAAAATATTCTACTTATGTTTACAGTCATACTCCATCTAGGTCAAAAGTTCTCATTAAGGTGCATGAAATGAGCCGAGTCACGATAAATCTGCTGTAAACTGTTGCGGACCTCTTGCAATTGCCTTCCGGCTCCATCGTCAGACCTTCGATGACAGTCATACTCCAGCTAGGTCTATAGTTCTCATCAAGGTGCATGAAATGAGCCCAAACACGATTTTTCAATTTTAAATGGGACCAGCTTTGAGATTTACGCTTTTCACAAAAAAAGAAGCATACATATCGTACTTCTCTGTAAAAAGTTATGCATGGTCATACATAATACATAAAAAATATATATACACGCGTCGAATAATAAATTAATACTACGATACGAATTTAACCAACTTTTGTTTCTACCGGCGCGGCGAACTAATTAAAATTTAGAACACAAAAGCTGCTATTGTGACTAAACTATGATAGTTAGATATATTCCCTCGCGGACTTTTTTGTAGGTAATAATGAGTACTTTAATCATGTAGTGCCTTAGTATCATCAATAGTTTTCTCAGCGCACGCCAAATATTGAATTTTATAGGCAAAATTTTGCTACTTCGGGTTACATTATTGCAATTTTCTTAAGGATCTCCAATTTTTTGAAAAATAATTTATAGCCTATGTTACTTCCTGATAATTTTGCTTTCTATTGGTGAAAAAATGGTTCAAATCGGTCCAGTAGTCGGAGCCTATTCGGTACAAACAAACAAAAAAATCTTTCCTCTTTATAATATTAGTATAGATGCGAAAGTTTGTGAGGCTGGATAGATGGATGGATGTTTGTTACTCTTTCACGCGAAAACTACAAAACGGATTTGGATGAAATTTGGCACATAGATAGTTTATAACCTGGATTAACATATAGGATACTTTTTATCCCAATAGTATGATCCCGTGGGACAGTTACCAATATATATGAATACATATAGATACATAGATGCAGGTAATTAGCACATTCTACATATTTGTCAAACCAACCTGTACTCGCTGTTCTGGGGTGGCACGACAGTAGACTACTAAGGAGTAACGAGGGCTTAAAACCTAGTGAAAAAAAATGGTTTACTATGCATTTTTAATAGAGGTAAACTACTTATCAACCGTAGGTCAATACGTATTGCTATACCTATGTACATCAGTACCTACGAATGTGTGTATTATGTTAACGTGACCTGGTAAAATATACCTATATTTGTAAGTCTTGTAATTGCGAGTGTATTAAGGCACTTCTAAACGGGCATATTTTAGTCTGAGTGTGGCTGCAATATTTTCAAGTATATCCCGACCGCTCGACGCAAAGGAGGGTAATGTGTTTATCAGTCTATATATGTCTGTATGTTTCTTCCTATGTGGCCTTATAGAGACCAGCGTTTAGCCCGATTTTTATGATTCTTACGTCAATGGATTCGTCTTAACCTTGCGAGTGTCGCTAAAGATATGACAATAATTCCCAACTATGTTAGGGTCGGCTTCCAGTCTAACAGGAGGTAGCTGAATACCAGTATTTTACATGAAGCGAATGTTTATCTAACTTCCAAAACCCAGTTACTGAGATAACCCCTTGGTAAGACTGGTGACTGGTTGTAAGACTTTCGGCTTCCGACTATCCGTAACGACTGCCATGTCAAACATCCGCAAAATAATGACAGCCGGGATCGACGGCTTAACGTGTTTTTTTAGGCACCGAAAAAACTTGGTATATGTGATGGAGAGTCACCTATTTCGGAACCGATTTCGGCAAGTCCCGATCGACCCGTATGTGCGGCCGTTAAAGGCAGGTATGGCCTGAACAAGCTTATAGTAAAAAAACGTTATTTTAAACAAGCTTTTAAAATATGTATAGGTAGGTGTCGCTTAATCATTTTTTTTTCATATCATCTCAGCAAACCCAAAATAAATTCAAATTAAAGGTGTCAAAAATACTGAAATACTAAATGGGCGACAAACAGTGAGCAAATAGAAATATTTAAAACGACGACTGGAAAACACAAATTTGAGTTCCTTTGTTCAATACGATCAGTGTGATTCAAGGACTCAAAGAAAAAGCTAAAAACAATCTTATTAACCACTAGATTGTAGATAAGGTGTAGTCAACGAAGCCCCTAACAAGACCCGAGCTTGCTTCGCTCGCTCTTGCTTACTATGTTCTCCTTGCCACAATGACCGGATAAATAGTTACTTGGTATAATAGTCGCCCATTCAGTATAATTAAATTTTTATTCGTCTGATTAAAATTCCCGTTATTTTCTCTTACTTGAAACGGAATATTTTATGGGATATGGAATATATCATACATAAAATATTCCGGTTCAAGAAAAAAAAAACATTAATGTGTTAGTAAGTATTGTAGATTTACCTTTACTTATTCTACATCTTGATCTCCAGATAGCGTAGACATTTAAGTATGTTCAGAATCATTATCAAGCCAACCGTGGTACAGCTATCATGTACGATTTGAAAGATAAAATTGTTTTGGTGACCGGTGCTTCGAAAGGAATCGGTGCTCATTTCGTTCGAGAAATATTAGAAGAAGGAGTTGAGGTAATTTAGAAAATAATGTTTTATTATGTCTTGAAGTACAAGGTTTTTTTTTACATTCCGCGGATATGATACTATATATACAACATTAGTTTTAGTATATGCGAAACCTGATACATGTGTCTAGTATTTTTATGTAAAGAATCTATGTACAAAATTTCAAAACTGTATCATGAAAAATCACAAAGTTATAAGCTTGTTCTGTTATCTAGTTGTCCGCACAAAATCGTGGTCACCACGCAGCGCGCGCCTCCAGCGTCGTCTTGAGCTCATTGATAATAATAATTTGGCAGTAGGTACCTAAATTATTGCGATAGGTACTTAAAGTCGCTCGGTGTCCAACTTTAAACTTTTTTAAAATATTTTTGGGAAAAAATATAACATGGTTTAAAAATTATTGGAATCGATTCAGTTACTTATTCTGAACAAACTATATTCAGGTTTCGCATATACTAAAAATAATGTTGTATACAAAAGGAGCGCCTTTGAAGAAAAAATAAAAGTAAGTCTTACTAAACAAAAAACGCGCATCTAGTTACATGTGCTTACTTTTTGCTTTTAGTTCTTTAATCAGGAAGATGAATTAAAAAAATTAACAAAAATGAAATAAAATTAACTGCAAGACTTAACCAGAATTTACGCAAATATGGAGGGTGTGATACGTAGGTATTTGCAGTAGTAGTAGGTATATCAACTTATTTAAAAATAGCTCATTCCAGTCCACAGCTGAACAAAGTATGATGTTAAAAGAAACACTATTAATATTTCCGTACTTTATGAGTTTTTGAACTGACATGGTCACTCACACTATCATTAACAATGAAAAGAAGTATTTACCATGTTTACTATTTGTTTTGAACGAGCGGACGCAGTGAGTTTCGTGTGTCGGGAAAAGAATCGAGTTTTAAGTGACAATGGTAGCGGTACCGACCGCAAGAACGCCCGCAATAACTTCAGTTTATCCGTGATCATGGTGCTTGCAACAGCGCCCAAATATTGGGAACTCAAAACAAATAGTAAACATGGTAAATATCCCGTTTTCAGTGTTAATGATAATTTACCTACTTTGCTTGGCAGCTTAATAGTTCGTCAGTTTACATCCTAAAATCCTCATGTTCGATACAAAGTGTTAAAATATTATGTACCTCAACATTTATTAACATTGGTATGTTAATGTTTCTAATTATGATTATGAGAACATTGGTAGAATTTGTGTCTGCTAGTATCCACCTACAATCGACACAATAATCTTAATCAAATCATGTTATCAAAATCTCTTATTTTGATAACAGAATTTCAAATAGATAACAGTTTCGTTCAGCTGGTAGGTAATATCTGTTCCTAAGCAGAACGTAATAAATGCAACATCATCATCTGCCTAGCCTTTTCCAACTATGTTGGTATCGGCTTCCAGTCTAACCGGATGCAGCTGAATACCAATATTTTACAGAGAGCGACTGCCTATCTGACCCCCATAACCCAGTTATCACTGGGTAATACAAAACCCGTTGGTAAGACTGGTTGTTGACGCTCTTGTGTGATGTTGTGTGGAGCAGGTTCGCTGGCGGGATGTCGACTGGAGAGTGTGCAGTGGTGGAGTAATAATAACACTAGTCTTCAGAGGTTCTTCTTATTTATTCTTGATGCTTCTTCTTAACACTGTCGGATTTGGAATGCCTGACTACGGAAACGTGCCCCTTTTTTATAGGCAGCTCTGACCAATCACAGCCCCTTGGTTTTGCACACGGCACTAATCTTTCGCCCTTCGACCAATCAGAGCGTAGGTGACCCTTTTCTATGGGAAATTTGAAATATGCCGTTTCTCGTGATCAGACATCCCTTACAACGTTTTTCTTACGTTCTTAATCTTAGGACGGGTTTAATTAACTTATATTTACAGAAAACAATACCCAAAAACCTTAATTTAAACCTTAAAATAAGAAAAATACTAAAATGGCTCTCGTTAAGGTAAAGTTTCCTCGTACTTAAGCTTACGTAATTAACAAATAGCGCCGCCAGGCGGCAGGAATGCGCAACACTTAACTTCTAACTAGAAAAATCAACACTAATAATCCTATCGGATTAAACATCTTATCAGAATATAAATCTCATATAAATTAATATCACAATCATGTTAAGTCTAATTAGAGATCAATAAGTTTACGTATCGTCGCTAACACTGGTTGTCAGACTTTTGGTCCACTGACTAACTCTTAACTTTGGTAACGACTATCAAAGATGTAAAAATGACGTACCTAATAGTACACCCACATTTCGCTAGTGGCGGCGAGGCTATTGCCATTAACAGGACAACTCCATCTCTGTGGCTGCTACTGAGAATTTACTGATGGAAAAACCCAATAATTAACACTTATAGGCCAGTAACAATACTAATTTCATAATTTTGCAGCATGTAAGGATCCTGGATGTAGACGTAGGATCTGGTGAACTACTTCAAAATGAGCTGAACGAAAAATATGGCGAAGACAAAGTGAAGTTTGTGAAATGTGATGTCACAAACGATGACCAGTTCTACAAAGCTTTAGAGGATGCCAAAGAAGATAAGGGATATATTGATCTCCTGGTTAATAATGCTGGAGTCGCTGATGAGAGTAAACTGAAACTGATTCGAAGACTAATCGAAATTAACTATGTAAGCATTTCTGAACCTCAACTGCATTGTTTAGTTAAACTAGAGAACACGTCTCCCAATTCCGATAGTTAAACATATTCTTGTGTGAAGACTGCGAATCTGAAATCGCATAAGGAGTGGGCTGCTTTAGGGTGTAGCCCACTAGGCATACCGAGCTGATACTAGTAGGGAGTGCGTGTGAAAGTACTGCTTCCGTTGTCCAAAGTCGTATGTCTATCTCACTCGCATTCGTAACTCCAAAAAAAGATAAACATACGACTTGTCGAATCGAAATCGAATCGAAGCGTTTGTGAATACGGAGGCAGGTTTCGCTCGGGTCTCTTTTTATGATAGTAGTAAGTACCGTGGGGTTTTAGTAGTAAGACCGATATAACTCACGTTCTCCCCAGATCTAGACAATTTCCCTAGCCCTAAAGAAACAGGCTAGGGTGGTGAAAAGTTCTCCATTCAGTTTGGTAGCAGCCATGAAAGTATAACTGAAGATGACCAAGCCAAGACTCTAAAGATTATTGTGTGTGTGTAGTCATGTAAACTGGACGTCCATATTTTAAGTTTTATAAATCAACGTCCGGAGTCCATACTACTGTAATCTACCATAAGCATTCCACTATTCCAGATAGCACTTGTCAACGGA
This sequence comes from Noctua fimbriata, assembly GCA_905163415.1. Lineage (NCBI taxonomy): Eukaryota > Metazoa > Arthropoda > Insecta > Lepidoptera > Noctuidae > Noctua > Noctua fimbriata. The sequence goes on from LR990930.1 coordinate 4,933,268, forward strand.
ACTCTGAAAGCCATTGAGCTGATGCGTAAGGACAATGGTGGCAGGGGAGGTGCTGTCATAAACGTCTCCTCAATCGGAGGACTTATTCAGGTGTCACCGATGTTCACCTACTCATCCAGTAAGCGAGCTGTTATGCAGTTCAGCCATTGCGTTGGTGTAAGTTCTTATTTGATAGTTTCTAGACGTGACTTAGTTTATAAAGCATCATTGTAAAAGTAAATAGGCACTGGCAACTGCCCCACCCATGCGATAAGCGACCAAAATTCTTTCATCATGGGCTTCGCATACTTAAACGCCATTTTCGTCGGTCGACACTTCGACAGACGTCGTAGTAAAAGACAACGCAACTCATTTCTCCACACCAGCTTTACCACAACTGCAACCATGTGATGAAGGTAGAAGCCATGTTTTAGAATCGCATAAACAAGAAAAGCAGCATTTTTTATATGTTCTTCAAACAAAAAAAAAGACTGCAGACACCTGCTGTCTGTCAGTCAACTTTGTTTTCCGTACCTAAATTATATTCTTTGCTGTTTCGTTTTCAATTTTACAGCAAGTTCCCTGCGCGCATACCGGCGTGAGAGTACTGGCAATATGCATTGGAGTCACCGACACTGCTATCTTAGGCAAAATAAAATGCTTAGAAAAAAGATTAGACCTAGAAGCACAAAATGTTTTGGGAGAACATCCAGTTCAAAAGTGAGTTGATACTTTACCGTATTCATGATGGTGAGAGAGTTTTAAAGGTAGTCAGTCAAATTTTATTTCCTTACTGTTACCATCCCAGCGGATGATTCAGGCTTGTAAGCCTGCTGCACCTTTTACACATAATGAAGAGAATGAATAATGAAGAGAGGCATTTGCTCAGCGGTGACTTAATAAAATCCTCTCCCCATGACTTCTAGTTCTTTAGATCTAGAGCTAAAACCTGTCGAACTGTGCATATTGATACTATCAATTTTGGCCAGTACAAAGAGGTACTGATTTGCTGTTGAATCTGATTAACCAACAGATGCACTATGACGAGACTGATGATTATACTCATTTTTTTTCTTCTAGCGCTCAATCAGCAGCACGTGGAATGATAGACATGTTCAAGAAAGGAGAAAGTGCCAGCATCTGGTTGGTTCGAGCCAACGAACCCGCAGAAGACATCACTTCGCACATATTGAAGGCAGATGCAGCGATTGCTCAAGTTATCGCGGGAACAACATCAGAATAATTTTATAAAGGAGGACTTTGCACATTACACAGAATCGACGCCTACTCCACTTTGACTAAAAAGCTCACATTTAAATAACTGCCTCGATAGTCTAGCGGTCGAAAGCGCAAAGTTTGCCCCGAGACGGGCAAAGTGTTATTGGATTTTCCATCAGGCTTTCTCAATACCATGCCATGGAGTCTGGATCTGTGCCCGTTTGATGGCAATAGGCTCGCCCCCTATTACATGGGACCTAAACCTAACTGGCGAATTGTGGCTGTACTTATTAGGTATACCTCTGTCTAACCCTTCATTAGAGACTGGGTGATGTTATGTTAAATGCTTGGCTATTCATCAAGGCGTCAAGACTGAGTAATGTGTGAAGATCTTAAGGAAACGAGGGCTATCAGATAACAATTGCACTACAATATGTCATTGGTTTTAGTGAGCTTTTTGTACAAATTGTAACGCTGTAGCTCCTTGGTCTCATTGATGTTCCATTGTATTTATTGACTATGTTGTAGGCCAAAATGTGTTCAAAGAATTTCAAGTTTTAATAGAATACAAGCTTATGCTGATTTTGTTGTCTCTGAAGAGTGGCCTACGAGCTACGGGTATATATTGAAAAAATATCTAGATACATTTTTAATAAAACTGTAGTAGTAAAATGTTTAAAATCACTCACTGCACTTGAGGTATTGTAGGTAAATTGATAGTGGTTTGAAGGAATTTTAGAAGTAAAACAACATTTAAAAATAAATTCTGAGACAATCTTGATTGTTTTTTGTTTATTCCTACAGAGTAATTATATAGTATAAAGAAATAAATAAAACAATTAAATGCTACTGCAACTATTATGTTCACTCGTGGCTGGCGGAAAAATAATTAAAATGTTGATAAAATAGGTAAGTACATTTGCAGCAACTTGATAATGAATGAAGAGGAAGAGGAAGACCGAAAAAAAGATGGATGGATTGTGTGAGGAATTATATGTGTCGGATATGTCAGGATTTACTCCGTAAGGCTCGTACATGGGTGCGATACACTGTTTATAGCAAAACTAACGAATTAATTGAGATTACAACTTGACACAATAACACGGGGCACAATGAATTGGGTACAGTTCCAAGACGTCTCAACTCCGCCGCGATCAGACATTGACTGTCGCCCTCGCCTCGAGCTGAACCTCGGGGTTCTGTAGAATCACGCTGTGGTGTCGGTAGACTTGTAAGTAGGTCGCGTGATGTCACCACCGGCGCACTTGCGATTCATTTTATGTCCATACTAATAACCAGATCCGACATATGAAATAGAAAGGAGTAAACGGTGCCGTGACGTCTGAGAGGGGAAAATGGAAAAAGAAAACGTGTCACGGCCATAAGTACAATGGGACAAGGGCAGGAAGCTGATGATGACATTTAGAGCAACTTCCAATCCCTTAACCGTTATGGATTTGAAGTTGAAAAGTCACCCTGTACTCTATCGCTGAAGTGTTTGAAAATCGTCTTACAGTTTAGTGTATTTTCAAGGCCAATTCTCTCACGTTTTTAAACTATTCGTACCTAATTCTCATAAACCTTCTGTGTTCGTGTCAGTCGTTTTCGCTTGAATGATAAAGAAAGAGATAAAAAATGAATAAAATTAGTTAGATCCTGTGCCAAGCATTTGCTTGTAAGTAGGTTAGTCAGTATGTACGAGTTGAAAGACACAGTTGTCGTGATAACTGGCGCGGCCAAGGGTATTGGAGCGGCTTTCGTTAAAATACTGGTGGAGCAAGGTGCTAAGGTAAGAAAATCATTAATATCTACTGATGTTTTTGAGCTTACTGAAAAAAACGAAACGGTGGATGGACTGTGTGATGGATGATATGGCTAGAAAGAAGGTGACTGCTGAGATTTCGAGTAATAGAAGAAGACATGCTGCAAACCAAATACATTGGGATAAGGGCAGGAATGATCATGATGATTTTTGAGCTTACTCCTTTGCACACGTTGCACAAATCAGATGCCGTGGGAATTCGAGTTTTAACAAAAAGTCATGTCGTTATATTACAACACTGCGCAACATAACATACCCCTGCATCGGAGCTGACAAGTATCATATTTTTACAATGTATTCCGTGTCGTGTCATTGATACTGTAAGTATTAAGTTATTAATAGAGCAAGGAAAGAAATTGTTTATAGTAAGTTACAAGTTTTGAAGTTTTCCAAAAGGCAATGGAACGCAGCATTCTGGGTGTCAAAAGACAAGACAGGGTTCGTAACACCACGCTGCGTTCCAATGGCAAGAAGGCTGCTAGGGTAAAATGGTATTGGGCGGGTCACGCCAGCCGTATGCACGATGACGGCTGGGTGACACCATGGTTGCCAAAAGACAGACGGCGCCGCCAAGGCCGGCCCAGAAAGATCGGTCGAGATGATCTGGACGAGAACAGCGAAGTCTGGTTCGAGGAGGCACGGGAAAAGAGCACATGGAAGGAATTGAGGGAGGCCTTTGCCCAGCAGTGGGACAGCACAGGTTACTAAAAAAAAAATGTTACAAGGAGACCATGAACATGACCAAAAATATGAAGACATCATTATGGTTCGTGAAACGCAAAGTGTAGAGACATAGTAACGCGCAACGTTAACAGCAGTAGGAACGTTATATTTAATTGATTTTGCTTAAGCTGTGTGCTTAAGTAACGAAGAGTAAAGCGCCTGCAATAAAATTAATTTAAAAAATACTTATAAAATATATTCGAGATTAAAAAAAAATATATATTTCAAAAAGACGACATAAGGTTAGTTAAAAAAAAATTAAATGATGAAATGAATGAATAATAATGATGATGATGATGTGTTTGTGATAAGTAAATAAATAATAAATACCGCACGCAAAATACGCGCTTTGTCGTGGAGTTGTGGACACCAGCTCGTTATACAATACAAATAATAAATAAATAAACCTAATAATTTTATTTTTACAGCATGTAAGAATACTGGATATTGACGAAGCTGCAGGAGTATCACTACAAAATGATCTAAATAAAAAACATGAAACTGATAAAGTAAAATTCACTAAATGTGACGTAACCAATGATGAGGAGCTCTTCGGGGTCTTCAAGAGTACCACAGAACAGTATGGCTACATTGATTTGGTAGTTAACAACGCTGGTGTGGCTAATGAGAGTAATAGTGACTTTATACGCAAGGAAATAGAAATTAATGTTGTAAGTACAAGAAATTAATAATAGTTATCTGTGGTCCCCTACTACAATTTCAATTCGTTTGTTTTAAACGACTGATAAGTAGTGCGTTTGTACTTGTGTCTAATGCTTCCAGCATTTACAACAAATCATGGTTCAAATAAGTTTTTTTTTAAATTTCTTAAATAATATAAATATATAAATTTAAATCGGTACCCAGGTTGTAGTAAATGGTTTTTATTTTGCAGCAATCTGGTACGAATCCATATTAATATTTTAAAGAGGTAAAGTTTGTATGTTTGAAAGTGTTGACTTAGGGAGTATAGGTATTATCTTCGGAACTCCAATCCCGAAAATTCTTTCACTAATGGGAGTTACATTATCCCCAAGTGTCATAGCGCGTGCGAAGCCGCGGTCTAAACCTAGTACATTATAATTTGCTAGCTTTTTCTTACTACTTTGGGATCTGCCTTTCTAACCTCCACAACTCTGTTACTGGTTAATGCGATACTCCTTTGTGTTTGTGTTACAGACAGCTTTAATCAACGGCACAATAAAAGCTATAGAGCTGATGAGAAAAGACAAAGGAGGGAGAGGAGGAACAGTCATCAACGTGTCTTCAGTAGCAGCGCTAATCAAACACAGTCCGTTCCTCTTCGTGTATGCTGCAACTAAAAGTGCAGTCCTGCAGTTCAGCAACTGTATTGGTGTTAGTGCAGAACTTTTATCCTGATGTTGTGCCAACACACAATGATCTTTAATTTCATGTTAATTAGATTTCAGTTGGGTTACTGCCTCTGATAAGTCTGTCAAAATTGCAATGACCTGTATTTCCGTTACGATAGATACTTAAGACTTTTACACCCGTATCTTGGTATATCTAAACAAGTCAAAGTGATAAGTACTTGAGTAAAAGTAATAACTTAAGTTTGACTTTAGCTTGCTTGAAATTAGAACTGTCAAAAGTAGAATTCTTAGCTTTGCTTTCTTTGACAGTTTTTAATTCGTTCAAATTCTTGTCTATTGCATAAAAATGGTTGCATTAATAATTACTCAAACTCACATAATTACTGAATACCAGGGTTAGTACCGTGTCCAATTTAAAATCGATAGAGGATTCTATGTGCTCATTGATATAAATGCTAATTCAATGTTTTTAGAAAGAACCATATCATTCGAAGACTGGTGTTCGAGTGATTACAATTTGTTATGGCCCAACGAAGACTGGTATTTTGGACAATATGGCCAGTTTCGATGAAGACATTCAAATGCAAGATCTAGTGGCGTTGTATCCAATGCAGAGGTAAGTACTAACTATTATCTAGTATCTGATTTTTTGACTAGTTTCATTTACTATCTTTTACTTACAGGGTGTAAACGGACCCTTTACGAAGCCGTCAACCAAGCATTTTGTACATCAAACTAAGTAACTCTACGAAAAATAATTGCTGGGAAACGACTTCTTTTTTGGGGTGAAAAAAAAACACGTTTCGACTCAATGTAAAGCACTCAAAACATTGTGCTGATGGATGCCTTGAATAGTAAACGGGTCATGGAGGTTATTAAAGTAAAAGTATTCACTTAAAAACTAGTATTTAAGAAACAACTTGTGCAAAAATTTGGAACTTTGACCTCCAATATCTCCATAACTAGAAGGTTCCCAGGTATAGTACAGTACAAAAAAATTTTCGCAATGACGGGAAGAACAAGTGCCTTTCGGCTTCGTTAAGAGTATTTTTACACCCTGTATAAATTAATCTAGCCATTGAATTTCAAAAATATTTAAATTAGTTTCTTAAAATACTATATTTGAACTAAAAAATATAAACATGTTAAAGTGTTTGGACAATACTCATTTTGGACGCCAAAATTACGTATGCATGAAAGCCCCCTAAAACGCAACGCGTTACTTAAGGTTCTGTGGTTAAGCAGTTAAGGCTGTTAATAAAGTGATATTAAAGTGGTGTATAGAAACTGAGGATTCAATAGTTGATTTGTTTAATACTGAAATAATTAAAGTAGATTGTCCTACAGGTAGTTGTTGTTTATATGTTTGTAGACGCACCTACGATACAGGAGAAATTCCTAGAGTTGGACAACGTTTTTTAAAAATAAGACATTAATAATAAAAAGATTACTAGAGCGCTGGATGGCTACTCACCTGCGACAGATTCTGTTCGTGACCTGTTGATCGGAGACAGTCTGCTTGTAGACGTAGTGATATGTCTTTGTGTGATGTTTGATTTTTTTTTTTTTTTTTGCTTTGTACAGCGTGGAGTCAGCAGCTCAAGGAACTCTCGAGGCTTACAGAAGAGGAGACAGTGGAAGCACCTGGCTGATTAACAACGGCAAACCGGCTAAAGACATCACATTATCGATCAATAAGGCGTATGAGGAGTTTGCTCAACTTCTTAAAGACGACTGAGAGATCTTTCTACGAAAACTAATTGAGTCGTAAAATGTTGATACACTGTGTTCTGTGTTATTTAATCAAATATTATAAGGGGTTCTAAGACAACAAAGATTCTTTCTGATTTTCCATAACTCCACAAATGACAGCAGGTCAGGGAGAAATAAAAATATTACAAAAAACCGGAGGTACACTCGACCTCCGGTTTTTTGTAATATTTTTAACGTAAAAATATTTAATAAACTAACTATAAACACACACAATCAAAAACGATTAAAGTCAGATACTATAAAAAGCCATCACAAACTGATGTCTGCGTGTAATGTGCCCAAGAGACTGGCGGCGTTGCCACGTTATATGGCCGCACTAAGTCTTTAGCCAAGGTAAAAGCCAGCCCTTGGATCACGGGAAGCGTCAACTAGGCCTTTAAAAATTTCCTTAAAAAGGCTGTGAGCACCCGGACCCGGGCTGTGGCCCTAGAGTTTCAACCTTAAACAGCTCCAAAATATAGTGAAAATTAATCAAATCATACAATGAGACTGCAGCAACTGAATGATCATTAAGACATGAGAATTCATTTACTGGGAGCTATAAGCGGTGAAAAATGGCTAACACATACCGCACCGTCCGAAAGATGGTTTGGTTATGTGGGGCTTGCACCCACTTAAATACACCGCCGTGAGCCTACGACCCTAGCCGCGAGAACTGCTCCGCATGAGTTCGCGACCCATGCAGCGCAACTCGCCTCGTGCCCGGCCAAACTCTTTTGGCGATGTCCGGGCTCACCTGAGACATCGCCACTACTCGTGAGGGCCGTGCCATTGCGACGACGATTGACGCCCCTATCTGTCGCCCGCTGTCACCTCCTAGGGCGGCATCTGGTCGCCATGGCATCTCTACCCTGCGCCTTGTCCTCTTGCAACCTCCTCTTGAATCGCGTCAGCGAGGGAGTGCTCCTACCTGACGCGCTCCGCCGCCTCCTTTTGCGACATGACGTCCTCGTAGAAGGAAGCTACTCCCTGCTGTCGACCATGGCCTTGGACACGGCCGGCAAGGAGAGATCAGCCCCGATTGCTGCTGCGAGAGCACGACGCTGCACCACCCAAGCAGGACAATGCTCGAGGGCGTCGTGTTCTCGCTGCATCCGCACCGGTGACACAAGGAAGTCGCCTCCAGTCTGGCAACTTTGTGTAGGTATCTGCCAAAGCAGTCATGCCCTGACGATATCTGCATCAGACTGAACAATGCCTGACCTAACCCGTGTTATCGATATAATACCAAACAAAAATGATGTCTCGTGCCAAAAAAATATTGCTGTTATTGTACGATAACAAATTATTCAACGAAATGTAAATAAAAATGTCAGTATCCATGTTAATGTAATTGAGGTGAAGGCCGACGAGATCAGCCGGTTTTTAACCTTAAGGTCCACTGTGAGAGTCGCTTTTTATATCTCTTTGTGTATTACAAGTATGGTAGTGATATAAATTATGGGAAATCACATTGAATGGTTTGACACAACGTATTAATTATTATGGAAATGCCAAGGTAAAAAAACAGTAGTCCTCTTTATAATTTTCTAATGAGTTAAGTCCTAAAGTAATTTTTGTTTGAAGAGCGTAAGTACTTAGGTATCTATATTTATTAACGTTCGTTTATTACGACGTTTATGCGTTGTTACGCTAGGTATATTAATTACCTCTTATATAGCTTCGTCTATGTCACCAACTTTATTCGTACGTTAAGAATTGCTACCTTGAATTTAAACATTGGTATGTATGTATGTGTAAAGTCATCCACACTGTCCTAGTACACGCTGATGACCATTACTTACTTTGGATCAGTGAAAAATCCTTTTTGCAACATAACAAGCCTGTAATCTCCTAAGAGTTAGGCAGAGGTGTACCTAAAAGTACACCCACACTTCGCCAGTTATGTTTAATGTTTAGTTTATGTTTGTTCTGTTCTATTAATTTTACTAAATATTTTAGCCCAGTTTTGTTTCGTGACATTTTTGTCAGACCTCATCCTGTTGACATTTTTCCTTCCCACAGAAACAGCTGACGTATGACGCAGTTTGAATCACCTTCATGACCTAAATCATTACATTCTGAATTAATGAGACAGCCCGTTTTAAGTAACACTTTAGTGTGGTTTAAGTTGCTAATGAGTACGTTTTCGCGACTGTTTTTATTTTGTTTCATTTCAACTCAGAAGAGTTTTTGATTTAGTGGGATGTGGGTGTTTCTTGTGAACTACTAGTAGTACTAGTGATCCAAGATCTTGTTTTGGTGTCAACAGTTCTGAAAAGTGAATAACAAATAATTAGTTTAATCAAAAAAATAAGTGAAAATTGTTGAAACAATAAATAATTAGTTTTTTGGAAAAAAAAAATTGGTGAAAGACAAAAAGTAAGATAACGTTGTTTATTACTGCGAAGGTTCCATACAACTCGATTCCTACCGGATTCCCTTTGAAAAATGGCACAGTCAGTATTCTAAGACTAATCATCATCTGCCTAGCCTTTTCCCAACTATATTGGGGTCGGCTTCCAGTCTAACCGGATGCAGCTGAATACCTGTATTTTACATGGAGCGACTGCCTATCTGACCTCCACAACCCAGTTAGTACTGGGTTATACGATACCCCTTGGTAAGACTGGTTGTCAGACTTTTTGGGCCTCTGACTACCTAACGCCTGTCAAAGATCTACAAATGACAGCCGGGACCAACGAATTCTAAGACTAATAAAATCACATTAAAGTTATGTACTCCGGCTTACCTCTTACAAAAATTGACCCTTCGCTACTGTTGTTCATATAATTCTTTGGTTATTTGCAACTATTTTATAGAGAGAAACTGCATTCATCTTAGTTTCTCTAAAAAATTAACTTTTTCGTCTTTTTTTGTAGTAGAATATAAATTAAATTAAGTAACAAATTACGTAAAAAAAACCTTTCACCTTTTGATAAAAAAATATTGGCAATATAATGCCAAATATTTTAAGTCTAACTTAAAAAACGCTGTCCCGTATTTCTTATTTTTCGTTTTAAGTCATTATTGTCGCGAACAAGCAACCAAGCCATAATATGTATAAAATCTTACTTTTATTTACTCGCACCTCTCTTCCTTATAATCACCTTTTCGTGCAAATAAGAAAGACAATCAGTAAACAAACACAATACACTGTATACTCAAGTACCTAAGTCGCATAAAACTATCATAAATCGTATTGTTAATTTTATCGCAATTCAAAGACTAGAGCTCTTCAGAGCATTCTAAGATCGGGGCAGACATAATGACTTTAATATAACTTGCAGATTGACTGCGGCGTAGATCAGTCGTGATCGCGAATCCGAACCAACATCGCGAACTCGAGTCGTGTTCGTGAATCCAAGCTGTCATATAGTAATCTGCGATTGACTTCAAACGTTCAGGAACATGTTCGAAATAATAGATAAAGTATTTTTCGTGACTGGGGCAGCTGCGGGCATTGGAGCCGGGGTTGTCAGGGCGTTTTTGGATGAAGGAGCAAAAGTGAGTACCTAGTGATTTCATGCATTAGAATTTAGGTATCAAGAGGTTTTCAGTTTCATGTTTTTTTTTTACTTGGTCTTGGTTTTGACTTAGTCGGTAATTTTCTTGGAGAGTAGACATGTTTTTATTTTCAATTATAGCTGTGCCCCGTGACCTTCGACTGCGTGATAATATTATAAAACTTATAAAATTCGTTATTTGCCAGTAAAATCTCGTCAAAATTGATGCAACCGTTTCGGAGATTAGCCGGAACAAACAGACAGACACACAAACAAATTTAAAAGGTTTTTTTGTTATATGTAGGTACCGTATATACTTTCATATGCATTCAGTAAAAAAACCATTATTTGAAATTACAAATAGACACTTCAATTTTACCTATTTGTATGTATAGATAATAATTACGGTGTATTTATTTTGTGATTAACATCGAAACTACTTTTGTTGCTTGTAAATAATATATATAAAAACCTCAACATATACATAAAATAGACCCAAGTCCAAGATTTCTAGTCATTAGCTGCTGTCATTCTTAACGTACGTACGTGTTATAGCCGTTAACACAGTTTTGTTGCAAATAATTGTGTACTGATCACTAGATCTATACCTATACATATTAAGAAAGAAAGGAAACAAAAGGTATTTATTTCACACATAAAAAGAAAAACAAACATATAAAATAAAAAACCTCTGGTAATCATCATAATTGACTTTGACTTTGAACTAAGATTATAATTATGCGATTTACGGTCGTCACGTACGACTGAAGTGGTCATTTTAGTAGAAAATTGCTAGACAAGACAATCACATAATTATATACCTAACTATTCAACTAAAGTTTCTGTTTTTTTCAAGGTCAAGTCTAATGTACAATCAACAATAGTATTGTGTGGCAGCATAGGTGAACATTATCATGACAATTTAAATTAGCATTAATTAAGTACCTACTTCTATTTGATACACAGCGTTGCATCAGTCACGCAGTTCGAAATGTTAATGTATTTTCAAGTAGCTGTTTGTTTTATTTAAATTTTAATTACTGACGCATATAATTTTCAAGAGGCGCTGCTGTGGCACATGCATTATTAATTAATATTCAATTATATTTAGAAGGTACAGTCATTGTTATTATCCGATTAATTCATATTCATATGCAAAGTTGGTATAAAAAATGTACTTACTTTAAGACCTGTGCCGTGGGGTATCAATAGAGTTCTCTTTTACAACGACAAAGAATCATGAAGATAAAGATATTCTTATTTTGTAAAACATGCGTATTTAAGTATACACTATACAGGTTTTTATAAATAAATGAAAGTAGCTACATGTTTTGCCATTTAGGAATGGCGTACAAAAACTGTTTGGCTAGACACTAAGGTAATAAATCATTGTAGAATGAGTTATCTACAGAAATTGGTACAAAGTATAGAAATTTAATAAAATTAATAATTAGCTATTACCTCATCAATTATATTTCTTTTATTTATCATTTATTCGCTGTTCACAAAGCTGACTTAAAGTTAATTTGTACAAAAAAGTCTCAGCTGTATTCAACCTTTGTGAGAGACTGGTGCCTGATGTAGGTTTTTTTGAAAAACCTATGTTACAGGTCACCGGGCTAGAATTAGCTTGTACAGAGATTCCTTGTGCGAGAAGAAGTTAAACAATATGCATAACAAAATGAAAAGCACAGTAGAAGGGAAACAATATGAATAACAACCTCATCAGTACCTACTTACCTAATCCAAATAAAGAGATTGATACTTATGAATCCTGTTTTATACACGGTGTAAACAGACCCTTAACAAAGCCGTCAACCAAGCATTCTGTACATCAAACTAACCAAGTAATTGTACGCAAAAATTATTGCTGGGACGAATAACGAAACGAAACGACTTATTTTTTGGGGTGGAAAATCACGGTTTACGGGAAGACTCAGTGTACCGCACTCAAAACATTGTGCTCATGGATGCATTGAATAGTAAACGGTTCATGTGAGTAGGTATTTAAAGTAAATTTATAACATTAAAAAGTAGTATTTTTTTTTTTAAACTTCAGAAAAAGTTAGAACCTCTAATATCTCCGTAACTAGAAGGTTCCCAGGTACAAAAAAATCGCAATAATGAGGAGAATCAGTGCCTTCGGCTTCGTTAAGGGGCTTTGTACACCCTTTATGTGGATTCTTCGCCATACATCATTCTTACTTATCCCACTATATATTCCTTTCCAGCATGTAGCAGCACTAGACGTCGACACCAACAACGGCCAAGCTTTAGAACAGGAACTGTCGGCTAAGTATGGGAAAAATAAAGTGAGGTTCCATAAATGTGACGTCACTACAAACGAGCTAGATGCAGTATACGATAATGTGGTCAATGACTTCGGTTACATAGATGTGGTGATAAACTGCGCTGGGATCATGAACGACAGACCTAAAGCTTATTTGAAAGAAATTGATATCAATGTTGTAAGTATTAATATAGCTACTCGCCTGTAATCCTTTATGAGTTTGCCACAGGTGTACCTATTAGTATAGTCGCATTTAGGGGCGAGCCTATTGCCGGACACGGTGGGCTAGGCTCCGTGGCTGCTACTGAGAAATTCCTGATTGAAAATCCGATGAAACTTTGCCCTGCCTGAGAATCGAAATCAGGACTTCATGTTTAGCAGTCGTGCTTGTAACCACTACAACAACGAGGCAATAATTAATATTTTTAATTTATTTAAACTTGTAAATCTGCAAACGTTTTTTGATTCTTGGGCTATGTCCTCGTAAGTTTTTGAAGGCAATCCTTTCGTTTGTGCATTTTTTACATTTATACGTTAGCCAATCTAATGTATTAAAAGATGCAAAATAATTACTTGAACCTTGAAGAATGTTTCGTTTAAAGTTCATTTTAAAATCAGTAATCTGTTGATCTATGTATTAAAAAATAAAACCTATGATCATGCAATTTTATTGTTATCATCCGTAACTACAGTAATTTTAACGTTATTCCAGACTGCCTTGATAAGAAGTTCGTTCAAAGCGTTTGATTTGATGCGCAAAGACCAAGGTGGGAGAGGAGGCACGATCATAAACATTTCGTCCATTGTGGGGCTGTTCCAAGCTCATCTGCTTCCAGTTTATACTGCCACAAAGACCGCTGTGTTGCAGTTCAGCAATTGCCTAGGAGTAAGTTTTGTATTTCATACTATAAAGGAGCTAGATATTCATTAACTAATCATTTATTTGGGGTCTCCTTTTTACCTCACTGAGGTGAAGCCCAAAAAAAGGGGTTATTAAATTCGTCCTTAGGCTGCTATGAAGGTCATTGGAACCGTAATCTTTGTAGCTTATGGTTCAAGAGCTACGGCATCTAGAGGGTTTTTAAGAATTGCCCACAAATTATAATGATTTTTGTGGTTATGTGTTTAACAACGTACCTACAGCAATAAATATTGTTACTGCGACACTTGTAATTAATATTTGTCTACTACACACAAACTATTATAAAGATTATTCCCAACATAGTTTTGTCCCATATCGCTATCATACGTTACACTCAAATATAGTATAACACTTGGCTTAAGGACTTAATTGTTATAATGTTGTTTTCATCTTCTATTTACATAATGTTAATATTTTTATTGTTGCTATAAAGATTATAATGTTAAGAGCTATGGTTTACTCTAATTATTTTGATGCCAAATACACGTGTATGTTGTAACATTTATCATCAAGTTCATAAATTACTTACCTAATCAGCAAGATATATAAGATTTTAGCAATGACTAGACTGAATCATTGGGATACTGAGATCCAACGAAATCCTTTTCTTATCTTGATTGCTTTATTGGTTACTCCTATCAGCCTGTTGTTAATACACACTGCTGAACCAAAGCCTAAAATGTTTATAAGCCATTGTTTTTCCTTCCAGAAAGAACCACATTCTACCCGTTCAGGAGTCCGCGTAGTAACGTTATGCTTCGGCTGCACCGACACCAGTTTGTTCAGTACTTCCAAGATGGGAGCCTTTGATAAGGAAACTGACGAACTTCTCCTGGGTAGCATGGGAATTTTACCGATGCAAAAGTAAGTTTGGAAATCTACATCTACAAGTGCACAATGTGCTGAGAACTTTTAATGTAGTTAAAATGTTGGGATTGGGTTGACCATGTCTGTAGAATGCATCAGGATTAATGGGCCAGAGTCGTCACGCACTGAGAGCCACAAGATGGGCATCGCCGCCGAGGGTGGCCTAGAAAACGCTGGCGTGACGACTTAGTGGCGTTTGTGAGAGATTGGCCGGAGATAACCACACGGAGAGAAAAGTCGAAGGCTATATGGGAGGCCTTTGTCCAGCAGTGTGACAATATAGGATAAGAAAGAAAAAAATATTTTTCGTCTTGGTAGATTTTTAGGTTAGTTATTATCAGACCAAGTATATTGGCCAATGACCAATGACCAAGTATATTGGCTTTAAAAACGCCAAATCATGAAAGTTCCTTTCCGGTTTAATATATTTTAAAATAAACGAGTAAACTTTTTTTTCTCTTTCTCTTTTTTAAAAACGTTGCAATATACTAGAAATGTCTGTATCGTCGGCGCGTTTAAACTGACATACAAAAACAACAGCCATACCCGGAACAACTACCTAAAGGCCTTACTAATATTTGTTCCGTACGGAAATCGAACACGCAGTGCAACAGCCAAGCACTCAGCCACGGCGCCAACCGTACCGTCAAACTATGAGATGATTCTTATAAAATTAGCTCGTGAAGATAATGTTGTATTTTATAACGGGCTGGTGTCTGCAACTCCACGTCAAAGCGCGTATTTTGCATGCGGAGAAGAAGATAATGTTATGGTATAGCCTAAACAAATCATGAAATTGTTCTTTCAGGATTGAATCAGCAGTAGAAGGCCTCATCCATGCATACAAACACGGTGAAACCGCAAGTACTTGGCTTGTGACGTCAGACAGACCTGCTGAGGATATCACCGGGAACGTCTCCAAAGCTTACGAAATTATGAGCCAGGGCGTGTTTACCTAAAATAGTGATGATATTTTTGATACTATATACACCAGTTGAATTTGTGATAAATTATAACTTTTAACCATGTTTCATAGAAACAGATTCGTTATGCCACTTGTGTTATAATAATGTAAAACGGGATATTACGGCTTTTAGTAAGCAATAAGTACACACGTAGGTAACGTGTAAAATAATTTTAATGCTAGACATTTTACTTAGTTTATGATGTAGATTTTCGTATTGTGTGTGTAAATAAGCAGTTTACCAAATAAAGTACTTTTTTACGATTTTTTGTTAATTTTACTATAACTGACAACAATAGAATATCTGCAAAGCAGCCATGGTAATAATTATCTAGCTAAATGTTGACAGTATTTTCCAGTACGATACTGCAAGTCCAAGAAATCAGGATTTAGAATAAAATGTAGTTAAATGCGCCAGACTTTGTAATTTATGTAAATATGCAAAATGAACTTTATAATGGCCCTGATTTGTCAAATGTCTAGGTCTTCATTCAAAAGTGTCCTCTAAAGACTTGGTCAAGGTTAATTTGTTTAAGAGGACCTTGGTGTTTAGTATGTGAGTATTTTTGTATCTGATGCTAATTAAATATTAGTCGTCATCAAAGTCAACCTAAAACAAAAGATGAAGTCTTTTATGTAGCAACGTGAGATTTTTTTGACAACTACAGAATTTGTTTAAGGAGACGATGAAGTAAATGGTAATTAGAGGTTTAAAGCGTCCCCATTTTTAATTGATAGTAGCTAGGTACCTAATTCTTTATTGATATGTAAAAAAGAAACAAAAATTCGAAGACATGTGACATCCACCAACCCACACTGGGCCCGCATGGTGGATTATAGCTCATTCCGTCTCATATAGAGGAGGCCAAGTGTCCCAGCAGTGGGAACATTATAGGCTGATTATGCATAAGTATAAATATGTATATTCTAAAGTATTATTCCTTTTATTTAATTGTTGTGAATGTGAGGACCATGTGTTATGGGTCATATTTTTTCTTTTGTATGTTTTTCCTTTGGTTTTAACAATTGTCTGACATTTTGAGTAAATAAGCGAGCTACCCAAATGTTCTTTCTTTGGTATAGTTCGTTGAGCTCCTTGAGTTATGAGTCGAGCTACACGGTAACTGACAAATGCCTGCACTGACTGAACAGGTCCTCTCAAATCTGTGTGGTTCTTTCTTCAAAAGACCATCTCAGACACTAATCTGCATAGTCTTCATGGGAGTTGACCATGATTATGTCTGGACCTTAAAAGAGACCATGACCTCTAAGTTTTGTTTCTTCTCAGAGTTCCATCTGCATAGTGAAAACAAAAAATGACGTGTGTCTGTAAAATAAACTTCGTTTATCATATATGTGTAGGTATATCCGCACATTTTCTGGTTGAAAAAATGAAACACACAAGTCATGCAGTAAATACTTTTATTTTTAAAAACTTCTTATTATCATCATAACTCTTCGTAATCATTGTTTTGAACGTGAAATTATGTACCTCTGCTTATTACAGCTATTATCCATCATTATTGTCTTCCAGGATAACACCTGATTCTGTTTAATTAGTATCCGTATTCAATTATCGTATCGTATCTGATATGGCGTAACGAATTGGAGGAAAAGAAAACCGGAGTTCTCATTTACATTATGGAAGACGATACAAACGTTCTACTCCATTTTGACTAATAATCCTTATAATTACAATTATCTAAATATAAATTATTAAACGTATTATAAAAACAATTAAGTATAATGACAGCGATATTTTACTAATTTCTAACAAAATTGGCGCGCACTTGCCGCCATTTTATTAAACGTCATAAAAAGGCGCGAAACTTTACAGATAATTAATCTATTATTGAGCTGCCATATTTATTCACTATATTAATAAAAACGACTATAACAAAGTTTAAAATAAAAAGCTTTCAGACAGTAACAAACTTAATTACTTTCTTCATTTGATATTACAAAAGAAACATTTAATTAAGTATTTTGATCAAAATTTTAAACAGCATCATCTTGTTCAGAAAAAACACAATATGAATAAAAGTTTTAGAATATAATCATTGTTGCTGTTTTCATTAAGATCAAATTATTACCTAGATTTTCACTAATAGTTAACGCGATATAATAAACTTTAATAATTTCCTTGGGAAACAAACATATTATATCACTTCAATACATTTCTAAGATATGAATATTTTTTTAGTTTTTATTTACATCGCATTTTATTCGATAGGATAAATACCATTATTTTTGATGTTCCTACAATATGAAAATTCTTCGAATGTTTTAATAGGAATATTTATAGAATATCTCCGTTATTTCATAAAGCTTGCGATATAGATTTGTTTATTGTAATTTTAATGTCATTTGTTGGGCGGTAAACGCAACGAGAGTACCAAAACTGGTCAAAAATAAATAAAACTAAAGAACCATCGATCGATACATATAACACTTTGCTAATTTCATTAATTGAACATGAATATTCTTATAAAAATGGCAGTTTTATATCACGTATACGAATTTAGAGTAACATTTAGAACACAGGTCAACGTTTATTCGATTCCTTCAATTAATAAATTAATAGAAATTATTGCCGCGAATTTATTTAACACGATCTTTACTGCGAAAGTGAGACACGAAAATGATCAATTCATTGAATTATTACTACATAACTAATTTTATACACCCACAAATATTTACCACAGAGCATTGAAAAAGGTAGAGACTGTGTTGTATCTCTAACTAGCCAAGACAGCTTATTTTTTTTTAAATTTCGTGGTTATATTTTCATCCAAATAGTTTCCACCAAGCGGAAAAGTCACTGAATAAAGGATTATTTATTCATTGCCTTTAAGTATAAAATTGGTTGCTCGCGCATCCTCAGGCACGCCCGAAAAGACGCTTTGTCTGCGTCGAAAATATGATACTTAAAGATTATACTGATACAGTCATTTGTTCAGTGACATCATAAAAAGTCCGCGAGGATTTTGCCTCTAGGTGGAATATTAGATGGCTTATCATGACCTCAAAAAGTTGAATTGTTTTTATCTTACTTCAGTGTGCGAAAGAGATGGCGCTAGACGTCCTGTATAGCTGCATCTCTTTCTCCCACAGAAGTGACAATAAAGTAACACTGCTTTAAGAGGTGGTGGTAAAATTTTATGATTTTTGCGTTAAAAATTCTCAGGTGACAAGAACCCACACATTGTCATCTCTGTTTTCATCCTATTTTAGCTCTGTGGTTTCCACTTTACACAAGCACACTATCCACAAAGAACGTTCGTGTATCACTTTTTCGCAGTAGACTCCATTATACCTATATAACGATTAACAAACCTTGATTAAGAGACACTACAAATATTTACACCATACCAATCGATCTCATAACTCAAATTGTGCCTCGTCCAATCGGTCAATCATACAAATTGCTTGTGCGTTTATCTGAGTAACCATTATATCTTGACACCTCGCGGGGGCGCTGCTTGCCACGGCAAACGTCAAATTCAGTACATTTTCCAACATAGTTCCCTCTCTTCCCGCGTCTCAAGATCTACTGGGCACACAGTTTATTTCAGGCTTTTCGCAATATTTTGTCTTATTTCTTCGAATGAACACATTATTAGCAACCTTGCATTCTTGATACTTTCAGAATTCGAATGCATTATTCAACGTAGGTCATGCGTTACTAAATGAAAAGGAAATAGGTAATACTGAGTTCACTGAGGGTCTGCTACTTTTCACCGGTAAGACATAAGTAATAAGTTTGAAAATTGGTCGACTACTTCTATGGGCAAATACATGATCGGATCAATCACCAAGAAGGGTAATACAATGTTCGAATTAACAATTAGATTTCACGTAACGGTACCTACGTTGAATATGCAGAGTATCTATAACTGGTGTAAAAAGACCCTTAACGAAGCCGAAACGCACTTATTCTCTGTCATTGCGATAATTTTTTTGTTCTAGACCATACCTGGGAACCTTCTAGTTATGGAGATATTGGAGATCAAAGTTCCAACTTTTTTTAAATACAATTTCTTAATTTTATAACTTTACTTTAAATACCTCCACGACCCCTATACTATTTATCAGCATGATGATGTTTTGAGTGCGTTACATCGAGTCCTAACGAAAAACGACGTTTCCCAGCAATAAGTTTTGCGTAGAGTTACTTAGTTTGATGTACAGAATGCTTGGCTGCCAGCTTCGTGAAGGGACCGTTTACACCTTGTATTATCTTGATAGTTTAGCGACGCAGCTGGCATCTGCATTGGCAAAGGCAACGCCAGCTAAATACCTATTATAATTTCAACATTCACAATTTACATTCCTTGTCTTGCCGGCTAGTTTACCTACCAAGATAATAACACTGACTTTACTGTAATACCGGTATATTTAAATCACCGAATAGTTTTTAAGGTAACATTGCCTCATTGACGAGCGGAAGCCCCTAATGATAAATCAAATCATTCCTTACTTTACAAACTCCTTTTCAACTTCATTGAAACAAAACCATCAAACAAACTCATTTATACCAACGACCTGTGATTAGGTCAAGCCAAGTCTTGGCCACCGATCGACAGCACTTGGTCCAAAATTTATATTCGCACTAACATTATCTACTTTATTAATAATCACATTTATGTACAGTATTCTCATAGACATCGTTCTCGAACATTTTATAGTAAAGTTTTCTATGAGGTCTTAACAATTTTGTGTGTCCACAAAACTTCAATTCAAATTCATTATGCTATACCCTCAATCAACCAACAAATTGACCCACTACTTAGAGGAATCGGTCAAACATATTTGACTACATGGCTACCTTTAGAAGTGGTTGTCCACTGTCTCGAAACTTGTATAAAGTATTTTTTGGACTCTGTGCGGGAGAGCGGTCACACCGTTGTGACACGGTCTATTTCCACGTATCGCACAGAGTCCTCGCTTGGTCAGCAAATCACTTCTTTTTCATCAAAGATGGCGGTGTCTGAGGAGAGGCTCTTGAGGCGCTGTTGTAAGGCGGAGCGACGCCGCCGACAGGTGCGGGCTGCCGCTATCTGCAAAATAAGGATTTCGGGATAATATAACCAACTAATCGAATGCTTATTCAGCTCGCAGGGAAATCGAGAGAAAAGGCTTGAAAGTAGTACAGACGCGAGTACTAACAGTGCGCGAGACTTATCTTGTGAAGCATGGCTTTGGGGCAACCAACCAATAGAACGGGGAGGACTGCGTCCTACAATAAATAAATGATTGATGACTTACCACAGCAAAAGCACAGAGAATAGTCAGCGCGAGAAACATGACCGCGTAATGTGCTGGCACTCGCAGAAGGGCTGAACAATGCGAAAGGCGTTCATCTTCCCCGCGCGGGCAGTGCGGAATACCGTCGCACCACAGTGCGGCAGCAATGCAAGCGTCCAGCGACGCGCATCTGTACTCGCATTCACCAGACAGCGCGAACACGCCGCCGTGGGAGCTTGCATGTCTGGAATGACAAAAATACGGAGAGATTATAGAACATGCTGGTCCATAATCAATTTAATAACAGAAACTGACAGACAACGCTTACACACGCAAAATATCACACAAGTGTTTTTTGAAGAATAGTTATTTTTTATTCGATGAGGATGGTAACGATGGAATATCCCATCGGGGTACACGGCTACTTCGGTTAGAATTCATATTCACTTGTGATTAGGAGAGATGAAATGTGTATCACCAAAAGAGAAATGAATGTCATAGTTAAAGAATGAAAGTGGATAGGGAGACCAAAGGAAAGATGGATGATGGATTGTGTAAGAGATTATAATCATGAAATAACAGTAGGTAGTAAAGTGATAACGATATCTGTAGAGCTGATATTCAAAATATAAGAAGACATAATTTTTCACCAACTTCAACTAACATAGGCAATACAGGAAAAGGGCAGAAATAAGAATTATAGACTGACCGCATTAATGAGTCCTCCGCCTTGCCCCATAAAAGGCACATTAAACGTCCACAAAGTCCTAACAATATTCCACAGGTTATTTGCTTTAATATAACCTTAATCCACGTAGGTTTTACGATACTAATTGAACCGATACCTACGTGATTACATTTAAATTAATACCTTCGCGAGGACTTATTGAAGCGGTCGGTCTATAACTGTCTGTCACTATCATTTTTTTTCCTGTAAATAAACATCAACATTAAAAATCTAGCTTACCTCCTAGAAAGTTCCAACCAAGTAACGAAGTATGAAGCAGGTTCTACAGCAATCAGTTCTACACTCAGTGCCCTAGGCCAGTCCAAGTCAAAATGATCAGAAGCCGAAGGAGACGCGAACACGTGTCGAGATAGGGGATCCACTTCCCTAGACCAGCCGTCAGAGAATACTTCTACCATGTCTTCTATCTGAAAGTGAAGATTGTAAATTAAACAATTGGAAATCACTATTATAATAAAAACGATTATTCTAAACTAAGACAAATAAAAAAACTTCTCCTTGATGCTGTCAGCTGGTAATGTGGGACTGGCGGCATTACCACGTTGTATGGCAACGCTTAGCCTTTGGTCATGGTAAATTCAGCCCTTGAGTCACGGGAAGCGTCAACTGTGAGCACTCGGACCCCACGACTCCAGAATATCAAGCAGAGTTTAGAATAAACTGGTCTTTCCTACTAGTCCCTCAGCAGTCCAACAGACGAAAGACTTAGTTGATTGATTGTATACAACAGTATACTAGTAGCAACTACGAATATTAATGAATTTATTGTTATTTGGTTACCTGTTCTTCAGGAGGTTCAGGACAAATATAAGTCGGAATGAGCCCTCCAGTATACACTGCTATTCTATTCGATGTCCTGCATAGATGTCTCATGTCGGGCGCTACTGTGATGTTATTTAGTAGGGTAAAGTTGTCCAGTTCTGGTTCCCTGATGATGCTGCCCCGGATTTGGAGGTATAGGTATCGGCCGGGGGAAGGGTCGATCAGCCATGGGCGTCGTTCACAGCGTTCCTGGAAATATTAAAACCAAAAAATACATAAGGCAAGCGACCAGAGAGGCTTTTGAGAGGTTAAATAGTTTTTTAAGGATGGCCAAGAAGTTTATCTTAAAATTTTGTGAAAAATTCCTTGTTTTAACTCAAACCAATTACAATAATTTGGTACTAGCTGATGCCCGCGGCCTCGCCCGCGTGGAGTTCGATCATGGTCCCACAGGATTATATCCGGATAAAAACTATCCTATGTGTTAATCCGGGTTATAAACTATGTGTGTGTTAAATTTCATCCAAATCAGTTTAGTAGTTTTTGCGTGAAAGAATAACAAACATCCATCTATCCATACATCCATCCATCCTCACAAACTTTCGCATCTATAATATTAGTGAGAAGTAAGATTCTAGTCTAGTAGGTACTTAAAATTCTTTTGAAATAAGGTGTGACAGATGAGGAATTAAATTATTACATAGTGCACGCTTTAGGTATTAGCATAAACGTCACTTACCGATTCAGACATCGGATTAGCAGACGCAAGCCTCATTTCACCACTAGCACCATACACCCGATGCGAGCTCTCGCACCCCGACTCCAGTCTCACAAACTCCACTGAAGCTTCGAAGCCGAAAGACCGAAAATCGTCGGAAGCAGACATGTTGACCACGTCAAATCTTAGTTCGGCAACTGTGGCGAGGGACGTGAACTCATAGTCGCCAACGTCACTGGAAAATAAAAGATGTGTCTTCGTTACCTACTTAAAAATATGTTTTCTGTTATAGATTTCAACTAAAGAGACAGAGGAATAGACGTTTCA
Source organism: Noctua fimbriata (assembly GCA_905163415.1). Taxonomy (NCBI): domain Eukaryota; kingdom Metazoa; phylum Arthropoda; class Insecta; order Lepidoptera; family Noctuidae; genus Noctua; species Noctua fimbriata. The sequence goes on from LR990930.1 coordinate 4,956,447, forward strand.
ACATGATTTTGTGTGAATTTTTCGATGGTGCGAATGCTTGAATACTACGGTTGTAAGGTAAGAATTGTAAAGTCACAATAATAATTGGTGGTCATTCGTCTGGCTAACGGAGAGTACTTGCATAGACACAACCTTGTAGCCAGGATTATCCATCAGCAACTTGCTCTAAAATACAACTTTGTGGAATCGGAAGTGCCGTACTATAAGTATGTGCCCGACCCAGTTCTCGAAAATGGCAGTATCACATTGTACTGGGATCAATCCATCATCACTGACAGGACTATTGTAGCCAATAAGCCTGATATAGTGGTGGTGGATCGATCAGAGCGGCGCACAATGATTGTTGACATAACGGTCCCGCATGATGAGAACCTCGTGAAAGCCGAGAAAGATAAGAAAATCAAGTATCTTGACTTGGCTCGCGAGGTTGTCGACATGTGGGATGTGGACTCAGCGATCATTGTGCCGATAGTCGTATCAGCCCATGGCTTAATTGCCAAGAGCCTCGACCAATACCTGAGGAGGCTCTCGTTAGGCAGCTGGATCAAAGGCTTGATTCAGAAAGCGGTACTTTTGGACACGGCTCGTATTGTTAGGAGGTTCCTCTCTCTGGAGCCCTGACCGCCGGTAGCTTGGACCCTGTTCCCGATACCGGTGGGCTACAATTTTTTATATTTTTAAATGTTTTTTATATATATTATTTTTAAGGAATATTTAAAAATGTAAACTAATTTGTAAAAATTTAAATAAAGGAAATAAATTGGTGGTCATACTCGGCAGTGTATGTCTTCAAGAAGGGTTGCATAGGTAATGGGAATATAATGATGCCACCCTCTAAGAGAGGGACTAAGCCGTAATCCATCACGCGGCCGAGCCTTAGTTGGTAAGAAGGGTAGCTAAAAATACTTAATTATTTCGAGTTAGGAACAAAAACATTGATAATCTGATAAACACAATATAGCTACGATAATTTTCATTGTCCTATCGATTAGTTTATCATCACCATCAATAGCATCATCGTGTAGTAGTTACCTGCACAAACAATCCCTAGGTATCCTTGAACCGCCATCCTTCCAAGGTTTATCGAAGATCCTGACAGCAGCAGTAATGTCACCAGCACAGCGGTACCACGGCGAGTGAGCTGAATGAACGGAACGACACAATCGTCCTCCGCTGCGGATGCCCCATACTCTGACTCTGACGACTTCACCAGGGTTGGCTTCGAAGCGGTAGGTGCAACTGAAGATTATAGAAATAAGAAGTTAATAGATTTTTTTTGGTAAATTGGCATGAAACTGGTTTACAAGCGTTGAAACTAGCACCAGCAAAGAGAGGTCCAGCGATGAATGAAGTCGGTGTTTGAATAATAACGACACCATATAACCTTTTATTTGGCATTCTTCAGGTGGAAATTCTAAGCTGCATGTCGTATTTGTCCATGCTCATGGTAATATGTTCTGCCACCAAATCTTTTTCAAAAGTAATGAAAATCACAACATCCGCATAATGTTCATATTTTTGAAGCTTACCTAATATTTCGATTTCCTCCTCTGCCATATAAAAACACATCTCTAGGCGAAGAAAACGTTATCGGTGGATCTGGAGGTGCTTCTGGAAACGATCGTGAAGAAAACCGCCTCGAACAAGACCCTCGACCCCAAGGTTCGCCATCTTGGTGGAGGTCCACAAATTCGTAAAGAGCCTTGAAGTATACTGGTCTGAAAACAAAAGAAAGTCTGATGACCCGTCCTAAAACCAAATGACTATCAGAGAAAAACACTAAAAAGCTACTTCCTATATTTTGAAAAGCTTTTTCTCCAAATTCAAGAATGAAGGTACGCCGTTTATATTTATTCCAAGCGCGAAAATAGTACAAATTCTTTCAGGATTTCCTGGAACATTTTATTCATTGACTTAACACTATACAATTCTACGGCAGTAATCGAATATTTACAAACATACGGACGACCAACTACCGTATCATGTGCATTATACATCTCAACTTACTTCAATGCGGTTCCCTGCGTCAATTTTAGTTCCAAAGTCAAGGAATCTCCTTTTGAGAGGAAGCTTTCGGTTTTCGCACAAGCCCTGGATCTTCTTAAGAGCGCGTGTTCACAGGTCCTAGGGGCACGTTCACGACAGAATCTGGCGACTAGTGTAGCATTAGTTGGAGGACGACCCACGATCACTGATTGTGGAGAAGTGGCTCGGGACATTTGGACTGATCGTTCTTTGTCGCTGGAAGAACAAAAAAAAACATAACTTTATGTGATACTACGTAGCCACAGAATATTAAATCATTTACTCGAAATCACTGTCAAAACGATCTCCATTTACTTTTTAGTGTTACAGCAGATTTTCCATAACAATATTTATTTATTTAAAAGTCATGTACAAGAGTGGTACATAGGCGGACTTAATGCCACAAGGCATTCTCTACCAGTCAACCTTTGGGTCAAATAGGACAGCATTGTAATAGAGTACAAAAAAAAAATAAGAAAAAATCAAATTTGTTAACATAGATTGATGTATATAAATAGTACATACATACATACACATAAATACAGTAAAATGAAATAAACTACTAAATACAATACTTGATTCACTTACATCATAAAACCAACCGAGCGGCGCGAGCGTGAAAAATTACTCACCAAAATATATCGCTGCAACCGGGCGATATTCTCATCGGACCGTCCCATATATTCAAATGGCTTCCACAGTACTCATCCTCAGGCAAGTTAGGATTCAAAGCGTTTGTCACATAAAATTTCAATACTGAAAACCATACTCTGAAGCGAGGAGCTGAAAACGACGGTCTCCTGTAAATTATGTTCCGTCCCGAGGGCCCCGAGGTGTCTATTCCTTGCATGTGGTAAAGGCATGTAGTATTCGGAGGTAAGGAATGTTGTGGGTGTTCCAGAATCCCCCGGCCTGTCCCTCTGATCCAAAACTCGCAAGCCCTTTTGTTCTTTGCGTATGTCGGTGACTGCTGATCCACGAACCTGACCTAAAATTGATTAATTATGTGATAACCGCGACAAACATCCCTTAAGGTCCTTTATCATTACTAATGAAAGGTTTAATAACGGAAGATTAATTATTAATGGCTTAATTTGCCTCCATAAATTTATATCCATAGTAGCATTTAGCGAAATAACTTAAATTCGATATGCCGCTAAAATACAGTAAATATGTAAAATATTCTAGATTATTGTGATCAGCGTAAAATAACAATTTAAACCAGTGGTTCACTCTCGTCCGAATAAAAACACCATCAAAAAGTGTCATAAAAAAGAGTTATATTGAAAAGAGGAAGATGGGGGTCGTCCTAATTTCATAAGTTGAAACAATGTGGGTTGGTGTCGAGTTCGCTCGCTTCATTATCGTGACCGGCCGTGCGAGCCTACGTTACTAATTACACTTTGGCAGGGGCCCAAGCGAAGCCTCCAGGGTACTACTTGATTTATTATTGTTCACTGAGAACGAAACACTTTAAATAACACTCCATAATGATATATTAGTCCATTAACCCAATTTTAGGATCATATGTGAGCCGATTAGTTTTAGTTCTCATAATTGTCGGGAACTGCCAAATTACTACATCTCTTATATTTTGTATTATTAATCAAATATCCCTCGTCCATTTTCATTTTGTTCGTGGATTAAGAAAATTACATTGAAATAATCCAACACTTGTCAGTAATTGTGTTGCAGGAAATAGATTTTCACATTCAGTCGACTTGAAAGCTGAGCTAATCGGATTCTATTAAAGATATTCTTAGTTGAGAACAAAAGCCGTGAAAGAAAAGAAAATTATAGTTTCCTATTTTCATAATCTGAGACATAGGAGCGCTTATCATGGAAAAGTTCCAACCATTTTCCTGTAATTCCAATATGGCCGGTGTCCAAATATGAACTGGTTTTTTTGGGAACCTCATATTAAAAGTTGAAAATAGACCCATTACCGGGAAGGGTGAATATATTCCTTTGAGTTTCTAAATTAGGAACAAAATGAGGAAAATGTATGACTTAGTAATGCGGTTTTACGTAACACGGCGGATCGAGCAGCACTAATTAAAATAAATTGTTCCGGTGATAACTGTGGAAAATTTTTACTGCAAATATTAAAGCAGCACTCAAAATATTATTAGTCCAAACTAAAGAGATCCAAGTGTTTAAAACACAAAAAAAAAAAACTTATTGCTCAATTTGGTGCGAAAGCATTTATTTTATAGCTTCGAGAGTATTTTCGCCATAACTTTATGATAATGACTCACGCCCTATTCAAAATATAAGTTGGATTTCAAAACTTTTTCCATCTCTTGGCAAGATAAGGTGTATAAATTCTGTGTTTTCCACGCAATATTTTATTGAAATTACAATATTTCGGAACTAGAAAAATGGTAAAGGTATCCTACCTCGACTTCCAGCTGAAATCCATGCAGGGATTGTGACGTAACTGGTTGTAAAAATGTTCCAAAAGGTGATGTAGTGAATTCTACCAACAATTCAGGCCCACTCGATATAGCTTCGGGAACGGAAACGCCTCCTCCACAAAATCTCAAAATGACGGGGTCTCTTGTTGTATAGCCGTCGTAAACCGTCACATAGTCTTGAACTTCGTCACATTGTTGCCAGAACTTAAGCTCCCTTCCATTGTTCCCCCTCTCCTGTTGTGCCGCTGCGTACATTGCCTTCTGGCTCCTAATTGAAACTAGTTGGCCGTTCGGCTGTTTGACAACGATCAGGGCGTGTTTTCCTTGAGGCACTTCGTGTTGTCGCACGGCGTAGTAACATGTCAGGTTTCTAGGGTACACGCCAGGAAAATTCGGGGACTGTAACCTACAGTTTTTACGATCGCAGTCGCTGAATATCCGCGAGCAATAAGTTCCAGAGATCAAATCCCCGAGGTAATACTCTGGAGTTTTTGTCGTCTTCGCTACGCTCGTATCCTCGCCGCGTGATATGTTTACGGGATAAGGCATTGGTCTCAGTTTGAAAAAAGGCCGTTCTGAAATGAGATACCGTTATTAGATAGAGGCATTGATCTTCGAATTTTATTATGTAAGTAAGACACCAGGGAAGGTGGCGAAGTGAGTTCCTTTTATTTTATTCAGGCTTTTGAATGCCTTCTGTTTTATATTTGGACGAGTTATTATTAGCAACTTATCCTTAATAACAACTTACATGTGCGGAAGTGTGTAGATATACGTCATGAAAAAGGCAGTCTAATCAATTTTCATTTTCATTTCATCACAATTTTGTTATGCGTCTGCTATCAGTAAAACCGTTCAAACATTTTTATCAGGCACTTTTGTTGCCGTTCACAACACACCTTATATCTGAATGTGTATGCACACTTACCCAAAATATCTTTACCAACAAAATACAAAGCTAGCCATTTGTCAGTATCAAAATGATTTACATACCCGAAGGAGGGCTCCCTCCATATCGCACCGTGGCATATTCCCTTCTCAAAACCTTGTAAGCCATTCTGAAGTCGAAATTATAGTTATTCTGTTCTTTGGATAGATGCAGGAGCCTTATGATAAGGGTGATGGATTTGGTTTCGCTGTAGTATATTGAAGGGCCCCAGGATGTGCCGCACCAGGAGCCGCCGACTTGTGGTCTGCTTGCCTCTTGGATCTGCATGTAGCCGTCTGGACAGCCGTCCTCTGTGAAGGATGTGAAGCGGCCGAGGGTGAAGCTGTCGAAGAGAACCTGTAAAGAAAAGAGGTAGGTGTTAACATTCACAAATATGGGTATTGTTAGGTTATGGTCACGTCTCTGACGTCTTCTGGATATTGTAAAAGGATAATGTTGTTGCATCATATATTTTGGGATTAGTACGATGATGATTGTAGTTTTTGAAAATATATTACACAACAGTCAAGATTAAAAACAACAACAGGCAACTTACACTTTAATTTTACGGCGTAAACAGTAAACAACCTTAAAAATCAAAACAAGGTAAAATTAAATTAGCTAGTGGAAATTCAAAGTTTTTTTTTGTTTGTTCGTAATCAGGTCAGTGGAGTTTATCACATTTAATTCTACGTTATTTTAATTTACTTTTATATTCGCCAGAAAGCGTCGCGGCAGACCTTGTAGAAGATGATGGGACGAGCTGGACAAAACCAACGATCTCTGCACTTTAGCCCTGGATCGAAACACCTGGAAGTCATTTGGAGAGGTCCTTGCCCAGCAGTGGGATGACGCAGTCTATCAGTATCAGAATTCATACTTTGTCATACTAAAAACAACAAGATAATTATGATGTAAGTACACCTATGGTGAAGGTACTAAACAAAACCATTCTGCGAATAAAAAGTGCCTCGCTACTCAGGAGAGTAAGGGATAGTCGCAACAGCATCCTGAGAACTGTTGGGGAGAGCTATGACTCTAAAATTGTAATTTATCTTGTGCAAAGGGTAATTGGGTGGCCCAATTCAAGAAATCACTAAGTCCTAAAAGTGACATTTGAGATATTTATAATTTTATGTTATACATGTCAGCTGAAATAACATGCGTTGGTTAAAAAAAACAATTTAAATACATATTATAGCGCAAACTTAGTAGTTTTATTTATTGAAATAATCAAAACGATATACGTAACAGGAGTCTCTTTATAAAATAACAAAAAAATTGGACTTATTTCTAATCCCTGGACTTAGGTATATTAAAGTGATAAATGGTGGACTTAGATATATTATTGCAGTACCCAGAACAAATTTTAAACAAAAACAGCTTATCATTCCACTTCTTCTTCAGACTCGAATTCTGCAGTTACGGGGTCCCGAGTTCCATTAAATAAATCCTCATAAAAATACCTTGCCAATTCAGGAACAGATTCTAGCAAGCGCTTTACATCTTGCAATTTAGCAGCCTTTATAGTTAAGGGTGCGTCGTAGCAGTCATCGGGCGTTTCATTGATTAATCTGCTGTAACCGACTTTATATAATGAAAACGGCTTAAAATCTTCACCTTTCATAGACACAGCAAACTCTGGTTTACCACTTCTTTTAAAAATAACTCTTCGGCATTTGGATATTCCAGGCAGACTCGCTTTTATTCGTTCATCGTACAGTTTTTTATAGTCTTTTACTTTCAGAACATCGTGAGGGCTACTTTCCTTCATCAAACTTTTCTCTAAGAAGACTATTTCAAATTTGTTTGTATTTTTACTATTTTTTATGAGCTGAACATAATATTCTGGTGTATATATTTTGTCATACTTCTTCCTTTTTCTTTCGATAAGAGCAAAATCACGATCGATGGGCATCATTGAATGTCCTGGTATCGGGTATGAGACTGTTATTTTCTCAAAAACTCCTTTGGCGCACAGTTGATCCAAAAAGGTGAATAAATATCTATTCTTGTTTTGACTATAGCAGTTGTCACAGTAAAGATCTAACTGGTGTTGACCCTGCGTTTTTTCTTTGGTAACATAATATTCCAGTGCAGTTATTACCTCATTGGGTCCTTTGTGTGCGTAATTTTCAGTAAACAGAAACATTGCTGCAGTATTCTGACACAAATTATGCACTCCAAAATTATGCAGCCATAACTGTCTTAAATAGTATTCGTCTGTGATATTAGTTACCGGGAGAGGCAGATTTTTTTGGAAATCAAAGCATAGTGATAAACTGTTTGATGGTTTCTCTTTTTCGACTTTAGACTTTCTTTGACTTTAGTGTCTTTAAGAATGCCTCAGCTTTTCTCAGGTGCAATTCATGTGCACCTTTAAGTAGTTTTTCTTTATTTGTATCTTTCGCGAATTCGGCAGAGGTAATGTCAGCTTTAAATTTTTCGCATGTCGTACATATATCTTTTCTAGGTTGACCAAAAGATATATTAAAATCTTGGTTAAATATGCATCGAAACTTTTCATAAAGCACAATGCATTCAGGATATTCAAGACTGAATCTTCGATGCAATTCAGCAATGCTTAAGTGCGAATCTAAGAACTTTCTATGCTTACTAGATGCACGAGAGTAATGTGATTGTCGGGCTGGTAAATTCTCAATGAATTTATGAACTTTATTCACAGATTCTACATCAATCTTGGGATTGCTTTGGCGCCCTCTACCATCAGAAATTTCTTTTTCTTGATGTTGGACTTTACATACCAACCTTTCTCGCTTAATCCCGTGTGTAGCCAGAAACGCTTTCTGACAGACTTTAACGGACTTCTTTGGTAAATTAATAACATATTCGAACACTCTTCTTGCCCTAGACGTCGATTCACTCCCCTTACTCCGTGGACGAAATCTTTTAGGATTTACTTCCTCTAAACATCCTTGTAGATAAATATTTTGTTCCGTGTGACTTGCAAGATTAATAAATTTATTAAATGTTGTTTCAACCTGCTTTTTACTCAATTTATCTTTACATTTGCAGCGGCAATCCGGAAGATCCTTCAAAGAATGTTTTTTAAGATTTCTTTTGACTTTTTTGGTCCTTTCCCATTGGTCTTGTCTAGAAATTCTCTTTTTGCCAATTTGAGTTAAACTTGTACTTTTTACAGTTTCAGTTTCTACAGGTTCAAACAAACCAGACTCAGGGTTTAATATGAAATTTTCGGTATCATCTAGTTCTGAATTTGATTCGGACTCAAATAACCCACTTGTCTCATTTAGCTTCTTGCGTTTTGGTGTAATGCCAGGAAATGGGGGTAGTTGTGTAGAATCTATTGGTGGTAAAGTATCAACTGGTGAAGATGGATGTTCGTTGTTCAAATTTGCGGGTACATTATTCTCGAAAGCACGATTACTTTGCCGTAACTGAAAACTATAAAAAGAAAACAATAAGGATTACGGCAACATAATATGTAGATATCGTAAAATTAACTGTTGATTGTCATTTGAAAAGATTTAATTTTATTTGTCTCATGCACTACGAGTACGTATGGTAGAAGAATTTTTAAGGTAGATAAATACCTTTTAAAGAAAGCGGGTAGGTGTACATCAGCCAAAATAGTAATAGACGATTTTCGGCTTGAATCATCTGTTGTCCGTTTGTCCTCAGATGAATCAGAATAATCGATAATATCATCGCCATTATCTGCCTCATTCTGCTTCATGCGTTTTGAAGTAATGCCAGAAAATGAGGGTAGTTGTTGAGAATCTATTGGTGCTAACGTATCAACTGAAGAAGGCGGCTGTTCGCTGTTCAAATTTGCGGTTACATTATTTTCGATAGCACGATTACTTTGCGGTAACTGAAAACTATAAAAAACAATAAGACCTACATTACGACAACATAATATGTAGATATCGTAAAATTTACTGTTGATTGTCATTTGAAAAGGTATAATTTTATTTGTCTCATGCACTACGAATACGTATGGTAGAAGAAAATTTAAGATAGGTACCTGTTAGAGAAAGCGGGTAGGTGTACATCAGCCAAAATAGTAATGGACGATTTTCGTCTTGAATCATCTGGTGACCATTTGTCCACGGATGAATCACAATAATCACCAATACCATAGCTATTATCTGTCTCATTCTGCTTCATGCGTTTTGGTGTAATGCCAGAAAATGAGGGTAGTTGTGGAGATTTTATTGGCAGTGGCTGTTCGTTATTAAAAGCGGGTACATTATTTTTGAAAGCACGAGTTCTTTTGGGTGTCCATTCGTCCTCAGATGAAGCAGAATAATCCCCAATATCACTGGTGGTACTTTCCCCAGAGTCAAAGAGACCGCTTTGTTGCATTATTCTGTAATAATGTAATAAACCTAATGAGAAAACAATTTCGCAATCGGTACCTAACTGTCTTAGCCAAATTACCCTTTTGAAAATACATCTAGTTAGTAAAACAGAACACTCACCTCTTCAGTTTGTCATCAGGATTCATTTTAACTTAACTACGCACGTACACTTAATAAACAAAATCGCAAGAAAACCTTCTCGTTGACAATTTATAAAAACCGTTATGAAAAAATTCTGTCATGTAATTTGACGTAATGATGTGGGTTGCCATTAGGACTTAAACAAAAATCAATGGACTTAGCAATTTCTTCCAAAAAAACTTACGACTTAGTGATTTCTTGGACATAGGGATTTTATGAATGGAAGATCCGTCTTTTTTGTTTTTTTATACTTTCGGAAATGGCACTTAGAGATTTTTCCCAAGAACCTTGAATAGACCATTCGAAAGGGAATGAAAAACTTAACAAGCCAGTGTTGCTAACTCAAAAACGTTAAAAATGGACTTAGTCATTTTATGAATTGGATCACCCAATTGGTACAAACACTAGAGAATAAGTTGTTTAATATTAGGTTACTAACACTCTATGGATCTTTTTGTGTCCGTTATAAAATAAATTCAATTTTAGAACTTAGTTTCGTCCGTTATTAGAACAAGGCCAGTAGCCACTCGGCGAAGGTTCAATTATATTGCAGGCCGCTATAAATGAAGCAATTAAAATTAAAGAGCGGAACTACTTCAATACTGCTTCTAATAGTACTGTTAAACGGGAAGGTACGGGTATTAGGTATTATTAACACAAAATAAAATCACTCCTGTAATCCCCGAAGGGTTAGGCAGAGGTGTACCCAATAATAGTACACCCACATTTCACCAGTTATGACTAAGTCCAATGTAATAGAGGGCGAGCCTATTGCCATCAACCGGGCACAAATCCAAACTTCGTGGCTGTTACTGAGAAATTTCTGATGGAAAAACCAATAACAATTTGCGCGACCCGGGAATTGAACATCGGATCATTTAGTTCCCTTCAAAATGGTTGAGTTGAATGGTGCTGATACATGCGTCATGTTCGTGAACGGGCGCTGTCAGTTGTGACTGGTCATCTCTTGGTTGCCACGGCTTATTTGAATTGATTATTTTATTTTTGAATTGTTTTTACTATAGACACTTTTAACGTACACGTCTTGCTACATCGTTCTCACATAATGTACCATCTCAACATGAATGATGTAACCAAGGTTTTGTGAAAGTATTTTGATTTAAAAGAGTGTCCATGGAGTTTCTTGCCCGTTCTTCTCCATAGAGATCTACGTTAGGGAAAGGGTAACTACAGTACTTTTACAGTTTTTATGCCTGACTGTAGCTACTTTTCATTGTTGTCTTTGTTTCGATAATTCAAAAGTGCCTGTAACTGACCTACTTGAAATAAATGCTTTGATTTTGATTTTGATTTTTTTTTTAACCCAGGACCACTCGCGATTGCAACCACTAGACCAACGAGGCAGTCTGGAGTGGCTTAGAGTCCCTAGAAATATTTCCTATATGATCATTAATAACTCATTTATGAAATGTGCACGAATTCAACAAAATATATGTTTCCCCGAAAGGGTGTTGAGCACTTTGCAGGCAACGAAAAGCCGAGATTGGAAAAGTAATGGAATTGCATTTCGCACGCGTTTCATTTCCGTTACCTATAATGTATATCGGGTAGACATGTAAGACTTTATTACTTTTTATGATATTTTTATCAGTTTTCATGATATTTTTAATCAACGTTCCTAGAAGGCTATTTGCGAATGAAAACTATAATGAGTAAATTACCGTAAGTCACACGTTAGAGGTAACAAAACCAGCTTGCCTCGTAATACAGGGTGTAAACAGACCCTTCACGAAGCCGTCAACCAAGCATTCTGAACATCAAACTAAGTAACTTTACGCAGAAATTATTGCTGGGTAACGACTTTTTTTTGGGATGAAAAATCACGTTTTACGGTAGGACTCGATGGAACGCACTCAAAGCACTGCTGATGAATAGTACGGGGGTCCTGGAGGTGTTTAAAGTAAAAATCTTACATTAAAATCATGTATTTAAAAAAAACTTGTGAAAAACGTGGAACTTTGACCCCCAATATCTTAATCCGTAACTAGAAGGTTCCCGGGTATGGTCTAGTACAAAAAAAATATCGGAAATACGGGAAGAACAAGTGCCTTTCGGCTTCGTTAAGGGTCTATTTACATCGTTTATATTGAAACTCTGTACCACACTATTCCAGCTAAAGGTCAAAGTGCTACCACCGCCTTCCAGTCGACTATAGGTACGTCCAGCTGCATATGTAATAAACATAAAATATCACTAACTAGCTCATGCCTGCGGCTTCGCCCGCGTGTAGTTCCATAATTGTCCCACGGGATCGTGCTACTGAGATAAAATTATCCTATGTGTTAATCCAGGTTATAAACTATCTGTGTGCCTAATTTCATCCAAATCCGTTCAGTAGTTTTTGCGTGAAAGAGTAAGAAACATCCATCCATCCATTCATCCCTACAAACTTTCGCATTTATAATATTAGTAGGATTTTCTAACTGTGTATTTCAACGGCCAAATCCTTCATAAATAGATTGTGGCTACAAAATCCCTCCAAACTATTTTGCTTTAAACGCTTCTTTTTTAATATAAACCTGTTAACCTACTACGACCCGCTGGGCAGCAATTTTATTAAAAACTACGAAACTGGTATCTGCGGCCTCCAAAATATGATTCACTTTCGCTGCGCTGAAAAATCCCGGGAAACTGACCGGCACGGAACTAGAGAACGCGAGTAATGTAATTTGTGGGTGAAAATTGCATCTGTGTGTCTATGGGATAAAGTGCCGATAAGGATTCAGTTCCATTGAGAATTTATGCTTCGCTGCAACAAAGAAATCCTGGGTTTTATTTCATTGAGCTCTGGTGCAGTGCAATTGCTCTTTGGTCTTTTTATTGGGTATAATTCGAAGACGTGTCTCGCCGGCGAGTTTTCTTGTTTAAAATATGACTTGAATTGAGATTTTTTCCCCAAGCTTCACATTGATTGAAAAATTGCTAAATTCTGAGACTTATATTGTTATTAATATGTAAAATTTTTAGGAGACACTTAAGCACGACACAATTTTCCCATTTCTGGGACGCAGGCCTTCCCACTGTTGGATTAGATTGGCCCAGGACGTGTTGATGATGATTTAATAACTCAGGAAATGTAATAAGGACCATAAAGAACCTTCTTAGCACAGAATAATAACAGAACCAAATAATCCGAACAGATCACTAGCAAAACGAAATCTGATATGTAGAAAATGAAATACGAATCGACGGCGAGGACTCGGAATGTGAAAGACATGTCCCTTCATATTCGCTCAACTCAAGCAGAAAATACAATTTTGCACCGCTAGGGATGTTCTCCGGGGTCTCTGATGAAATTTAAATGTGCTTCTGGCGTCGGAAACGCGTTGTGGCGTTTCAATTTATATGTTGCCAGAATGTGTGAAAAAAAAGAAAATGATATTCCTGTCTAGACTTCGGGCTTAAAATGTAGGCTGGAATTAAAATAGTGTTGAGGTTTTAAATTATTATTTGGGATATAATTAGGGTATTTTTTTGGAAAGTGTTGAGTCTTTATCCTTGAATGACTATATTAAGGCGTTGTTGGTAAACACTAAGAAAAATGAATTGAAAAAACAAGATTTCCGGTTTATTTCCAATATTGGTCATGCATCATTAATTTCTCGACATGAGATTTTAAATTGAAGTCATCAAATGCGAACTTAAGGCAAACGTAAAGGTACCCTTAACAAAGCCGGAAGACACTTGTTCTCCCCAAAATTGCGATTTTTTTCAAGACTAGCTGGGAACCTTCTAGTTACGGAGATATTGGGGGTCAATGTTCCAACTTTTTCACAAGTCTTTTGTTTAAATACAAGTTTTTAATGTTACAACTTTACTTTAAATACCTATTAACAACTCGTCGTGATCCGTGGCAAACTCAATCTGATAACGTGATCGGTGGAGACAAACCCTCCACGACCCCCGAGCACAATGTTTTGAGTGCTTTACTTTTAGTCCTTACGAAAAATCTGGTTTTTCGCCCAAAAACAGGTCGATTCCCAGCAAAAACTTTTGCGTACAGTTACTTAGTTTGATGTACAGAATGTTTGGTTGACGGCATCGTGAAGGGTCCGTTTACATCCTGTATTAAAAGATAGTGAAATGAAAATATTCCCACTAAGGTATTAGGTACGACTTGACGTTGCGAAAGGACAGAATTTTACGTTTCTTCATATAATTTCATTTCGTTCTCAGACACAAACGCTAAACATTCAAAGCATTTCGCCTTCGGGATCCCTATTTATTCAAATACTAAGGATTCGTTCTGTATGCTGCATTCACGACAATTCTCAAGATTTTCAATTTACTTGTATTGTTACGGTAATATTAAAGTGCACAAAAATTCTTAACTTTGAAGCAACGTTCTTCTTTCTATAGAAACTATACTGTATAAAAGCATAAGCATAGCTTAATCAGCCTAAAATGTTCCCACTGCTGGGACACAGGCCTTTTAGTTCTAGGACATGCCGGTTTCCTCTCGATGTTTTCCTTCACCGTTTTGAGAGAATTGGTGATGAAATTCATTTCACAAAGTAGTGCGCCTGCCTGGGTTCGAACCCACGACATACTGCTGTAAGTCAGGGCCACCACTGGGCCACCGCTGCTCTGACTGTATAATATCGTGAATTTATTGCTCCTTTATTTCTTACAAAAAGTATCTAGTTTCTAAAATAGCTACACTATTTATTTATCTACTAAGGTGAGTAAAAGTTAAGAGATATGCCTAATGTTACTAATATTAGGCTATACTTAAATGTATTCCTGAATTTCAAAGCTCTATTAAAAAAAAAAAACGAACGGTCTGCCTTTATTTAGATTTGCAATTCCGTGTCACCTAATTTTTTTTCGAATGGGAAATCATCAAATGAATCCCTTCCGCTCTGGGCTGAGCGGAAGGGAGTCCATCCATGTTCCTTCTTTGCCCTTTTTGTTCCAGGGCCGCGGTATCTCTTTCGAGCAGCCCTGCAGCCCCAGCAGGCATCAGCCCTTGCGCGCGTGGAACGCAAACGCGTCGAATTACGTGTCACCTAGAGTTACCTATTTCTGTAAAAACGGAAGCTATAGTTTCCCTGGAAACAAAATAATGATAGTAATAAGTTACAACGTTTTACCGTGTTACCATTATTGGCGAGGTAATAGCTTACATACAAATGAAAAAAAAACGACCAAGTTGAGTTGGACTCGCACACCGAGGGTTCCTTATAAACTTGAAGGTATTTTGTCACAAAACTACATATTTACGGTTTTCATATTTTTTTCCTTTACATGTGCTGTAAGACATTGTATCATGCCAAATTTCATGATTCTAGGTCAACGGGAAGTACCCTAGTGCAGTCGCAAAATTTACATACACGGTCATATCTTTTGATCGCGTTGATTTACAAGTTTGATTTTTCCATTTCTCTAAGGGGTAGCAGATCTAAATATTTGATATTTATTTCAGCTTGATACCTCCACGCGGTCCTGAGAAAAAGGGTCTTGACAGACGGACAGTCACACGGACAACAAAGTGATCCTATAAGGGTTCCGTTTTTGCCAACTGATGTACGGTACCCTAAAAACGCCTTCCATCTCATATCATGAAACTCGAATTATTGTCCCGTATGAAACACAATATCTGCCGCAGACGAATGTAATAAACGTAATACTGACGCAGAGTGGAGGCGGAAAGTAATTACTACGGATATCTGCATCCAGAATTCATATTGAATGCCTCGATTGTTTTAGACTATCACTATTGGCTTCCCACTTCTGGGAATATTGCTTGTGAATTTGTGAGCTTAAAAGTGGGGAAGGAAATGTTTTTAGATTTTTCCTTTATACCGTATATAAAACCGGAAGTGGTAGGAAAAGGA
The DNA here is from genome assembly GCA_905163415.1 of Noctua fimbriata. Classification (NCBI taxonomy): domain Eukaryota; kingdom Metazoa; phylum Arthropoda; class Insecta; order Lepidoptera; family Noctuidae; genus Noctua; species Noctua fimbriata. The sequence goes on from LR990930.1 coordinate 4,972,162, forward strand.
AATTTATATATGTTGATAAGGATATTTTTCTATAATTTTTAAGATTAAAAATATTTTTTTTTTACTTTTAAAAATAATAAATTAAAAAAAAATTAAAAAAATGTTTTTTTTTTTTAATCGTTGGAAAATATGTGGAAAATTTGGTAACAGTATATGTGCCACTGCCCATACTAAAGTGGTGATATTTCTGTACAAAACATTTTTTTTGGGGGCACATAAACTGCTTCCACCTTAAAAATGGTTTTAGAGAAAAACGTCAACTCCAACTTTATTCAAATTGTAGGCAATTGATTTCAGCTTCAATAGTCTAGCTTTAGTTAACATAACATCACGCCTGTAATCCCCGAAGGGTTAGGCAGAGGTGTACCTAATATATTTGGCCAGCTAAGTTTAAGTAACAGAGGGCAAGCCTATTGCCATCAACCGGACATAAAATCAGACTCCACAGCTGCTACTGAGAAATTTCTCTTACGGAAAAACTCAATAACAATTTGCCCGACCCGGGAATCGAAATCAAGACCTCATGCTCAATAGTCGTGATTGCGACCACGAGGCCAACGAGGCAGTTACTTTAGATACGTTTGCCGTATGCAGAATGAGCTATGGTTATGTGGGCCCCGACATAGTCCTGTAGAAGATGGTGTGTAGACCTGGACAAATTATACGACCGGTGGTCCTTATGGAAACGTCAAAAATGTTTCGATGGAACTCCCATGAGCTGAGTAAAAGCTTGTGCAAATCCTATTGTAACTAGTTGAAGAAACAAAATGATTTGAAATGGATGTCCACTTCAAGATTCTATAATAGCATGAAATATGGTACATTATAGTCTTGCAAATAAAAGGTTTCACATATTTCGCAACATGCAAACTTAAAATTAAAAAATAACAAACACTAGATAACATCAATAAAATAAAATAGGAAGTTAGGAATATAAGCTAGTTAACCAAGACAAATGGGTTTATAAGACAAAAACTTATTTATAGTATACAACACATTATTAAAGAGCCATTTCTTCAGTTCATTGTAAATAATAAATTAATAATTAAAAGTTTTTAATCGTACATCAATAAGACGAGGAACAATCATTACCTATTTGAACAACAGCTTAAAGAAAAAGTTGGAAAGTATATATTTTTTTAAAGTTTTAAAGAAAAGGAGAATACCTACTCAGTTTATTTACAGTAAAATGTTCAAATGGGATTAGAATTCTCGGGTGTACCATTCAGTGCAGTGCACAAATGAGTCTGGATTGTTCCAAAGCACATTATTTTCTATTTGGCTTAAGATAACTCCGGGTAGAACAGTTTGGCCAGAAAGATAGAACTTTAGCAAATGCAACGTTCTTATCTAACTGAATGGCGTCTATATTCACTTAATGAAAGCTATTTTAAGTAAAGAATCACCACCACTTGGCCACGGGCTATAAGCTCAATATGCTCAATAAGCTCAATTGCGACAGCGATTAAAGATAAAATAAATGAAATTTGTTTGAAGTAACTCACTAGCTCAGACCGACAAAAAAAGGAAGACGGCGCGCCACGAACATCAAAAGTGAAGCCACAAAAACCGTGCTCCTGCAAGTAAATATACACACTCACGCACACACCTACAATAAAACCATGGTCATCGCTACGTACGTAGTAGCTTCACTTTTGAAGTTCGTGGCGCCCCGTCTTCCTTTTTTTTTGTTGGTCTGAGCCCACTAGTCAATGCGACGACACTTGCGGAGTGACGGCGGACAAACAGTTGACGAGCGCGCTCCCTGCTTGACGCAGGTTGCGTTGCAAGCTTGCAAGTCGCCGAGGTCGTGAACCGGGCACTAAGCGTATTCTACAGCGTGTATCAAGTGAAAGGCGTGGTCATATTAAAGGAGGACAGACTAAAATTCTAATCGCGAAAAACAAAACAAAACTTCAATAGCTACTCTACCCAAATGTATGGGACAGCTGATTATTTTTTTTGAGATTACTATGTTGGTCCCATAAAGAAAGTAGTTCACTTTCATGGTCTGGTCACACCCTTAAATGTGACCACACCTTTCGGTTACACACTGTATAACAAAACTGAAGAAAAATGCCGAAATTTAGCCTAAATCCGCTCATGTGGACTGAACTGGATACTAACTGATAAAATATGAAGCGTGCCATCGACACGAAAGAACATAATGTATTTTGTTGCTGTATGCTCCAAATCAGCTCACAAGTTTAAGATATCTTAATTTCCTTGGATGTTGCAAATGCGCACACGAATAGCTACTCTGACTGATTAATGTATAAGGAGACTCCTTGGTTAGTTTTGGAACTTCAGTACCGAAATTAAAGTTCTGTGACAGTGGTTGCATTAAAGCCGTATCAACAACTCGCTCTAAAACTTTACTCATCTGGGGTAACTTCGGCCACACAATGCTTTAATCAGGGCCCGTGTCACTTCAGTGTGCGAAAGAGATGGAGCTATACAGGACGTCTAGCTCCATCTCTTTCTCACACGAGAGTAAAGTGCTACAAGAGGTCACAGTGTTATTTGTTACCGCTTATTTGAAATTCGATACGAGAAACATGTACATGTGATACTTCTGTAACATTGAGGAGTTTTTACCGGAGGTAAGCTAGTTTAAGTTTGCGGTACGTGTACCTGTGGTGGGTAGTAAGTAGTTTACGCTATGAATTTACGTTGTGAATTTGAGAGTCACACACGGGAGATACTGGGACACAATTCAGTTCAAATTCAAATTCTTTATTAACATAATAGGTTACAGAAACTTGTTTGAAGCCTCTAACTCTTGAACTAGGTGTACCAGTATGTCAGGAGTTAGCGCCCTCTCCCATTTTATTTGGCTTGGATACTAATATCAACATAGGAATAGACACACTGATTTGGTTATTATTTCTCCAGACAAACTTTTAATTGGAAATAGTCAGTAATATAGTGGGAAAATATTCACATAAAACATAATTATTGTCTAGTAGATACAAATATTTCAAATAAGAGATTTAGAGAAAGAGGGAAATAGGGCTTTCAACATTTTTTGTTATAAGGATGTGAATGTAGCAGTCGTGCCTAGTTTCAAAATTCTTACATATTTTTGTCAGAAATTTAGAACAACCGAATGAAAATAATCCTAAAATCAAAACATGAATAACTTACGACCAATTTATTTTAGTAAACTTTCTATAAATATTAAAACTGTTATGTACAAAACCCCAAACACATTTAACCCTTTAAAAACAAACCTTTAATGGCGGTACTGGTACCGGTTATATAATATTCACAGTGTTTAAAATTTCGGCTCTAGTGTTGAAGTGCTCTCGGTGCAGTGTTTGAACACAGCGCCATCTGTTGAGTGTTACGTACTTGACGTAAATTATTTACGGAGTTGTGTAACCTCAGTATTACATGTAAGCGATGTACCGTTTAATTTACATTTTGCATTCAATTTTCAGCTTTGTCGTGGTTTATTTGAGAGACTATTATGATTATACAAAATATATCTACAAAGCAGATGAGAATGGGAACTCCGGGAGGGGACGTATCAGAAGGATATTCTCTAACATTATAGGTGAAGTTCTTCAGAATGATCAGGCGCGTAGTACTCGCAAGCGGCGTGAGTGTATGACCAGATGTATGAACGTGGACCAGGCGAAAGGAGTATTCAGTAAGAATCGTGGCGACTTTTGTAGTTTCTGCCCTGATAAAAAAAAATAGAATATTGTGAAAGAAACTTTTTTCTATTGGCATTTGAATTCAAAGTCACAGCTATACACAACAAGTAAGTATTTGTGTGGTTTCCGTTTTATTTTGAATATTTTCAATGTTCTTTCTGCTCAAAGGCAAAACATTGGTTTTGATTCTCGCTTTGAAACCTATATGTAAATGGATTTGGCCATCAGTTTATTTCAACGTACACTGAAAAATACACAGGAGATATTTTTAACAGGAAAAACAAATGGAAAAAATTGCTCTTTTGCCCCGAGGCATCAGATCAAATGGACCAGAGTCGTGACACTGTGGCTTCCAGAAGAGGGGCGTCGTCGCATTTGTGTGAGATTAGCCGGAGGTTGCCAACCATAGAGAGAAGTGGAAAGTTATGGAGAAGACGGTTGCCCAGCAGTAGGGGCAATAAACGTTGAATAATAATAATACTATCAAGAAAATCAAGTATCTTGACTTGGCTCGCAAGGTTTTGCTTGGTTTTGAAATCATACTATCAGCCTATTACTGTCCCACTGCTGATCAAAACTTCTTCTCATACAGAGTAGGCACGAGCATTAATCACTAGGTTTGCTCAAGACGGGTTGACGATTTCAGACTTACGTACCAATGTACGTAAGTCCGAAATCGCTACCCGAAACTTGGTCAATTTTGCGAACGAAGTCGTGGGCAACAGGTAGTATTGTTATATAGGTTCAAATCCAGACAAATATGGAGGAAACCTGGACTTGTTATCAATATTACAAGTCCAGGTTTCCTCACTATGTTTTCCATCTCCGATGTCAGTGATGTCCAAGATAAACTTAGAAAGTACATATGAATTGAAAAAATCACATTGATACTTTTCTGAATTTGAACCTATATAACAATACTAGCTGTTGCCCACGACTGCGTTTGCAAAATTGAGCAAGTTTCGTACAAACTTTCAACCCTCGTTTTAACCACTTAGGGGACGAATTTTCAAAAATCCCTTCTTAGTACACACTTACGTCATTTAAGGAACGTTTGTGGAAAATTTCATGCTTCTAATTCCAGCGGTTTCAGCTGTGCGTTGATCGATCAGTCAGCGAATCAGTCAGCTAGTCAGTTTCTTAGTTTATATAAACAACACTACTACACTACTTCTTTTTTTTATTATAGATAATAATCACGAATAATAAAGGTTGATTTAAAAATAAAAACTGCAGGTATCATGTATACAGGGTGTAAACAGACCCTTCACATAGCCATCAAACAAGCATTCTGTACATCAAACTAAGTAACTTTACGCAAAAATTATTGGAGGGAATCGACTTTTTTTGGGGTGAAAAATCACGTTTTACGGTAGGACTCGATGGAAAGCACTCAAAGCATTGTGCTGATCAATGGATTCAATAGTACGGGGTCGTGGAGGTGTGTAAAGTAAAAATCTTACATTAACAACATGTATTTTAAAAAAAAACTTGTGAAAAAGTTGGAACTTTGACCCCAATATTTCCGTAACTAGAAGGTTCAGGTATGGTCTAGAACAAAAAAAATATCGCAAAGACTAGAACAAGTGCCTTTCGGCTATGGGAAGGGTCTATTTACACCCTTTATTACCACCTGTAATTATAAACCTCTGAGGTACGAACAGAAACCTTCTGTTAATAATGTTTAAGTTAAATAAACTAACCATGTTTAAGATCCTGGCTCCTGTTGGTATTTTAACGTGCTCCGGGGAACTGAAGTGCAAAGTGTAAATTACGTGCAGTGGCGCCAACCGCTTGCACTTGTGTACCCCGAGGTTACATAGGGTTCAGAGGGTTATTGAATAAATGCAGTGGAGAAACATTTTAAGAATATTCTAGAAGACAACGTTGATATTTTATTGGTGTTATTTGTTGTCGAAATGTATATTTTGAAGGGTTTTTAACATAAATCTGCGATATTATTTTAGGGGAAAAGAGGGACGATCTCATAATTATAGTGTTTATAAAAATAATTTTAATGTGTTTGTAAAATCATTTTCAGAATAAACATAATTTATCATTAAATACACATGCATTTCACATTGTTTGCAAGTTATTGCAATAGTCTTTGATATTTTATTAAGCCAAAACATAAAGCAAGAATAGGAATTTTGTAATGTCTTGCTATTCTCCATAAAAAGGATGCAGCTTTCAAACGAAATTGAGACTGAAAACTAAAAATGCAAGTACCTTCCTACATCTTCTCCAGAAATATTTAATACATTTCCATTCCTTTGCTTAGATTAAATGCTGAAAGAAACATCTCCCAGCATTTAATCTAAGCACTAAACGCTACCGAAACCGCAGCTGTTCCAGAGTTCCACAGGCATACACAATTCAACAAGGTATTACAGTACAGAACAAGGTATGTACACCAGAATTCTTGAAGCTAAAGTAAATTTTCTAAAGCTTTTCTCTCAAATCCCCTTTGGTGTATTTGTTTTCGCTGCATACGTAAAAGTCGGGAGCCGAAAGCCGGGAGCCCAGTAAAAGTCGGGAGCCCAAGGCATTTCACGGAGTGTTGCGTTTTTGTATTTGCGTATCTCACTTCGGCAAGGACAAAGACGGCATCTCACCTCAAATAGGGTTGGAAAGTTTAAAAGAACCTTTTGATATAAACCTTGCGGAGTATAATGTCATGGAAATGCATTTAGGGATCCTCATGAAATAGTTCTTCCAAAGAATTACTTACTAATTCCCTCAGTTTATTTTTTAGATGTATTAGTATCAGGGTTGAATAAACTGCTCATTGAAAAATGGGGGATTCTTCGACCAGACCGGTGTGGTGTAGTAAGCCAGATGTTGACGGGTTTCTTTATTTGTTAATTACGCATATTACTCTGCTTGCGCGATGTAAGACTTGTGTAAAGGCAGCTGTGATGCATAGTAATTACTATGTGAGGTTGTAGATGTCACCACAATTCTATCAAATAACGTTACTATGTTTTAGTTGAGGTACCGATCTGCCTGAGGCTTCCACTGACGATAAGGTGTCACAGATAATAAACCTCACATTTATCCTTAATCCTGATTCATGTTTATGCGTAATAATACTGAAACCAGTAAATATATTATCATGCTAAAATTAAAACAGTAATGCAACTTGACATGACGTCCACTATTTCAACCTGAAAAACATTTTTTCAGTACTGTGATTATCTCGGTCGAGCAGACGGATAAAGTTAAAATCCTATTCATTCCCATTGTCAACCCTACGTGTTCCCAGCTATGAGATTTGTTTGTTGGGACACCCACAGACCTCGCTACCAGCTTTGTTTGACTTGTGCCTCGTTCAAACGCTTTGTCACCGACTGTACTTTGTTTTTATTTGTAGGATTTTTCTTTAGTACTTTGTTTAAAAGTGTAATGGACGAGTAAAGGCGTGAGTGGTTGTGGTGTAAGGAAGTTTAGTAGAACACATTGTAGGTTGAGCTTAAGTTACGAGTTTAGACCACAAGACTTTATTGCTGTTCTATGTGGAACGATATTTTTCTGGAACCAAGCGAATACTGTTGTACATAACAGACTTTCTACATAAACGTTAACATCAGTCTGTGTTACGCTGGACTTGATGATCGCAAGCGCGAGTGCTGAGCATGAGATCCTGGGTTCGATTCTCGGGTCGGGCAAAGTGTTATTGGGTTTTTCAGGAATTTCTTAGTAGCAGCCATGGAGTCTGGATTTGTGCCCAGTTGATGCCAATAGGCTCGCCCCCTATTAAATGGAACTTGAAACATAAGTGGCAAAATGTGGAGAATTACAAGCGTGATGGTACTTAAAAAAATTGTTAGTACAGAAGAACATAATATTATACCCAAGGTAGCGTGTTCTGAAAGATAAGTTTCAAAATCTCGTCTTGAGGGATTTGCTCTAAAGATTTACGAGTCGTAATCATGCAGTAGGTCCTAAAAATGTGCGATTTATGAGTGACTACCAGTGGCAGTATAAGTTGGATTTATTACATCCCTAGTTCTGGGCCGTAAGTTTATCTGCAATGATTTTTTCACTAGCATAAAAATATTTAGTGCTTTGTCCTTTTTTTTACTACTTTCAAGTCCCGCGGGAGCGAGAGCTTTAAAATTGAGTGAAAATGATTAACTTCTAAGGTCTTGCAAAAAGATTGTTACTCGTCAAGATCAATTCTGTACAAATAAATAGTCGATAAAGTGACTGTTTGTGTTTTTAAAAGGTTTTAAATGAATGCATATGTAAGTTTAGACGGTACTTATGTCATTTTTTTTTTAATTTTGACTTTTTGTCTGTTTGTTGCGGCAAATCTCCGAAACACAGAACCGATTTTGACGGGACTTTTACTGGCAGATAGCTGATGTAATAAGAGACTTTTATTTTAGAAAAAAGATAATGGTTCTTAGCTAGTTGTAAATAAAATACATGTTATTAATAAAGGATCCAATTGTCATCAGTTAAGCTAACCAATATGCAATACCAACGCATCACCGCTATAATTTTCCACAACACACCCTACACAAAAAACCATCAAACACGTCACATGCCTCTTTTACCCCATCCATAAAAACCAGCCACGCAGAACGAACATTTTCTTTCAACGCTCTAGTAGCATAGGTACGCGTACTGTAAGCTAGTGCTGGCGCGTGTAAAGCATCAAACTAGTATTTCGCTCTCAGAGATGACTCAGTCACATCCCCTATTAAATAAAAACAGCCGTTTTGACTACCTATAATGTTTAATAAAATATCACAATGTCCTCAATTGCTATAGCTGTCTACACTTCACCGTTATAATTTTCCACACCACACCCTACACAAAAACCGTCAAACACGTCACATGCCTCTTTCACCTCCATCCTTAGAAAGCAGTCACGCAGAACGTACATTTTTCTTTCAACGCGTTAGTAACATATATGCACACTAGAAGCCAGTACTGGCGCTTGTAAAGCAACATAATAGTACTCCGCATCGCCGTGATGACTTAGTCGCATTCACTGCTGAATAAAAACAGCTGTTTTGGCTATAATGTTTAGTTACAATGTGATCTGCTATGTATTTTATTATAACCGGCCATAATTTTGTATGCCACTGGCTTTTGCTCGCGGCTTCGCTTCCATTATGTACGGAATGTACTCACTGGAACGTTTTAAATGTAGTTTATAGCACTCAGGGATAATGTGGCTTGCCGTTAGTGAAATAATTTTCGGAATCGGATCAGGAGATCCGAAGAATACCCTCTACATAAAAACCCCATCACACAGAAAGTTCATATTTATTTCAACGCGCTAGTTAAATATGAATATGCTCACTAGAATCCAGTACTGGCGCGTGTAAAGCAACACTAGTACCCCCTCCCAGTGATGACTCAGTCGCATTCCCTGAAGTGCTGCGCTTTGTTTACGTTTTATTATTTCACGAGTTTTCACGGCACATGTTAATAAAGAGGGAATGTAGGAGGCAGAAATAATTAAAATAAAAAGTGGAATGTAAGGTTTAAATGTCTGGGAATGAAAATGTTATGTTGTTTCTAACTGAGAACGTCACGCATGATGGCGTGGAATTTGAGGAGTGTAAATGTTGTTTCGGTAAGTTGGACGAATATTAATGAAATCTTGTGTCAGATTACAAAAACATAGCATTTTTCTTATACTAACATAACATAACATAACATCACGCGTCAGATAGTGTTGATAATAATTTTTAACAATATTCTATACAACATAAAAAATCAGCACTCAGGCTTGAAAAATACTTACTATTATTTGGACGCAACTTTAGCAAGTAATATTGAAAATTGGCCGTCGGCACAAGTTAGCAGGTATGCATACGTTCACAGTACATACTACTACTCGATGCCACACATTTTTTTTAATGAGAAAATAAGTAATGTCTGGCGGTCCTGGGATCTTGCTCTACATGTAATAGGGGGCGAGCCTATTGCCATCAACTGGGCTCAAATCTAGACTCCATGGCTGCTACTGAGAAATTCCTGATGGACAAACGGAAAAAGTACACTTTGCCCGATCCGGGAATCGAACCTAGGACCTCATGCTCAGCAGTCATACATTTCACTACTTTTCACATACTCCTCTCAATTATTCACTTTTTAACGGCAAGGCGTGGCGATTATGGCAAAACCCCCCTCTTGGGGGAGGCCTATGTCCAGCAGTGGACGTCTTTCGGCTGAAATGATGATGATGATGATAACGGCAAGGGGATTTTTTAGGTGAAATGACTTCATCGATTTTTCAACGAATGCTTAGTAATCTTGTGTAGATAATAGACCTGTGAACTCATGATTTTTCGTTCAAACACAATATTGCATGATTCTTTACTTTTGTGTCACCAACAACTTATTTTATACTCCTCCAATTTTCATGACTTGCAGTTTCCATGTTTTTTTTTTAAATCTCACGTAATGGGCCTGATAATCCAAAATGCAATCAAGATTATAAAACTCAAAAAACTTCACCAAAAATCCGTACCTACTTATATCACCCATACAATTTTTTAAGCTGAAAAAAGCACCGTTAAAGCTGGCCCGCTATTAGACGTTATTGTTGCGTAGTCAATGGCTGCAGCACTTGACAGCGCTTTAGCCGCTTCGCCACGTCAACCCCTCGACTCGAAATGAGCCGCCACAGGGAGGATACTGAAGTACCAACGTGAGATTGATATAGCCCTTATAGATCCACTGAGGATCTTTTGAGAGAACAATTGGAAAATGGAAGGTGAAAATGTAATACGAAAAAAGAAAGCAAAAAATTGACGATCAATCTCGGCACCGATTTATCGGTAAATTGGAATATTATCAATACTTTTATTGATATATATTCACAGCAATCAAATTGGCATCAAAAGGTTAAAGGAAAATGAATGTGATACGTACAGTCGCCAGCACATCAAGTTACCACAAACTGTCAAATTTCTCCAAATGGTTTTAAACCATAAAATGTTGACGGTTAAGTTAAAAATCAAATGAAAAAATTTGACAATATGTAATAGCTTGATTGCGCTAGCGACTGTAAAAAGTGCGGTCAAACCGAGCGGACTGGACTCCGGACCGGACAGTGGAGACCATTGGGCATTGTTGTTCTTTGACAGATAATGTCACGTCAGTCAGGTGTCCGGAATCAGTCAGTCTGCTCGTTTTTGAGCGCACCTTTAGCAGGCAGTTAAACTAGACGCATGAAAAGTAATAACTCTACGAAAATTAATTTCCTTCTCACAAAACTATAATTTAAACCAAAGATACATCCAAGCCTAAAGATTAAACAAAACAAAGCAATAAAATAAAATCCAATTCCGTCTTATCGCCCTGATAACATAATATCAGCTCCTAGAAATTAGTTCGATAATACATATTGTTCTGATCAGTTCACCGTTACCTTTTGCTTTCCGCGGTGACTTTTATCTTTTAGTGATGAAATAGAGCTATTTTTTTATAACAAAGATGGCTGCGAAGATGGTGAGACGTGTGTTGTGTGTGGAGGACAAAGTGTTCTTGGTGACAGGAGGCGCGGCTGGCGTTGGAGCGGGAATCGTCAGGGCATTGCTAAGGGAAAATGCGAGGGTAAATATTGTTTGATGGTTTAGGGTAGCGTGTGACAGGAAATTAAGTGAAAATGTAGAACGTGATCAATTATAGGTGGTAGATGGTGTTATTTCAATTAAAAGATTGGCAAATTGTTTTTGATAGCCGAACGCGACGTAGGAAATGACAGGTAAAATGTAGAAAGTGAAATTTTGTGTTTTCTATTAGAAATTTGGAAAACAGATCTTACCTTCTGTGTCATAGAAAGTGGTTAAAATTGCAAAAGATAACTGCTACTCTAAAGGTTGTAATTAGCAAATTTTAAAAGAAAATAAACATGTCTAATCTGCCCATATATTACAGTTGAAAAGCGACCACATATTCTGGCTTTATGCCCAGTTGATGCCAATAGGCTCGCCTCCTTTGGGACTTAAGGTTATCCCGGGCGCCAGGTTAGCCCACGAAATTCAAATTTTCATGCGTTTTTTGTAATTTACCGGTCAGTGTCAGGTTGTATGTTGAACAAAATACCTGGCGCCTCCACCTTAAGCATAACTGGCGAAAGGGGGGGGTGAACAATTATATGGTAAGTAAACCCCTGCCTAACCCTCCAGGAACAAGCGTGAGGATATAACATGTCCACATACTTCTAACAGGTCGTGTGTATGTAATATTATGCTTAGTAGCAGAAAACATCCTCGGGCGCTCTCATAATATTTTGTTTCATTATTATCTTTTGATTTTGCCAATCACAGTAATGTGTGAAATGAGACATCGTGCTTATCTACAAACACGCCTATATTGAGTAATCAATATGACCGAATGAATGACTTTAACATTGACCTAGAAATAATGTCATAAATTGTTAAATAAATAAATAAATATCTTCGAATCTTCGTTAGCCGATACTTTACAATATCGATACAGCAGTATGTGATGCTCCGGTATTTTGAATCGATACAAAAGTACACGTACCGAAATAAATGGATCCTTTCGTGCCGCATAGTCCTAAATTGCATCATCAGTAAATCTAAAATAATACAAACGAAGGACAAAAATGGATTATAAAAATAATCTTGGAATTTTGCTAAGACTCTTAGAGGGATTAATAAGTACGGTACGATACTTGCATAAGAGGGCGATACATACAATTCCATATTTGGAGAATCGGATAAAATACATCTGAAATGATTCTAGAATCGTATTGTATAGTTGCTGTTCTCTGAATCGATCCAAATGCATATACCGTGCATCCCTAGCACGCGTAGATAGGTACCTTACTGTTTACACTAGTTGAATGCGCTATCTTTATAAGAATCTTGGATTTATATCTTTGTAAACGAAAACCATTTTCTTTATCTAAGATACGGTTAAATAATAAGATAAATTGTTTATTATTTCACAACTAGTGGTCCGCCCTTGCCTTGCACGAGGGCAATGTACTTACTTATTTGCTGAGTTATCAAAAGATCGTGATTTCTGTGTTATTTCCAAGTTAAATATTTATGTTTTTGGGTTCCGTACCTCAAAAAGAAAAAGGAACCCTTATAGGATGACTTTGTTGCCCGTCTATCTGTCTGTCAAGACTCTTTTCCTCAGGAAAGCGTAGAGATATCAAGTTGAAAATCAAATTCTCGGGTCAAAAAATCGAACTTGTAAGTTGACGCGATCAAAAAATATTATGACCGTTTATGTCGCATATTATATATACACATCATAAGAATCTAGTTAATTAAGGGAATTGAGCGATCACACAGACTGACACGAACGCTTTGTTTCATAAGTATAAGTCGATAGAGAATATATACCCAGTAGTGTGCAACCAAACTAAATTGATAACTTTAATTGTGTAGCGAAACTGCTGAAAAGGATACAAAGTCAAAACGGGAAACTAAAATCATTTGTTTCTAGTTTAACAAACATTCCAGTTTCAGAAGTTAACCCTTCCTGTTGAGAAACGCACGAACATTTCACTGTAGACCTGCGTGCTAACCAAAGCGATTTTTCGCCGACAGGGGGCGCTTTTCCCGTTCTACAAACAAAAAATGAGTGATAGAGTTGTAGATAGGTATTTTGGCGCGTGGCCATTACCGGAACTAATACTACCATCACAAACTTTTGTCAACAGCGCACTCCTGACAGTATGATTCAAACGCCAAAATATACTGGAGGCTAGCGCGATTATAGTATTACCACTTTAATTGTGCAGTTCAAGGTGGCGTTGCTAGTCAAGAAAGTTTTCGTCGATATGCCAAACTCAAATGGTACTGGGCAGAACATGTCTGCCGCATGCCGGACAAACTGTTGGAAAAATAGCAGGAAACTGTTGCCCTGACACAGGGCGTAGTAGTAGCTGGGTAGCGGTAGGCCACGAAGGAGATGGCGGGGCGAACTGGACAGGTTCCGTCCGAACTAGAAGGAGGAAGCGCGGGTTCGCGAGAAATGGAAAGAGTGGAGGGAGGCCTTTGCCCAGGAATGCGATAGAGGAGGCCAGAAGAAAAAAACCCAAACTTGGTACATATTTTAGTTCTGTGTTTTATTGCCTGCACAGATAAGCTGGTTAAAGTGTACAATGCATTCGCGCGATCGATCGTTTTGCTAAGAACCCACTCGGGTAAACAATATTTAATTAACAAAATGTTGCATTTTGTTTCACCACCACAGCTGTTACTAAACGGTCTATTTTACGGAGCTGTGGTCGAAAAGTTAACGCCAACGTCCCTGTTGTTGAAGTAAGAACAAAATTTCAATATTCAGCTCTAAGTATGCCATCGGTCTACTTTGTAACAAACTTGTGGTAAGAAGCAGTTTCTGATGAAGTGTTTTTAGACGGAAAAGTAAACGAAACTGGTACTTAGTAGTATTTTGGCATATTGGATATAAACACTTTTCATAGTCAAAAATCTTAGTGATGGTAGTTTCCACGGGTATTGTATAGATGGTTTAGTCATGTTGAGAGGCAGATGAGAACGTGAGTGGCAACGTCGGGAGGGGAAGGAGTCAATGAGTGATTGACGGTATTGGTGAGGTTCTTCAATAATGTCAGGTGCGTACACGGCGTGCGTGTAAACAAGTGGACGAGGCGAATGGCATGCGAGGAAGGATTGCAGCAGGTGGCGTTCTGTGGTTTTTGCCTACCCTCATTGGAAAAAAGCGACAAAATAATTATCTTGTTCAGCAGAGGTTTGAAGAAATGCTGATTTTGATAATGACTGACCATACGTAGACAATGCTAAATGACATATTATTATCAGTAGAAAATAAGGTAGAAATATAGCGTGTACCAGAAAGGTGTGGTCATATTTCAGGGTGTGATTCAGACCATCAAACTGAACGTAAAAAAAATATCAGCTGTCTAGGACAAAACTTCAATAGCTACTCGACTCAAATGTATGGAATAGCAGATTTTTTTCGCGATTTTGATGGTGGTCCCATGGAGAAAGTTGTTCAGTTTGATGGTCTGTATGATGCCCCGAAATATGACCACACCTTTCTGGTAAACGCTGTATAGACACGACTAAATCAATTGTTTAGGTAGCTAATAATGTTATCGTTTTAACACACATTACCATTGTAAGTGCACACAACATAGTGCGCAATGTTTGTCAAATAAATCTTCCTGTTAGTGATAAATTTATTATGCACTTTTCCGCTGTGAATAGATAGAGCACGTTTGACTTTGCGCTTCTGAGAATAAACAAATAGGTAGTGTTTGTGTCAACAGATCTTTTACTGCACGATAAGAACTGCAATCAAAGAACAATGTTCAAAACGTCACCACGTCGTGTTCGTCGTCACGTCGTCGTCGTTCATCCTTGTAGCACTTTAAAACCTATGTTTATCGAAGGGCCATAGTCATCTTATGATTTTATTGTATGACAGCGAAACTGAAATGTGCATCCGAAAAAGGTTATACCGACTTGAAGAAACCGGAATCAGTCACAATTATGTTGTCGTTTATTATACTCTTTCGACATGATGTAACCATACCTACTACAATTATAATAACATTTTGGTAAGTTTTTTAATTCAAAACACGTTCACAGTCCAAAGAAGCTAGAGGTGAGCAGGATAGAATAGTTATAATAAGAGCCGCACGGGCAGCGCAACACGACGCAGAGCAAGTAGTAAGTGCGGGGTGGTGGAAGGGCGGACAGAAGGGAAGTATGACTTTGTTCCCTTATCGCTTGCCTGTCTGACGTTGTAGATTTAAAAAAAAAAAAAACGATGTTCAGCAGAATTCTTCATTGAACTTTTTTCTGCTCCGTGAGTTGTTCCCGTGCGGGAGTCACCATTTAATTCCAAAGAGTTGTTTGAAAACTCCGAACGAAATCATCCCACAGTAATAATTAAACAAAGAAAAGCATCGTGATCGGTAACATGATTATTTTTGCGATGACTGATTCCGGTTTCTTCATGTCGGTATAACTTTTTTCGGATGCACATTTCAATTTCGCTATCATACAATAAAATGATAAGATGACTATGGCCCTTCTATTAATATAAGTTTTAAAGTGCTACATACATTTTTGAACATTGTTCTTAAACGGCCGATTATTTTGATTTTTTTAGTTTAGTTTGAATTATTTTTTAACTGGTATTGCGTTCATTCTCCTATTTTTAATTTTTAAGAAAACTTACACCTAGGGACCTAGGCTAGGATACAGATAATTGACAGTTAGTGAAAGAAGGCCTATTAAAAGTTTTCACAGGCAAGAGAAAGTAAGAATATGTAAGCACTCGGCGAGAATTAAAAAAAGACTGAACAGGTTTTAGTGATCTTCAAAGAAGTTTTCACACAGTATTTTTTTAGTTAAGGAACATTGGTGGAGAATAAATCAAGAATAAAAGAAGGCTGACTTCTCACCATTACCTACAAAAAACTGCATGATCTAGTTAGCGATAGCTTAAATTGCGAAAAACTGCTAATGAAATTCAGGACGGTTTTGGGATTAATTGGAACGCTAACGGGACCACATTACCCTGTTTCTATAATGGGAGTGACACAGGCAAAACAATTTGGAACCGTATATACACGGTGACACATCGTAATACATATCCAGTAAAATCTGACCTCGCTTTATATGAGCTTCCCGTACTATGACAGATCAGCTTAATTTGGTTTTCAATAGCTTGACTGGTCGTCGTGCGTACCTACCTCCCATGGCCACCCCATTGGGGAATATTAATAAGATCATCTAAAGGCGTTCCCTCACCGTAGAATTCGGCAGTAATGTAACAATAACAATCCAAGATTCGATTTTGTACAGAAACAAGTGATTGTTGCAAATTGTATCCTTACAGGTGTACTGTAATGCTCAGTTCTCCTCACTCACTGATGTAATGCTCGACTCTGAACTGTTACATTACAAATGCTCCCGGTGAGAGAGCGCCTCATCATCATCATTCTTCTGCCCTTATCCCAATTTATTTGCTGGCGGCGCGGCGGCTGTCTTCTTTTTTCATAGTTCCCTATTACTCGGCATCTCAGCAGTCACCTCCTTTCTAGTCATATCATCCTTTACACAGTCCATCCATCGTTTCTTTGGTCTTCCTCTACTCTTATAGCCGTCTAAATTCATACACAAAATTTTCCCCACTACATTCTTCTCAGTGAAGGAGCGTCTAAGGTGTTGAAATATCTGTTTTGTTCAACTGTTACTCAAAAAAACTTTCTTGTTAAATTGCAGCATGTCGCCTTTTTCGACGTGGCGGAGAGAGAAGGTGTGGCGCTTGAATTGGAACTTATCAACATGTTCGGAGCCCTAAAAGCCAAGTTCATAAAGTGCGACGTGTCGGACGATGCTCAACTGGCAGCCGCTTACAAACAGGTGGTCGACAAGTATAGAAGACTGGACGGAGTGATCAACAACGCAGCGGTGTTGTCTGCCGATGTGAGAACTGTTAAAAAGATGGTGGATATTAATTTTGTAAGTATCTATTATAAGATTTACGTAATCATTGAGCTAAACTTAACTTAGTCCTTGAAAAACCGGAGGATAGATAGGATCCTAACTAAATGTGAAAGTAAGTTTGTTTGTTTGTTAACTTTTCACGCTAGACCACTGCCCGACCGATTATCCTGAAATTTTGCATTTACGTTGTCAGGTGCCAACCCGCACTGGGCCCGCGTGGTAGATTATAGCCCATTCCCTCTCATATAGAGGAGGCCTGTGTCCCAGCAGTGGGAACATTATAGGCTGATTATGGTTATGGTTGTCAGGTGTACAGAAACGGACATAGGGTACCTTTCATCTCGAAAAAAAGTACTGTTTCCGAGGAAAACAACAATAAAGTTCTTATGATAATAGATGGCGCCACGTGTCTTTTGAATCAATGATTGAATTATATTATTACAAGCAGAGTACAACCTGAATTGATTGTCCAATTCTAAATTAACGCGAATGATGCCGCAGGACTGATGATCTTAAGTTTGTGGATAATTACATTAAAGTATTCAAATAAAAGAAAATTGCATAGATTTGTTAAATAACGAAGTTTTTAAAGAATAGAATGGAACAGAGAAGTAAAAGATATCGATCGCAGTTAATGTCAGAAATGTCACGTTTCATTTGAGGAAACCAACATTCTAGGAACGGGTTTAGAACTAAACAGTTGGATACAAATATTATTTGTGTTCAGTCGCTAAAAGTTAATAATAGAAGCTAATATCGGCAACATGAAAGAGTAATAAATCACGGTACGGTTAATATCAAAGGACAGACAGATCAGACAACACAATAAGCGAAAATTGTTACTAAAAATATGTTCATGTTTGATCTGACAATTTCGAAATTCTAGGAATAAATACGAGTGACATTGTTGTCAAAGCTAGTTCATCGTTTGTTGGTTTGACGGAGTTATATACCAAGTTAATACTAGAGATTGAAAGGTCACAACACAATAAGCGAAATGTTACTAATAATTTCACGTTTGGTCCAACAATTTCGAAATTATAGGATTAAATACGAGTAATATTGTTGACAAAGGTAGGTCGTCGCTTATTGGTCAATATAGTGGGTCGACTGAGTTCCTCGTACTGCTACTGAAAAATTCCTGATGGAAAAACCCAATAACACTCTGCCCGACCCGGGAATCGAACGCAGGACCTCATACTCAGCAGTCGCGCTTGTGACCATTGGACCAACAATTCCGAAATTCTAAGAATAAAGTCCAACTACATAACTTATACTTGTACCATCGTTTGTAAGTAAATATTGGGGAGTCGACGGAGTAATAAACTAGGCTGCGGTTTGGACTGTCTACGAACGAACGCACAAGAGGACGTTCGATATTAATTCTGTGAGTTATGAGTTCTCGCGTGAGTTACCATGAGTTATTCGGTTTTGATTCGATTAGAAAGGGGGGGATGTGATTCGTGTTTAGAATTGGCATGTTTATTTATAGGGAATTTTGTTTTGTGGTTTTAACATTATGTTATATTTAGTAAGTAATCTAATTCTGTTATCAAAATACCTCAAAGTTTGAAGCATAAAAGCTGCACTCTAATTTCGTGACATATTTTCTACATTTTACTACTATTATAAATGCGAAAGTTTGTGAGGATGTATGTTTGTTTGTTACTCTTTCACGTAAAAACCACTGAACGGATTTGGATGAAATTTGGCGCATAGACAGTTAATAACTTGGATTAACACATATAATACTTTTTATCCCGGTAGTTTGTTTCCGTGGGACGATTACCGAACACCACGCGGGCAACCACGCGAGCGAAGCCGCTGGCATGACCTAATCTAATTATATTTTGAAGGAAATTCCGAACTCACTCCTTCAATGTTTGAAATATTAGTCTTCTTAATAACCCTGAAATCAGTGCAATTAATCAAATTATCAAGATGAAAGGTGACACTGTAAGTGCTTTTAATATCATAAAAGGACAGTGACCAAGAATCGAAGCGAAAGCGAGGCGGAAATTTGTCCATGGCCACATGACGGAATTTTGAAATTCATAAAACTGATCAATTGGCTAATTATAGGGGGAAAAAAAATTATCGGGACTGTTTTCCAAATTTTGCTTTTACTAACACACTTGCTCCAATCGATGTTGCTCCAAGTATGTAGTTCATTTCCTATCTACATCATCATCTGCCTAGCCTTTTCCCAACTATGTTAGGGTCGGCTTCCAGTCTAACCGGATGCAGCTGAATACCAGTATTTTACATGGAGCGACTGCCTATCTGACCTCCACAACACAGTTAGTACTAGGTAATACGATACCCTTTGGTCAGACTATTTGTCAGACTGTTTTGGCCACTGACTACCTGTAACGACTGTCAAAGATCTACGAATGACAGCCGGGAGCAACTTCTTAACGTGCTTTCCGAGGCACGGAGGAAACTCGGTATGTAACGGGTGGTCACCCATCCATAGACCAACCTAGGCAAGCACGGCATAACCTAAAGATCGATCCGAGCTGCTGTTATTATTTAGCCACGAGCTACTCCTTTCCTATCTACAACAGTATCATCATAATTTTTATAGCTCTCTATAAAAACACCATCCACTTTTACAGCCACTAAATAACACAATGCTTCTTACAGACTGCAACAGTCAGCAGCACGTTGAAGGCTCTTGAAATTATGGGGGTCAACAGAGGAGGTGATGGCGGCACCATCCTCAATATATCATCATTATTGGCACTTAACCTTGGCACCCATCTCCCAGTGTATGCGGCGACTAAAACAGCTGTGTTGCAGTTCAGTATAGCCATGGGGGTAAGGACTATTTTTCTTTACGTCTATCAAATACTAAGATGGGGATTAATGGATGGTTGCTGCATGACTGAGACGAGAATTTGGTGCATAGAATTAGAAATGAGTAAGTAAGAGGAATTTTGAAACGGAAAGTTCAGAACGGGAAGTAATGTGGAAATCAGTTGCCATATTATGAGCATCTAATGCAGAGGAATGAGGAACATGCTTTGGGCAGTTTTGAATATGAATGTGAATGGTTAGAGGAGAACCAAAGAAATGATATAAGGAATGAGTGAAAGAAGATATGTAGCTGAATGTGCAGTGAATACGGAGATACAGCCAATAGAGATGAACGATGAAGACATGCCGTTTCGCCCCAAAAGAAGAATGAAAATAAATGAAGACACGAAATTCGTGAACTATAAGATGAAAGACTAGATCTAGGTTAATTAAAAACTTATCTAAAATCTCTTGTTCTAAGGAGATTTTTAAAAAGCTTTTTTGGATGAAATTAAATATTCGTCTCTGAATTTTTTGCTTTAGTAGGAATGTTAATTGCCTGGCTAATGTAAGGTTTTGTGTTTTGTTAAAACTAGTTCGTCGCCTAACTATAAAAAAATAAAATTAAGAAACTTATTATCAAAGAATTCCTACCTATTAAATAATGATTTTAGAGACACTTAAGATTCAGATAACCAGTACGTTACGATAGACGATTATTCAATATTGAGCCTCTTAATTTTTTTGCAGGCAGAGAATGCATACTCAGAGAGCAAAGTGCGAGTAATCACAGTGTGCCTCGGACCTACAGACACGGCTATCCTGAACAAAAAAATCTTCAATCAAGATTCAGTTGAGACAATCGCATCCCGTGTGCCCGTGAGACAAAGGTGAGGGTAGATAAGGCTGCGTTTATGTAGGGTGTAAGGGACAGCATTCCATAAACTGATGGGGTGAATATATATCATACTAAGATGACCGATACAAGACATTATTTCAGGAATGTTATGGGAATACAATAAACATGATTGTTTTATTTCCTCATACGCAATGTATCGTTACCGTGGCAAAACGCACGTAGCGAACGGCAAGCGTGACGACGAATCCGATGAACTCTGTAGCCAGGCAGGAAGTAAGCAGCTGATTTCACGCGTCGTTCATTAGAGTATTTAAACATCCATTGTTGGTTTTTTTATTTTTGCCGTATTATTAACATAAAACGAGTGCTGCGTACAGGGAATGTAATTTTACATTTAAATAATGGAGAAAAAGCACCCTGTCAGTTTGTGGAGGGCTGTCCCTTACAGCCTGTATTATAGAAGAGTAAGAATCGCGGCGTGGGGCTTGATTGTAGGGCGTTAGGCCCCGTTCACTGCTTCGGGTGACGCTTTCTGGTTCAAGCGACGGGCGCGATCGTCTTTTGTTTTTTTTTTCGAAGCACTGTCGCGTCGCAACTCGTGTCGCCGTGACTCGATGTATGCTCTTACATTTGTTTTACCCGCAGTCACTGTAGCAAGACGCGTATCGCGGAAGAATGTAGTTTATGGCCAACGGGTTAGGCTATGTGCACGCTTAAGTAAAGGTTACCTGCAAATAGACTAACACCAATGATAATATAAATAATAAGAAGTAGATATCGCACTAGCGCGCAAATTGTTGAAGACAAATTCAGACAATTGTCATAATTTAAGTACTTCAAGCGCAATGGCTATCTCTTTCTGTATCATACCTACGTTCCGTACTATCTATCGCAGTCGTAACAACGCAACGATATTTGAGCGCCCCTCAGCATGAACGTAGCGTATCATCTTTCTTTATAATATCATTGACTAACACTGTATGAAAATAAAGTGGCAATTGGAATAGCGATCTAGGTGTTTTCACTACCTATAATAGAGACAAGGGCTGATTGAAAACATTGTAGGTTACTTTTGAGGCGATAACGGATTCTGAGTTTTGGTAGAACTTTCTCCGACAAAACCACGTTACACGTTTGCGGAATGCTAATCGTGCCATGTTCTGGAAATCGCCAAACGTTCCTCTGTCGTGTGTAAGCAGCCTTATTCATACGTTCTAGATGAAGTTCGTGTTGATGAAGATAGTTTGGTAGGAACGAGTTTTGTGATAAAATCGACTCGTGCAAGTTTCTCTTTGCGAATACGTGCATGGATAAAATAAATACCTGAAGTGAGAATAGCAAGATAGCTTCTTTTGATTGTAGTCTGTTTGATCAAACCTAACGTATAGTAAAAAGCCAAAATATTTTTACATTGGACTACATAGGTACCGTTAATGATTTTTGTCAAAATCAATTCAATATAATTATCATTATGTTTTGAATCAGTAGGCATCGAAAAAATTTCAGCATAGACAAAAGCCAAATTGAAATATAAATTCCATCGTTTTGTCTACTTTGTAATATGTTGAGGTTTGTGGTTTTGTCCTTTCCTGCCGCAGGAACTTTCGCTAAAGTTTATTGAAAACGGACAATATCTATCTACTTAATTTCGTATTTCAGTTTGCTATTAATTCTCACAAAACTGAAATTAAACGATTCCTAGCAATTTTTTTAATAACTACAAATTACTATTCTGTCCCACAGCAAGTCAAAGGCCTCATACATCATCATGTTCCTGTCCTTGTCCCATGTTGCTTGGGGTCGGCGCAACACGTTTTTTTTCGTTCCATTCTCCCCTGTCAACCGTCACGCAATCATTTACACCTTTTTCCTTCATATTATTCCTCACACAATCCATCCATTGTTTCCTTCGTCTTCCTCTCCCTCTCCATCCACCTGTTCTCATAAAGAAAACGAATAAACCTAAATGAAAATAATATACGTTTTTTCAGGGTGAAGTCAGCAGTATCAGGCATACTAAAAGTTTTGGATGAAGGAAAAACTGGGTCCATGTGGATCGTGAAGGATGACAAGCAAGCGTACGACCACACAGAAAAGTTGAACGAAGCTTTTAAAGTTTTAGCAGATACCTAAATCTCGAACCAACGGTTTTCTATACAAAAATCTTACAGACTGAATTTACTAAGAGAGGATTTATTTCACTTCGTTTTGTATACAGTCAAATACAGTCCTGTATAATGGAAGGAATTTCGTAATGCCTACGATTAAATAGTGATATTTATTTATAAATAACATCTCAGTTTTTTTTTCATATTCATACCATATATAAAATATTCTACACTAAAAATTAAAATACATTTTTGGTATCCCAGGTATAAAACAAAAATGATTTTCCTCCGAATTCTCGATATTTGGTTGTGTGAGCAGTGGGCGATCGAAATCATCAATACACACATCGGGTTACTGAGCTTTAATATTTCATTTTTTTTCGTCCTGTCATATCGTGTTTTTGTTTTTATATCCGTGTTTTGTTTTAATATAGGATTTTAAAAATAGGTTTCGTATTGAATTTTTGACGAACAATTATTGAGCGAAGTTTTTACCATTTTTCGATGTAATGTAGCAATGGTTTTGAATAGTCAACGCTGAATAATTTTAAATCTTCTAAGTTAAAGTAAGTATATTTTGGATGGATGTATATGAGACTGATTTTACCGAATAGTATCTAATATACCACATTTAGAATGTTGAATTCGTTTGACTTATTTAACTGAATTTACAAGAGATTTTGGGTTCGCTCATTTAAAAAAATACTAAATCGACTTGGCCGAAACTCGCCTAATGTAAAGCGATGACGCAGACTATAATGGCAGTTCTAAGTCCACGAGAAAGAAATACTAAAATTACTTCACTTTATACTTGGTACTACAAAAGGAGTATGTATTTGCGTTGTTTACATAGCCCCCAACAATAAATGCAAAACTTTAAGTCTGACTTAACACTTTAATGACTTCACAATGAATATTTTACTAAGTAAAATCAAAATATTAACGAAATTACGAATTTGAACAGTTTTATTTTCACGATAATCAAAAAGTACGAATAGAATTGATTGATACATTGTTTAGGCAGGGTATTGTTCTATTTACGGAAACAATTGAACTACCGATTCCTTTCAAAACAAACAATTGGATTACAAAATGTTTTTGATAGTATCTCTACTGTTTGTATTTGTTTTTTTAATTGTTGGTATTTATTTCGGCTTTAATAAAACTTTAACAGCATTCTTGTTACATAATTCGAATAGTAATTCGATTTTTTTTTTCTTTGATATTCAAAAGTGCCTGTCATGGTCTATTGAAATAAATGCATTGAGTTTTAGTTTCTTTTTTTTTCTAAGAAAAAGTTTTAGTAGGATTAGGTTTTCATTTGTAGATCTTGTACAGTCGTTACAGGTAGTCAGTGGCCCGAAAATATGACAACGAGTCTTACCAAGAGGTATCGTATTACCCAGTACTAACCAGGTTGTGGAGGTTAGATAGGCAGTCGCTCCATGTAAAATACTGGTATTGAGCTGCATCCGGTTAGACTGGAAGCCGATCCCAACATAGTTGGGAAAGGGCTAGGCAGATGATGATTACTTTTGACATTTATTTCAATTTTAGTCAAAGTAGTTAGTCTGCCTGTAAATTGGAAAAAGTGTTTGTTTTTAAAGGGTCAATGACCTGAAATAAATGTTTTTTTTTTTCTTAGTACACTTTTAGTACTCTCTCATTTTTTTTATTATCATCGTTAACTTACTTACTGAGTAGGTATTTATTGTAAATGCGAAAGTTTGGATGGATGGATGTGTATTTGTCCATCACGCCAGAACCGATCTGGGTGAAATTTGGCACAGAGATAGATTATAGTCTGGAATAGCACATAGGCTACTTTTTACTCCGGAAAAACTCATCAAAATTTTCACGTGAATTAAGTCGCGTGCAACGGCTAGTTACTGATAAAATGTCACTGTGGTTAGGGACCAAGGTTTCTTTACCTTCATTGTCTTTGATCATCTTACGAAGGTACAAATTAGGTACTCGTGGTCTCTTCAACCAAGCATCTCCTTGATATCCCTCCTCAAAGTATTGCCCAACTTCATCCCACTCTCTGCTCAAACTTCCCGTATTTGGGACGAACAAGAAACGCAATCATGGGACTAATTTACTATGTGTTCGTACCAGACCGCAAAGTTGAAACTTGGCAGGCAAAATGCAACTGTGTCTGTCACTGCATTCTCTCTGGAGATTTGGCTAATTTACGATTCGGATTTGTCCCTAATCCGCACTCCGAGTGTTCCTATTTCGGAATTATTCCTTTTTAGTTCTATTGTTAAACGGAACCCTTATAGATTCGGTTGGTTCGTATGTCACAGTCATTTTACTCCGAGACTGTTGGAATTTGGAGAATAGGTTGATGAGATATTCGCTTCTAAAGCCGCAAAACTTGTTTCTTCCCCTCTAATTTTTAAAGTAAGTGGAAGAAAATGTGGGTTTGTAAAACTTAAAAAGGAATTACGACGAAAATTGGTTTTATTAAGATATAAATATTATATCACATCAATTAATGAGATATGGAACTTTTTCGTGAAAATACAGTAGTAACTATGTTTTTAATTAACACACTATAAAAAACCAATTTAGTTTTGCTGTTGAGTTTAAATTTACATATGAATGAGCGTTAATAGCCCTTTGTGTGCGAGTCCGACTAGCACTTGGCTGGTTTTTTGACTTGAATTATCGAAGTTGGAGATGGGTTTTTTTAAACTTTGCCTTAGCGTAAAATCTTAGCAAATGATACGGTAGCAGCCTTCGAAGTTTTCATACGAATTTAAAGTTACCTTCGTATATCTTGAGTTTGCTTAACAGACTGTTCGTACGGTAAAATGTTCCGCTTATGTTCAGAATAATACTGGCCTCAGATCTATTTTTGCCAAGCTGCTTCTCATCATCATCATCTGCCTAGCCTTTTCCAAAATATGTTAGGGTCGGCTTCCAGTCTAACCGGATGCAACTGAATACCAGTATTTTACATGAAGCCACTGCCTATCTGACCTCCACAACCCAGTTAGTACTGGGTAATACGATACCCCTTGGTAAGACTGGTTGTCAGACTTTTTGGGCCACTGACTACCTGTAACGACTGTCAAAGATCTACAAATGACACCCGGGACCAACGGCTTAACGTGCTGTCCGAGGCACGGAGGAAACTCGGTATGTAATGGGTGGTCACCCATCCACAGATCAACCTAGGCAAGCACGGCTTAACTTAAAGATCAACCCGAGCGACTGTTATTATTTAGCCATGCTGCTTCTGTTTTCATAAAATAAATATAATGGAGAAAATTATCCAGATAAGTTTCCCAATAAGTATAAGTTATTACAAAGTCTAGAAATTGGATTGCCTGCACAGTGCAGCTGTACCAGGAAACATGATAGTTCTCCTTTACTTCTAAAAATATTGGTGATAAATATTCTACACAGGGTGGAAGGGACACCGACGTGAAAACGGTTACCACGTATTCAGTACATCATTCTGAGCCAGACATAAAAATTTTTCATCGGTTTTTAATAAAAAAATCAGCAGTTCCATACATTTTAGGTTTTGACTTTTGAAGGATTGTTAGGAAACAGCAGATTTTTTTTTTAATAACTAGTGAAAAATTTCTATGTGACTCAGAATGATGTATTAAATACATGGTAGCCGTTTTCGCGTCGGTGTTTCTTCCACCCCATATAGCATTATGTAGATTTATACAACATTATATTTAGTATATGCGATACCTGAATATAGTTTGTTCAGAAAAAGTAACTGAATCGATTCCAATAATTTTTAAACCAAGTTATATTTTGTACCAAAAATATTAAAAAAAAGTTACAAGTTGGACACCGAGCGACATAAGTAACTGTCGTAATAATTTAGGTACCTACTGCAAAATTATTATTATCAAGACGACGCTGGAGGCACGCGCGCGGGTGACCACGTTTTTGTGCGGACAACAGGTAACAGAACAAGCTATTATAACTTTATGATTTTTCATGATACAGCATTGATATTTTGTACATAGATTCTTAACATAAAAATACTCGACACGTATTTCAGGTTTCGCATATACTAAAACTAATGTTACATAAGCCATGTCACATGCAATGCAGTTCAGGCGAAAATGTTCAGAGATTTCGTTAGCATAGCTCTAGTTACTCGGCGAAAGGTTGACGTTGAAATATTATCGGGGGAATATTTTGCATAAAGATTGAACTTCAGGTTGACTTTAAGAAGGAAAAGAAAAGCTGTGATTTATTTTGTTGGCAAATAAAATATTTTAGGTAAAAATGGAAGATAACATACACTTAAATAAGATAATATGACCCCTGTTATCTCCGAAGGTAAGACAGGGGTGTACCTAACAGTACACCAACGTTTTGCCAGTTATATTTTAAGTTCCACGGAATAGCGAGTGAGCCTATTGCTATCAAGCGGGCACAAATCCCAAGTTTGTAGCTGGTACTGAAACAGTGAACAGGCGGTAATCACTACATAGTATAAAACAAAGTCGCGTTCTCTGTCCCTATGTCCCTTTGTATGCTTAAATCTTTGAAACTACGCAACGGATTTTGATGCGGTTTTTTTTAATAGATAGAGTGATTCAAGAGGAAGGTTTATATGTATATATTGCACCCGTGCGAAGCCGGGGCGGGTCGCTAGTAATAACTAAACTGAACTAGTATAAAAACTAGAAAATATCTATGAGTAAATATAACCACTTCAGCGCTTACCATCAGGTCCGATAGACAAACACGAGCCAAAAAATATTAAAAAAAAAACGAAATTATATAATCCAAATAAAAACAAAGACAAAGAAAAAAAACAAATGAGGGACACAAACCAAACAATTAACCAACTAACACCTTTAACACCAGCCAACAATATCAATTTATAACTAAACCGAGGTATCCGAACCGAAGCTCGAAGGTCCATTAGACCTGGTAACGGGTATCCGTAATTATTAATTCATCGGCGTTAAGTCGAGGCACATCAAACGGGTGCGGATCACGGATCGCAGCGAACGAGCACGGATCGCAGCTGAATGTTTGCCAAATCCGAGCGCCGCAGTGTTTAACTATTCACTGGCATGTTTCAGCGGGTCTGAATTAGAGCTCTGATTCTGCATAAAGGGGAGATACTTACTTTTGTTTGATGGGATTTTAGTTTATATGTTTAAATTGATATGCGGACGGTATGGTCTTTCTTGGAGTATTTTTTCGGGGTTGAAATAAAAAAAAAAGTATTCTTATTGACCCCAAAAGACAAGGCAGACTTGAAAACACCACGCTTTTTTCAAAAACGGGCATAGTGGACGTTGGCAAGAAGGCTGCTAGGCTAAAATGGGATTGGCCGGGTCACGTCTGCCGCATGCTTGATGACCGCTGGGCAAAAGTCTCCACACGACGGGTGCCGGAAGACAGACAGCGCCGCTGCAGCGCTGAGGCCGGCCCAGAAAGTGGTGGCGAGACCATCTGGACGCGTACTGCAAGGGCTGGTTTTTAGGAGGCACGAGAAAAGAGCTCATGGAAGGAATTAGGGGAGGCCTTTGCCCAGCAGTGGGACAGTGCAGGCTAAAAGACAAAAAAAAAAACCACCAAAACACAAATGTTTGCATAATGATACAGGCTATTGGGTCCCGCTTTGTCGAGAAGTGTGTACAATTTTTATGTACCTGTGGAATACCTACAAAACTATTTTAACCACTCCGATCGCTGCCGATCCATTCCGATTTGTCGCACTATAGAAGCGACAAATGCATGTTAGATCATAATGGCTTACTCTCGCATACTCGCAATGGAAATGGGCTACTAAAGCACATTTCCATTGTCCTTATTCTTTAATTACAAGCCGGAAACAATAACAAAAAATAAGTATTGAAATCACCAATTCCAATCACCATTCACCAATTCCAATCAAGGCATACCAATTTTAGGAAACACGCTTAATATAAAATTGCAGCCCACGTAACAGCACAAAAGCCTTGATACTCCAAAAATAAATTATCATTCAATTTGCGTGTCAAACTTAAAGGAGAGTCGCCATCTTTAAAATGAATGTGTAAAATTTGGAGGAAGCATTGATATTCTGTCCCAGGGAGCTACGGCCCATTTGTGGGCTCGACGGACCCGAAAATTTTGTGAAATTATGTCATGGGTATCCCGGGGTGGTGGAACACCGTATGGTGGATTAGTTTGGATTGTTTTCTTATTGGCTGACGTGATTTTTTGTTGAATTGAACTTTTTAGTTTGCAATAATTTTGGTGCTAGTTAGTTTTCTATTGATAGGAACAAAAAAAAATGAAATGGAGAACTTTGCCTTGCGACATAAAAGGCTGATAATAAAAATAGCTATTTGTTTTCGAAGCCTTTAATTTGTATGTGAAACAATTTTATCAAATGCATCAAATGCTTTTTAATAATTATTCTGGTTTTTATTTTGTTTTTTGTAATATTTTCATTGTTTTATATTTTATGTGTTAAAACCTAGTTTTATGGGCATGCTGTGTTCTCCTATAATTGAAGGAACACACCTAAAAGAACATTTGTAATACTGTGTCCTATATTGTCTGTGTGTATTCTTTGTTGGAGATCCAAATAAATAAATAAATAAAAATAAATAAAAGCCTTGCAATTAGCTAATTCTTTTATATTTTGTTAGCTAAAGTATCATGATTAAGCGAATTTTGCGTCAAATTAAATTGCAACAAATCAGAGGGTAGATCAGTTGAGAAGTAAAATGATAGTCCGTAGCATGTTTCATGATTTGGAACAAAAAGTTGAAGTTGTTGTTTGTTGAGTTGAGTTGTTGTTGTTGTTTTGTTTCTTTTTTTTTTTTATTTTATTTTTTTTTTTTTTTTTGATTTGTTTTTTGTTTTTTTTGTTAATTCATCAATAAAATATCGGATGTACACAAAACATTTCAAAGCTTTTTAAAACTACCTCTTCAATACAACAAAGCTTATAATAGTACTTCAACATGCTTGATAAGAAAATAACATAGCTCGGTTGGGAATATTTCCCAAAAAAAATGTAGCCTCTTACTTACTTCAATAAAGACGAGGTACTTAAGAGGCTATACAAAGTTTTTCCTCGGGAACCTCACCAATCACATGAAACTTTTGACTGATTTCAAAAGGAAAAAGAAAAAAAGCGAGTAATGAGGGACTCTTCAAACCTCTTTTTTTGTTTTTTCGTCAGAATTATTATCTAAAGAGTTGAATTACTTGGAAAATGAAGCAAGCCTTTTTTGTGGTCGAACAAAGTGAAATCTTCCTGTCTGTTGCGTTTTTCTTTTTTTAGAAAATATATTTTTTTGGGAATGTTTTATTTATGAAGGGACATTTGACTTTTATGTTTTTTTTACAAAGATATTATTATAACCGTTGGAATTGTTTTTACTAGAATCAACACGTAATTTTAGCTGGTACACCTTCGAGATTCAAGATAGCAGTGGCGAAGGTTAGATACAACTCGATTCCTATCGGCTTCCCTTTGAAAAATGGCAAAGTCAGTATTCTATAGACAAATAATATAAAATCACATTAAGATATGTACCTACTCCGGCTTGCCTCTTACAAAAATTGACCCTTCGCTACTGCAAGATTAAGAGAAGCTTACAGAAGACATAATATCATGGCAAAAGTGTGATCCCATGACTCCGTGAGGCCATATTGCAAAATGATATTACTGTCAATTATTTTAGTACTTATTTTTAGTAAAATATGGCTATGTTTGTAACGGAGAATCACTGACTGCTAAAACACAGGCACATACACCTAGTATAGGAGTCAGAGTATTAAAATGATTGTGACCTAGTTATAAGCCTTATAGGCTTTTGGTGGAATAAATTATTTATTTATTTTGCCACGTTACACTCGTACTGACAGCGACCACTTGATTATTGCAATTCGATTACTCTATTGTAGGTTTTCTCCATCTATTGTAACTGTTCTATATTTAAATGTGTTTTGCATATCACTAAGTTCACTAAAGTCAAGTTTGCTAGCAATTACAGTATTTTTTTAAAGCGTGTGCTATTGACTTTGTTGGCCCTTCGCCTATAACACTAGGCAAAGAGCCAAACACTTACAACTATTCATTTGTGTCTAAACTTGTAGCTTTTTAATCAAGCAAAGATACTTATTTATGTACTTGGCTAGATTCAGCCAAGTCGTCGTTATCTTCGTTTTAAGTACTGACTAGCCTTTTGCCAACTATGTTCGGGTTTCCAGTCTAACCAGATGCACCTGAATACCAGTATTTTACATGGAGCAATTGCCTATCTGACCTCCATAGCCCAGTTAGTACCCACTGGAACTCTTGGTGAGCGATACCCTTAGTCGACTAACAACTTGTCTACTGTCAAAAAATGTATGATATTGAATATAAGTTCATGTCAAATTTTCTAGGTGAACCCTCAAGCGTCTTGGAGTTGTCAAAATGTGTTAAGATCTGACTGTAAGTGGAATTCGCGTGTATGAAGTAGGCATAAAGCATCACGTGGAGCCAAATCAAAGCTTTCATTTCCATAATACACAAAGAAAAAATATTATTACTACAGGAAACGGGATATTTACCATGTTTACTATTACAAAAATAGTAAACATGGTAAATATCCCGTTTCCTGTAGTAATAATGTTAGTGACCATGATAGTTTAAAATCTTATATTAAGAAAAAATATGTTATGTATTTTCATATCTTTTCTATTGTGTTTCAAAAAAAAGGGCTGCCGTTTGAGAAAATATTCTAGTTAACAAAATACATAATTCATTTACAAACTACAGCCAATAACGAATACAAACTCTGGTTTTAAATCAAAAATTTCAGTATCATCGGTATCTAAGTAATATTTATCGCGTGGCCCATGGAGGGTACGAGCACAATTTCCGGTCACCGCGTGGACACCGCTACTGACCCACTTTCTGAGGCAACTTCACGTAGCTAAGACTGGTGTATTGTTCAGGACACGACTTTTTAAATGCTGCCGTATGAAGCGCGTATAGTTTCTAAAATACGTTTTCTTTTTTGAAGGGTAAAAGTGTTTGTGTAGATACCAATTTACTGCATTAACATCATCATCAGCCTAACCTTTTCCCAACTATATTGGGGTCGGCTTCCAGTATAACTGGCTGCAGCTGAATATCAGTATTTTGCATAGAGCGACTGCCTATCTGACCTCTACAACCCAGGTAGTACTGGGTAATACGGTACCCTTTGGTAAGACTGGTTGTCAACTTTCGGGCCACTGACTATGTATCTGTAACTACTGTCAAAGGTCGTGATCTGTCAAAACGTGCTTTCCGAGGTACGGAGCAAACTCGATATGTAATGGGTGGTCACCGATCAACGGACCAACCTAGTTGAACCTAGGCAAGCGCAGCTTAACTTAAAGATCGACCCGAGCGGCTGTTATTATTTAGCCTCCTCAAAAATCTCATAAAATATCTCAATCATTTATAAAGGGTGTAAATAGACCCTTAACGGCACTTGTTCTCCTCGTGTTTGCGATCATTTTTTTGTTCTAGAACATACCATACCTTCTAGTTACGGTGATATTCGGGGGTCAAAATTCCAACTTTTTCAAAAGTTTTTTTTAAAATACATGTTTTTATAGTAAGATTTTTATTTTACACACCACCCCGACCCCCGTACTATTCAATCCATCCATCAGCTCAATGTTTTGAGTACTTTCCATCGAGTTCTACCGTAAAACATGATTTTTCACCTCACTAAAAAAGTCGTTTCCCATCAATAATATTTGCGTAAAGTTACTTAGTTTGATGTACAGAATGCTTGGTTGACGGCTATGTGAAGGGTCTGTTTACACCCTGTATTTTTACTGTTCATTGCATTATGAACCCTCCGTAGTTCCGTCCTTATAACAAAACGATGAGCAATGTATTTTCCAACAGAAATACGTCACATTTTACGACGACACGTGTATCGGACGTAATCGATTTATTTTCGTCATTGCCCTTTTAGGAATCCTGCTCTAATTAATAAAAGAAAATGTCAAGTTCTTTTAGAAATTCTAGGCTACATTTTTTGTAACATGAAAAAGGGTTAGGTAGAGACTAGGGTCAGAAGTGGTTGAATATTTTTTCGAAGATGAAAATGGCTCAGGCAGGGTTTGTAATAGGGTTTAAGTTGTGTTACATGAAGTTTATTGGTGCATAAAATCTAGAAAGGGTTACCGTTACAGTACGATATATATATACTAAATAACTATATATATATTTTTTTACTAACTTAAATTTTCATCATTCATCATCATTTCAGCCGAAAGACGTCCACTGCTGGACATAGGCCTCCCCCAAGAAGGGGGGGGTTTTGCCATAATCGCCACGCTTGGCAGGCGGGTTGGCGATCGCAGTATGGTGTTATAAAACACAGAGAACGCTGCTGCCCATTCTCTGGTAAGTCCCTTAGTCGCCTCTTACGACACCCACGGGAATATATGGGATGGTGCTATTCTTTACGTCCGGACACCATACAGAACTTTACCCAACTTTAATTTTACAATTAACATAATTACTTATTATTGTTTTTTTTGGTTCACGTTTAAGTAATTTTTGCACTGTGTAGAGTTTAAACGCATGCTTTAGTTTTGTTCGTAGATTAGTGTAAACAATTGTTGGTAGACCGAATAAATAAAATAAAATAAATATGTTAGGCTCACCTTGGCAGCCTTATTTTCTACCTTGCTGACTGACCAATCTATAGACCGACCTATTTAATGAGTCCTCGCGAAGGTATCAATTTAAATGGAATATTCTGAAAGTTGATCGCGTATTGGTTCAGTTAGTATCGTAATAGCTACGAGTATTATGGTTATTTTAAAGCAAATAACCTGTGGGATATTGTTATTTCATTGGGCAAGGCGGAGGACTCATTAAAGCGGTCGGTCTATAGTTATTTCACCAAACTTGAAGTATTAATGTACATTAATACTCCAAGTTTGGTGAAATAACTATAATGAATGAATTCGTGATATTTCACAGTTCAATAGGAATTCCTGAAATTCTGTTTAACACTGATCTCAAAAATACGAACTGAATATTGTTAATGAATATTAAACCATGATGTATTAAAACGCAAAAATAAGTGTTTGTTTTAGTGATTCAATTAATTTAAGTATTTATTGATAATTATAATTTCGCAACTAGAAACGACGATCAATTAATTAATTTTGTTCTTTTGAATACCGTAGTAATGCCACATTCTTATACGCAAATATATTATTTATTCATGCTTTTTCTTCATATCTAAAACAAAAACACAAATCGTAGTATAGTTGATTTTTTAGCTTATCTATTTAAGAACCACATTACCAATGTTTACAGTAATTTCAGGATTCGTAAACACGAAAGTTTCTCCTTCATTATGTTCGGACAGCACGTAAAATATGCGACACCAACTCAAGTTAGCACATGACTAACGACTCCAATTTGTTACTGCCAACAATTTATTCGCATGCAAAATGTTTGCAACCCCAGCGGCGGCGTCCGGACACCATCCAACTTTATGTTGGTTGCCCACGACCGACAAATCGGTGACCGAGCTGAAGTTGCATGATTTCCCTGATATAAGGGACCCAACATTGAATCACCGTTGTTTATTTCGGGTCTATAGGATCCTGATAAATCAGAAAATAGGGCCGCGGAAAATCAGGACATAAAACGCCTTACCAAATACCGACGACGAAAATGCAAACGAAAAGGCGAAGTTTCTCGACTCGCTTTTAGTCGGTAAAGACAGCGAACTATAATCGGACTTTAAAAACTGTCGTCTGCAATCAGCCTTAATTACAGAGCAAAAATAATCGGTAAGGAAAAACTTCGAAGAGTAAATTCTTTTTTATTATATGCAAATTAAAGGATGGGGTACACAGTTTGAAATGGAAGAACGTGGAGTTAAAACAAGACGTAATAGGTCGTAATGAGAGTGTACCTGCAGAGTAATTATGAAGGTATTGTTGCAGGAGTTTGTGTAGTCGTGTCGCCGATTATACAACAATTATTTGTTAGGCTTACTCCATGGGGGTGGTGGAGAATATAAATGTCGGTCTTAATTTTGTTAGTGTTTACATTTTGGATTAAAATTGTATGTTAGGATTATGTTTTACTGGCAAATAATTCAAAGTAAAATTAAGTACTTTAATTATCGTAAAAACATGATGACTGTTGTTATCGTTATACAAGAATTGATTGTTTACAATCAACACTTATTTATTTAACTATAGTTACTCAAAATCTATTGTTAATAATAAAATCATGAAGTAATATTGATTAAGTAGAGTAAACTAACTATAGTTATACTTTATTAATTAAAAAATATTAAATAAACTAGCAACAAACAATAAAAGGGTATCTAAAAACTCCTCCTCGACGCTGTCAGCTGGTAATGTGCCCAAGAGACTGGCGGCGTTGCCACGTTGTATGGCAACATTTAGCCTCTGGCCAAGGTAAAAGCCAGCCCTTGAGTCAGGGAAAGTAAGCGTCAAGCGTTAACTAGGCGTTTCAAAATTTCCTTAAAGAGGCTATGTAATAAATAAGTATGACGTTGAATTCTACTACAGGTACATACCTATGTTCTATTCTAAGATTTCCAATATGTAAGGGAACTATAACATAAAGGTTTGTGAACAAATATCGCTATTCTATTTATAACTCATCTACTAAAGAACATAATATCATACATGGACAAGAATACATAGACGTCCCTCCGCCAATGGACGCTTCAGTGAATCTATTGTGCAGTAGATACCTGAATAGCTTTATGTCTTCAAACCTCGGGATTCAATAATAATAAATACCTATTTAGTCTACGATAGTGGAGCTCTAGGCTAAGTAATAACAGCCGCTCGGGTCTATCTTCAGGTTAAGCCGCGCTTGCCTAGGTTGGTCCGTGGATGGGTGACCACCCGAGTTTCCTCCACGCCTCGGAGAGCACGTTAAGCCCCGCCCCGGCTGTCATTTATAGATCTTTGACAGTCGTTACAGGTAGTCGGTGCGGTGGCCCGAAAGTCTGACGAAGCCCTGTCTTACGAAGGGAAATCGTATTACCCAGTACTAACTGGGTTGTGGAGGTCAGATAGGCAGTCGCTCCAAGTAAAATACTGGTATTGAGCTGCAACATAGTTGGGAAAAGGCTAGGCCGATGAGTCTACGAGAATGAACGGTGATCTGTTGTGGATACGACAATATTCCTAAATGTCTTACCTTGGTTCCATAGAGACGATACTTATTTGCAAATATGAATCCAACAATGTATTTTTTGTTTGACTGAGATTCTGCCAAAAACAACGATATACCATCTCTTTTTTTGTTTGTTTGCTTTATTTATTTATGTACACACGAAACACATATACGGTAAATCACATACAGATAAAAGAGCACAAAAGTCAAAAAAAAAATCTCATCCAGCATAACTACGACGGGATAGATAGGCAAGAAACGTAGACACAGCGTGTAAAAAGAATAAATTAATAGCGTTTGTACAGAAAGTAGTCAACGTCGCAAATAGCTGTCAAATATTTCGGTGTTTTGATTAATTAAAACAGGTAAATATTTGACAGCTATTTGCGACGTTGCCAATTTTTTGAATCAGCGCTCTTATGGGTAAACGCAAATTGAATATTTTAAATTTTAATCTAGTACCTATTTTGCCACGTGACAGCTAGGTTACTATGGCAACCAAATGTTGTTATCAAAGATCCTAGGTATATTAGTCCTATCACTTTATGTTATTGACAGGTATTAACGGGTACATTATTTATTCATGTGTGTACAAATGACTGTGGGAATAATGGATGATGTCTCACTAAAGAGGTGTCAAACCTGAATCGATAGTTAATAATTTAGCGTCAGCCTGTGGCTTCAGCTTACAAACTACACACACAAGATTCTTCTACTCCTGATTTTACATTACTGAAAAAAATACAATGACCTTTATTTTCATTAGCATAAGGTTGCTTTTGGATTGTTCCTGTAAGAGGTAAAGTAATTTTGAAAGAACTGTAGGTACTTAATTGTGATGATAGACTTTGATGACGCTTTGTGACTGCTGAGTGCTGAAAATAGAGATAACTTAACTTTCTGTATTAGCCATTAATTTAATTAACTACAAAAAATGGTATTTCAATTTCTGGACCCTACCAACTACTTTACTTTTAGCACATAGTTCCAAAAACTAGACGTTATACATACGTTTATACCTAGAATTTATTATACCTATTCTAAGCTCTCTAATTTCCAAGGTATTATATTAAACTCTTTAGTTGCAACAACGCTGAAAAATATAGCCGCACTTAAATCTAACCACAAGCCACATTCCGGAAAAATATTACCTACACCATTAAAAACACGCCTTTACGTAAAATAACTGTACCTCCTAGAAAGTGGGCTACTGGAGTGTGAAAATGTATCGATATTTGAAAAAAATATAATTTGTTTTCTAAGTTTTCCCCAAAATATTTAATTATTTATAGTTGCAGCGCCAGGGAAGCCCGCGAAATTCGCAGGTCAGTGCCAGGCTGTTACTAGTATGTTGAACAAAGTATGTACGTAATACAAGTTTTTAATGTTATAACTTTACTTGAAATACCTCCACGACCACCAGCACAATGTTTTAAGTGCGTTACATTGAGTACTACCGTAAAACGTGATTTTTCACCCCAATAAAAAAGTCGTTTCCCAGTAACCATTTTTGCGTAGAGTTACTTAGTTTGATGTACAGAATGCATGGTTGACGGGTTCGTGAAAGGTCCGTTTACACCCTGTACATCATTTTTAGAAATTTGATTTTTTCGAAGCTCGAAAGTCTTGTAAGCAGTGTTACCTAGTAATTGGGTTGTAGAGGTCATATAATCGCTTCATGACAAATTTTGGTAAACAGTTACATACGGTTAGACTGGAACCCTACATTGTTGGCAAAAAGCCAGGCTATGGTATTTAATAACGCAACAACAGAATATTAAAATATATCGATATACCAATATGTTTTCGCCAAACGTACAAGTAATTGTTACATTCTAGTCAATATTAACTCCACCATTGCTCCGGTTGATGGCACATCGTACATGCGAGTTCGTAAACAAAGTGATAAAACAATAGGAATGAAAACAAACGCCGAGCGGCATGTTCAATTTGAAAATGTAATAGGCAGAACATGGCAGGGATTTAATCATGCGTTTCGATTTTGTGCCAACGACTCTTGTTTGGGAATCTAACTTTGTGATGTGATGTTCAGATTGAGAGTGAATGGTTTTATAATGTTTCTTTTTTTACGGTACATGACAAAAATTAAGTAAAATTTTTAATTTAGTGTTCTATGTTTTTGCTGTTGACCAAAGAAATAGTACGTCAAATACGATGTATTCAATTCAATTCACTAAAGTTTTAAAAATAATCAGCACGAACTAAGCAACAATTAGATACTGGCGTAACCATGATTATCTACGTAGCAATACCTACGAGTGACTGATTAATACTCAAATACATA
The DNA here is from genome assembly GCA_905163415.1 of Noctua fimbriata. NCBI lineage: Eukaryota > Metazoa > Arthropoda > Insecta > Lepidoptera > Noctuidae > Noctua > Noctua fimbriata. Next base: position 5,010,529 of record LR990930.1, read on the forward strand.
TGTCGGATATGTCAGGATTTACTCCGTTAGGCTTGTACATCATGTGGGCAGACGATGGGTTTCGTGCTATGAAAACACACTGGATGCGATACATTGTTTCTAGCAAAACTAACGAATTACTTGAGATTGTGTTAAGTTGTAACACTGGGCACAATGAATCGGGTACAGTTCCAAGACGTCTCAACTCCGCCCCGATCAGACATTGAATGTCGCCCTCGCCTGGAGCTGAACATCAGGGCTCTGTAGAAAGCACGCTGTGGTGTGGGTAGACTGGTAAGTAGGTCACGTCATGGAACCAGTTAAAACTGGCGCGTTTGCCGATTCATTTTATGCCCGTACTAACGACGGGATCCAACACATATTTTATAAGCTTTTACATAACTTGCCTTAATAGTTAGTAAGTATTGGTCAAATCTTGCTACTGAATGTCAAACCAGTTTCCCCCAAACGATGGAGCAGAAATTTCGCACACACTTTTGATTCTGGTGACAACATCTGTGATCCTGCAGGCAGGGTCAAACAAATTTTCTCCTTTTATTGTAATAGAAGCTTGTTTTTCTTTTATAATGTTTAATTTTATTTATTTTTAGTTATTTTACAAATATCGTCACAACAGACCGAGTACCAAAGTAGCCGTAAGCCTTGAGATTAAATTAGGACCCACAAGCTTAAATTGCCACTCCTTTGTCATCAAAAAAGGCTTTTTAAATAATTAATCCAGGAAAAGGTGTGGCTGAACCGTAATTAATGTCACCGACGAATTCTGCGCGGGCGAAAATACATTCACCTACTTTTAAAAGCAATTATTTGAAAGAAAACAACAATACCATTGACAAAAGATAGATCTGTTGATAGTATCGGTAGATGGCTATTCTATCGAGTGCCTGTCACTGGCAGCCAAGGGGGCCAAGACGTATCGATTGCTGGGAACCAATCAACGTATTGCAGAGATGTTTACTTCGAGAGAAAGAAAAGCGTGACTTTTATATACAGGGTGTAAGGTACAGCCCTCCACAAATTGATGGGGTGAATTCAGTATATCATACTAAGCTGACCGGTACAAGAAATTATTTCAGGACTGTTATGGGAATCCAATAAATTTGATTTGCTTTATTTCCTCATACGCAATGTATCGTTACCGTGGCAAAACGGCGTGGCACGTAGCGAACGGCAAGCGCGATGACGAGTTCGATGAATTCTGTAGCTAGGCAGGAAGTGAACAGCTGATTTCACGCGTCATTCTTTAGAGTATTTGAACGTCCATTGTTGGTTTTATTTTTATTTTAGCTGTTTTATTTACATAAATGGTGTGCTGCGTACAGGGAATGTAATTTTACATTGAAATAAAGGAACAGTAACTGAAAAAAAAATCCGCCAAAAATTCCGGTGGTATACGATTCAAAATAAGGAGCTGAATGCACTCTTCAGTTTGCGGAGGGCTGTCCCTTACACCCTGTATCTACTTACACAAGTTACCTATATTCTAAGATGCGTATGTAGGTAACATGTTTGTTTGTTTGTTCACAGGTTCAAACTTGGAATGGTCGAAGTTTGTGATTGCGTTGAGGCGTAAGTTTGTTTTACTTCAAAAAACACAAAGGTTTAAAGTTCGAAGTGTTTTGCACGGAAAATCTTAAATAAAGGTGTATTTTATACTTAGAAATGGTAACTTATAGGTATACATAAAATAGGATAAATATAACAAATGAATTGGGATAAGGGCAGGATAATGATCATGAGGATAAGATAAATATTTGAGAACGTCATCTGTTTCATTCAAGTTTTAAATTCACTGTTTCCATAAACATGAAGAAGAGCCCTCAATGTACTCCGATGTCTTTTTAAATCCATGTTAATTTATCCAAAAAAATATAATTGATTTAATGTTATTGGTTCTCTAGTTCAAAACAGAATTTCTTAGTAACTGTCCAGTTGACGACAATTGGCTCAACCCCAATAACATGGGACTTAAAACTGGTGAAATGTGGGAGTTCAGGTACACCTCTTTTTTTTAGCATTGGATATCATCACTGGGCGAAGCGAAAGGGAGTGTCAAACTTTTACTGACTAAAACCCATACATGTTCCTCCTTTGCCCTGTGTGTTCCAGGGCCGCGGTATCTCTTTCGAACAGTCCCGCAGACCCGGCAGGCATCGGCCCTTGCGGACCCCTTCCTTGCTGACATCTCTTTGAGGCGCGTGTGGAACACGAACGCGCACAGGTACACCTCTGCCTATCCCTTTAGGAAAATACAGACGCGGTGTATTGTTATTCATTAAAGATAACACAGGTATTACCCCAAGCCTTAAATTGTTTTAAGCCTAACCCGAAATCCAGGTTTTACAGAGGTTAGGGCAGCTAAAAATACACGCAAAATATAACAAAGCGTCAGCTCAGGCATACGCTTACACCTCATAATTGTGAAGGTTCTCAAAGGGTCGGTTTTATCGCGAGAGGGTCTGTGCCGACCATCCAATGAGAGCTAAGCTAAATTAAGTTACCTTTCTTTGTTACTCGTAGTTTTTTCTTAGCTAGAATATTTGTAGGCGAGCTAATATTGCTCAATAAGCTAGCCATATTGTTTGAGCGGTACCACGTAATGATTATTACGTAGCATCGTCGTCTTCACTGGCAATCTTTTAATTCTATGTCAGTCTACTGCGCATAAAGGTCTACATAAGTCTACTAACATCTTAAGTCGTTTTTACATAACATAAAATCACGGATGTTTTGACCGAAGGCAGAAACAGAGATGGCCTACCTACCTCGCTATGAATACTACACACTGACATTTCGACGTCACACACAATAGTCTTTAATAGAATTATACCATAATAATATACATTTAGTTCGACATGAATGTCACATTCGGTATATGGTATAGTTTTTCTTCCGTCATTAGTTTTATCAATTACATATTGCACAGCCCTATTGAACTGAAGGTGCTTAATAAGGATAAACGATTTGAAAATAAGAGCGTATTGTGTCAAAGGATCCAGGGCATAATGGTGTCGGAAACGTATCGTTGTTACTCCAAAATCCCAAATCTCTTTTAATGAACTTGTGACCCAAATTTTATTGTAAATGATACTAGAAATTAAAACACCCTCTGTGCCCTACCCTCCCATTTTGCAAGCCCGCAATTAATGTAACGATATAAACCCAGATCCTGTTACGAAATTCAAAATAATAGGTTTCCCGATATAACCTTTGAAAATGAAAGTATTTTTCTTTAAAAGGATACAGCATTTTTTGGTAACGACCAAATAATGTTTTGAGTGAAACAGAATTTTTAAGTGACGAGTAAATTCAGTCTTTTACATCACTGAATGGTACTAAAGGCACTTGAAAATTCGCAAGAAGAATAATATTTTTCAATTACTTTTTTCTTGTTAACAGACAAACTGGGTTTACCCCATTTTCCTTTCTGCTTCGTTTCCCAATACTTGACCTAATTTTTGTGAATAAGTAAGGAGTTTTTGATGTTTCTGATTAATTTTGAGTTAATATTAGTAATGGACAAAGGCTTCTTCTTATACAGGGTGTAACAGAAAGGGTATAGTCATATGAAAGCATATGCTGCAGATCATCAAACTGAACAACTTTTTCCTTGGGTCCAATATCGTAAATGCGAAAAAATTATCAGCATCTGGGTCGAGTAGGTATTGAAATTTTGTATGGGACAGCTGATATTTTTTTTATGCCTATATCCTTTCTGTTAGGGCCTGTAGATGAAGAAACGAACATTAATCACTACGTCTGTAGTAAGTCTAGTTTTCCATTTCACAGTCACCGAACAGACAAGTAAAAAAAAAAGACATAAAATCATTGTATACGGTATTTGGGATTCCCTGACTCCTGGGATAGTTGAAACTGTGTTGCAGAAGTAAGTGTCCTCCCCTAATAAAATGACTTATATTACCTTATGTAACCTATAATTTTATTATTTCCCGTCGTCTCCTTATTAGTAAGGGGCGCGCGTTAGAGTGATAATTAAATTATAACAGCATTCTTTCCCCATTAAAAGTCAGCGTTAATTAAGTTCGAAAATTAAATTGAAAATTATAGTCACTTCAGAAAATCAGGGAACAGAAACTGCTGGCTGGAAACTGAAGCGAAGTGAGCTTCGTGTAGGTGTAATCATTTTGTCAAGAAGCTAGCTCATTGATCAAGAAGGTTTTATTACAAGGATAAGATTTCAACCATATAAAGGTAATTTTAGGATAGATTTTCCTTAGAAAGGATTTAGGTATTTATTATTGTTTCCAAAGGGGTCACTGAAATAAATAATTAACCTCCGAGTTGACCTACATCTTCCTATTGTTTCAACTGAGAAGGGTCTGCGTCATTGCTGTTTATTAGGACACATCCTTAATATCACTATCAATAGAAAAATAATATTCCAGGAATCTATTTATGACATCGAAGACAAAGTTCTTACATATAAAAATAGTATCCAATATAATCGAAATTCTTTGCCAATAAATAAAAAGATGAATGGAGAGGGTGAAAGCACTTTTAAACAAAAGGATCTTTTCTACATTGTACGCAGCTTTGTTCTTTAATAATACTGAATAGAATATTCTTTTTCGAATAAAATCCATTATTTTTCTTAGGCAAAGAATATACGATATGGCTCGAAATCTAAAATAAAATGTCGTGAAGTTGATGTCACTAGTGGTGAACATAAAATCGGGAAATATAGGAAAGGACGGAAATATAAGATGTCTTAGGCTTGGGGTACACCGAACGTGAATATAGTGAACTGTTAGGTAAATTTTATAAATATCTTAGTCCCATGCTTCCAAGTTAACCAGTCTTACTAAGGGGTATCATATATATAACAGAGTAACTGGGGTGTGGAGGTCAGATCGACAATCGCTTAATGTAAAATACTGGTACTCCGTTGCATCCGGTTAGACTGGAAGCTGACCCGAGCATAGTTGGGAAAATCCTGGCAGAAAATGAGTTCTATGGTAAATTTGCCGATTTCTGTATTCTATCTCGGTAGTATAAAGTAGAGCAATGATCATTGCTAAATACATAACTGTATATTAACAAATGATAACTAGGTAAAATACTCTAAAAATACGTATGCTACATGTACTCGTGTCTTTATATAAAACGTCCTAACTGTAACAGAGGCATCAAAACAATAAAATAATATAACATTGAAAACTCACACATAAAACCCTCTTCACACGATAGGCACACGACCTAAAAGCTAAAAAATTTTAAAGTATCACACCATGATATATAAAAATATCCTTCTACGTCATGCCCTACATTGTGCCCAGCCCTTACAGGGTTGATATAAGGGGGTGACTATACGTATAGCTGCTATATCTAAAGGTGGGTATAAAACGACTTCTCTGACAGCACATTTTTCATACTCCGGCCATTCCAGGGGTCCCTGAAAAAGCTTGAGTATATTTCGCTTTATATTTAGGTACCGCCGACTTTAGGAAGTGAAAAAATAAAGGTAAATAATAGAAAAGGAGGGTAGTACATGCTATAATTTAATTCGGTTATTGTTTCTGCAGAGTATGTAGCTATTTTATTCATCTTCTTCTACTTTCGTGTTTAAATTTCTTCAACCCAGTATGTGGCCACGTTAATCGCGGCGACTGCGGCGTCTAATAACAAAATGCACTACTGTTATCTATACTTCTATACTATAATATTAGAAAGCTGAAGAGTTTGTTTGTTTGTTTGTTTGCTTGAACGCGCTAATCTCAGGAACTAATGGTTCGATTTGAAAAATTCTTTTAGTGTTAGATAGCCCATTTATCGAGGAAGGTTATAGGCTATAAAATTTTACGCGGACGAATGTCGCGGGCAAAAGCTAGTGTATTATATTTTTAAATGTTTTTTTTTTATATTGTTTTTTGTAAGGAATATTTAAAAATGTAATTAATTTGTATATAAATAAATAAAGAAAATAATAAATGCACTAATAAAATGTAACTAATAAAATGCATTTATAAAATACACTTTAGAGGACCTGAAGGTCATAAAGGTTCTATAAAGTGCATTTTATTAATATACTGTTCGTTGGTCTTTTTGGTCGACTGCTGAGCATGACGTCCTGGGTTCGATTTCAGGGTCGGGCAAAGTGTTATTGGGTTCTTCCATTAGGAATTTCTCAGTAGCAGCCACGGAGTCTAGATTTGTGCCCGGTTGATGAGCAATGGGCTCGCCAGTTATGTTTAAGTCCCATTTAATAGGGGATTACCTCATCATCATCATCATTTCAGCCGAAAGACGTCCACTGCAGGGAGGCCTTCCAACGCAGCGTCTTTCAGTTCGCGGTCGCCACTCCAGAACTTATCAGCCCCATCGGTCACCCGTTCTGCGAGCAATGTGCCCTGCCTACTGCCACTTAAGTTTGGCTATTCTTCAGGCTACGTCGGTAACCTTGGTTCTCTTGCGGATCCTCATTTCTGATTTGATCACGCAAGGAAAATCCGAGCATAGCTCTCTCAATTGCCCTTTGGGTGACTTTAAGCCTTCTGATGAGGCTCATTGTGAGCGACCACGTTTCGGTCCCGTATGTAATTACTGGCAACACAAACTAGTCATAGACTTTCGTCTTGAGACACTGCGGTAAGTTGGGATTACCTACATGGGACTTAAACATAATTGGCGAAATGTGGGTGTACTTATACGGTACACCTCTGCTTAACTTTTCGGGGATATAGGGTGTGATGTTATGTTTTATGTTATTTTATTAATTAATTCAGCATATTTTGGTAGGCATAGTGTACCTACTCATTATTATTTTGAAGAGAGGATTCTTATGTAATTAATATGTAAAATTGTTAACGAAATAATGACTCTGATATTTTAATTACTGAATAACAAGCGTAATCATCTGGAAATTGACAGTAATTGGGTAGAGTTTTAATTACCAAATAACCAGTGTTATCCCCTGGAAATTTTCATTAATTGGGTGTGTTTCACCGCAGTCATTTACGAGTGGTGATGTTATAATGATAATCACCACAGACCACAAAACCACTATAGAATAGAATAGAAAAACACTATGATCAGTGAGAAACAATAATATTACAAACAAATCGTTACTGAATCAGAAAATACTAAAAAAGCTTCTAAACGCCAATATTTTTAATATGGCCCGGCCGTGCAGATTACAGACAATTTGATATAGGAAACAAAAGTTGCCTAAATAGATAGGACAACTCGTGTTAAATAGCCTCACCAACCCACTTTTAGATTTTTATTTGTTTTTTGAATTTTGCATACATGTTTAAGAAACATCATTCCAAATTGAATATGGCGGACTGCCAAAGATGGCGGACTGGTTATGTTTTATGCATTTCTATGATATGGGTATCAAATGAAAGTGTTTGCCGAGAAGAATACGAGAATAAAATGACGTCACTCTAAAGCGTGTTTTTTAGTTTTTTTTAACTTTAATATTTTATTTTTATACAACGTGGTACACGTATTGAGAAAATCATTTACAAAACTTTGCAAAATCTCTGATAATATGGATATTTACACTAAATTCCGCCCGCGATTTCACCTGCGTAAACTCAAAACTTACTGTAAAGAGTTATCCAAATGAAATGATGACGCAAATGAAAAAGGAACAAACATGTATTTATTTATTCTTCACAAACTTTCGCGTTTATAAGAGTAGGTGCCTAGTAAGATTTACGTCTGACAGACACATAGGATCCCATAAGAATTGCGGTTCCTCGTAACCGAAGTTCCCCCAAGTCCCCGGGGTATTTATGAAGGCATCCGTGCTATTTACCTTACAGCCTTTCCCTTTTTGCTCAGGGATGGATGTAATACCAGGAGGAGTTATGATTTTAGAAGAGGTAAATGGAAATCTTAGATCAGAAACGTCGGAGTTATCCCAGGAGAGCTCGTCAGTTGTCACCTTAATGCTGTCAATTTACCTACATATTATATGTTAGTGGCTGTAAATCTACTTGTATGTTATACAGGGTGAATTTTTCAAGTAGGGGTGGAGGGCCAAATTCGAAACTATGAGGAATATCAAAAAATACTTAAAGAAATCTCGAGCCCGATTTTGATGAAAACTAATACTGCATCATTGGATTTCTAGAAAATCAATATCCCTAGTCAGGAACCGCACCCGTTGATTTAAAAAAAAAACCACAAACACTGGATTATTACACCAGACGATAGCGTCGCTAATAAGGATCAGATTCTGGGAATTAACAAAAATTTAAATCGAACTAAAAAAAATAATTGATTGTAGATATAATATTTTCTTACTGCGTCAAATAGCCCCAGTTCAGTAAGTTGATTTTAATCAAGTACCTACCTAACATGTATATCTACCCTTTATTGTAGTGCTAGAGTTGAAGGTACTTTGCGTTAGTCTAATTCTTTACTAAATGCCAACACGGTATGAAACTTGAATATTAAAATAGCTGAAGTACTGAAACAATTACGTTAATGCTCAACTTAAAAAAAGTTTCTATGAAAAGTATAATAAATATTGCCTCCAATATTTATTAGATACTTTTAGAAAATATCTTACAATTTTCCATAACGTGCGATACAATTCCGCAACAGAAAATTCCATAGTGTTGCCCGCCACTCATAATATAATTAATCAGAGCAGCTTTTAGGGATGAAAGCCTTACTTACCGAAGTAAAATGTTCTCAGTACATTTTAACAGTAGCCTTACGAGGTTTTTAATTTAATTTCTACACTGAGTGAATAATACCTCGCTGTTAGCAGATGTTCATATTTTAATAAGTTAAAAACTTAGAAAGTTATGGAAGTTGTGGATAAATTACTTTGTGAAACCCACTGAAGTATGATGAAATGAATATTTATTTCATAACTCGACAATTGAGTTCTTGTAATTCTTTAATAAAATAATGCCTATAGCATTAAGTGCGCCTCTGTACTTTGTGCTTGAAGTGTTAAATAAATAAATAATGTTATTTTATACATAAATTAATTCTTCGTATTTTTTTTATAAAATTTTGCCTCACACTAGGAATTTCTGCTGTATCATGGGTGCGTTTACAAACATTTAAGCTCACATACACAAACAGCCAGACCCGGAACAACTACCTGTAGGCTATACAAATATTTGTTCCGTGAGGGAATCGAACCCGCGACACGAAGCGCAGTAGTCAATCGCTCAGCCACGGAGCCAACCATGCCGCCAATTTGTCAGGTAGCCATTTAAACTTGATATTAGAGATTTACATTGTATCTCAGTATACCAATTCCGAAAAGGATCAAATTGATTGAATAGCTGATATAAAATAATATTAGTAGGTAACTGTGAATATAAATTGTATAACAGTCAGATTTTTGAAGAATAGTAACGTTCAAAACTTTCAAAATTGAAAATCTTGTCCTACCCAACTGTCACAGTTTTATGCATTCAGCATTAAAAGCAGCTGAACAGGTACTGCTTCTGGAATTAAACCTTAACGATTCATTGTAACTATTACTAACCTGGACCAAGTCCCCATGTATTCCTCCAGAAGCTGTGATGGTTAGCAGACAGACGTAAGGCACCAGGTCTTCGCGAGGTCGATGCAGCTCCAGCTCGTAGGTACGACCGATGTCTCCATAGTATGTCTTGTTGCAGCCTGGGAACAAAGATAGGTAGATTTTAGAGTACTTCTACTTATGCTGAATGTATGAGGTGGAGTGGAATTTGGGGGATATTAAGGAAGTTAAACAATTTGATGGTTTATAAAATAAAAATAAAAAGGATATATTTTTATTTTTAACGGTTATTTTGTCTAATCGAAGTTTGTAAACTCAGCAAAGGACAATGAGGGATCCGGCTCGAAGGACCATAGAAAGAAGTGGATATTATCAACACTAGATTAGTAGTCAATGCAAAAAAAACCTATCTGTTGAGAGGTTTATCTTTTTACCACGGCTTGAGGTGTTCTCGTTTAGTTCGCGAGAAAAAACGAATGCAGAAATATCATTTAACTTCTGTCTTTAATACGCAGTCTATGAATAAAATATCACTTACAACAAACTTCAGAAACGTTTTGTCAAGACATATCCTTTTAAAAGGATATTACAACTTCCTCAAATATAATCGTGCTCCGGCGAACAGTCGCATTTTCTTCAAGAAAACGTGGAGAGGTCGGGAGAGGTCAATTTTTTCTTTTGATTAAATTTGTAGCGAGTTATAAAACAATGCCCGAGGTCCCTTGTGTTCTCCTTCGTTGGCTGTCCAAGTGATCTTCAAAAGATTGGACACGAGAAATCTTGTTAAGACTAGCTACGATAGGAAATAAGATAGTGTTGAAACGAAGGGTTATAAGAGTTCAGTATTGCTCATAAAAATAACAAGTTTCGTAATAAAAATTATATTAAATAACGGCTGAAAAGTAGAAGAAAAAATAGAACTATGAAGCATACGAACAATCGGCAGTGAAGTGACATATCGATTAGAATAGAGCTTAAATTGAATCTCATTTACATATTGAGAGTTATGACTCGTATAAATACGATTTCCCTAGTAGAAACTGCAAATCTTCAATTGAAAATAGTAGATACGCTCAGTAAATTCAATCAACTGCTTTATAAAAATGTGAAAGTTTTTATATGAACGCTTCTTAAACGACACCAGCCTCACTATTCTCCTTTTATGAGAGCCGTACCTTATCAGTGTATTTGCAACAAGATTTTGAATAAATTGTAAGATAAATTTTTACAGCTGAATGATCGATCCCTCAACAAAGTAACGCAATATACTGGAGCTCATTCCCTTTCATACAGGGCTATGGGTACTATTTATTTTACAACCCTTTCATAAGGATGACGGGCATAAAGCACACAGTGTTATATCTGTAGCTCCACATTAGACGTTTGAGAATACTTTCACAAAAGGTGTAATAATACGTTTAGCTGGAAAGTTTTCTAGGACTTTGTAAGGTGTTGACGTACCTACTTAAGTACCTAGTGACTTTGCGGCTCCTGTCAAAGTTTTAGTTCGAAAGACACCTTAAGGTCTACTTAAGTCTTTTCTGTTGACTGGAGTCGTGAAGAGATTTTTTTAACTTGGTGTTATTTATTTCGGAATTAGATTATTGGATGAATTAATAGCTATCGTAATAAGTAATTACATTCAACGTTGCCGTAGCAAGTTTCTTATGTTAATTAAATTCTGAATACAACTTTAATTTGTATTTAAATGCTTTTAATTTGTTAGAAATATATATATAAGTTTGGTCACCTTCTGAATTTATTTTAGAGGAGCATTTATTTCTTTAATTACTTTATACATATAATAAAATTGTAACAGGTCGATGTCTGTATATTGAAGATATTGAAAAAAAAAAATTGTGGGGGTCTTTATTAGAGCAACTGAAGCCAAAACAACAGTTTTTAGAATTTTTGTCTGTCTATCTGTCTGTATGTTTGTACGCGTATCACGCAAAAACTACTGCGTGGATTTGAACGCAGTTTTCACCGCTCTATTGCTAGATGCTTAACTTAAAATATAGGCTACATTTTATCACAGGAAATGATCTTTCTTTTTTTTTCGCAAGAAGTCACGTGCAAAAGCTAGTTGTCGAATAAAATTCAATTATGAAACAACTAAAACCACATATGTTTCTACATAAAGAAAACCATTTCAATCTCCCAAAGTATTTCAACTCCCACAATTCTTAGGGCTACACATTCATACTCAAGACGAAAAAAATATCCTTCTCAAAACAAAAAACAAACGGGCTGTATCTCAAACAAAGCGAAAGTTCGTGATGGAGCGCGCAACTTGCAACGTGTTGTAGAACAAGTTGTAGCAACGCTTTCAAGTTGATTGCCTAAACAATAAATACGCGTCGAGTTGAACATCGCGAGGGTTAGCTTGAGTAGCTTAGTATGATAGTTATATTTTAGGTATAAAGACGAGCAAGATACAGGGCAAACAAGCTGTTTTTTTTTTTAATTCAGCTTATATCAAAAGATGTGGTCATTTAAATAACTGGTTCCGTGGAACCAACATTGCAGGTTTAAAAAAAAATAAGTTGTCCCGTACAAAACTTCAATACATGCTCGACCAAATTGTATCGTTCTCTACATCAGTATATAAGTTGGAGGCTTCCAAATTAGGTTAGTAATACACAAAACCATTTAGGCATTTTGCCATGTAGGTAAACGTACAAAACCCTGTCTATTCGTTTACAGTGACTGATGGTGAGCACACAGCGAACATCAATAAGGACTTTTACTACAAAATCCATTCTCTTCAAGAATGCTAACATATTACCCTCATCAAAACACCTCATTTTGTATGTTCAGCAATATGTTCTTGTTACACTTTTAAAGGGATTTAAACTAATGGCTGTTCCATTTTTCAATGACGTGCAGTAATAACTCAACTCCTCTTATTTTTCGCGGCACGTCAGTACCGACAAAAGCATCAGATTTTTTGCGACGACGTCCATTTTGAATCTGACATAACAAGATTTGGTGAAGCGCTTTTCTTCGTCTTTGCTTTTCATTTTATAGTGTTGAGTGAAGTTTAAAGTGATATCTTTGAAGACTTGTTTCGTGAAACGATTTTGAAGATAGTAAATGTTATGTAGTATTCACACTTGATGGAGTGCATCGGAAGATAGAAGCGTATTTTGCAGTTAGATAATTATGGCGAATTAAATTTTAATTAAGTCTATAAGTACTTATTAGAAAGATTTAAAGTTTGTAAGTTGTTGTTTGTTTGTTGTGTGTTTGTTTGGAAACTACTCATTCGATTTCAAGAATGCTTTCACTGATAAAAAGCTACACGATTAACAAATTCCATAAAATACATTCCTCACGCGCCAGGTCGAAGCTTGTCTTTGATAGTCTTTATGACTTATAAACCTCGTTAAGTGATATCCAAATGTCACATAACAAGGTTTCTGACATCACAGCTCATGACTCAACGAATCCCTTGCGTGTTGACAATCGAGGTCTTCCTTTTCACTGCTTCAACGCGCTTAGAAGCTCGCGCTTCGATGCTTCAGGTCACACTACAGGTTGAATGATTTCTGAAATTTTTAGTTTCAACTTTATAACGCTGTAGTCCATTTCAAACGACGCCGTCCAGCGTCGGATACTAGCTGCTCGCTAGTTTACTGAACTGGGCCTATGTGTATATGGTACAGCCGTGAGACATACGATAGGTATTATCTCTTTTTTTTCTGTTTGGTTTTTTTTGTGCATTTGTGGCGTGTCCCAAATAAATAATGTGTTCTTTCTTTTTTCTATGTGCCATACCTAAAATTTCGGTTCATGAAACAAAAAATCGACATAGGTGTAATCATCCTAATGGATACGACACCTACCAGCCAAAATAAAGGCCGACTCTTTTAAAGGTATTGACGGCTTCAAACAGAATACTAACAAAACTATGCGGTATTCGGAATACTGCAGTGCAGCCTAGTTGCATCGAGAACTGATACAGGGAGTTCTATATTTTAATACTGTGTAAACAGTTTAGTACCTCGTTCTAGGATATTCATGTGTTGGATTCTGCTGGAGGCGTTGTGTCAATAAAATCCTTCTGGGAAAAGAGCTTTGCCTAGTCGTAAACCTCTGCTTTAGAGATCTCTTAGTGTTTAATTGATTATTTAACTTATCATAACATCATGCCTGAAATCCTCGAATGGTTAGGCAGAGGTGTACCTATAGTGCACGCATATTTCGCCAATTATGTTTAAGTCCCATGTAATAGGGGGTGAGCCTATTGCTATCAACTGGGCGCAAATCCAGGCTCCGTGGCTGCTACTAAGAAATTCCTGATGGAAAAACCTTAGAACGCTTTGCCCGACCCGGGAATCCAACCCAGGACCTCATGCTCAGCAGTCGTGCTTGCAACCACTAGATCAACAAGACAGTCAACTAAGTATTACGCAACTATGGTTTTATAGTTATGTCTAATTAATAAAGTTGACTGCTTTTCGGTGGTACTATTTGACCTTAAGCCAGTTTACCGTAGTAGATACGAAGTCCATTAAAATAAGAAATCAGGTTTTATTACCTCAGACATGCTACCATATAAAACTGATTCGTTTAGGTACCTACGTATACTATAGTTTTAATCTATTTGGCTTTGTCTAAAGAAAAAACGGTTGCTACCCTAACCTGTTAGGGTTATTCACTACCTCGACACGAGAGACTGAACACACGTGTGTACAGTTGGTGAAACTCAATATTAGTATCAAGTATTATTTTGTCATCTAGACACGCCAAGATTTTTACGCGTATCCACATAGTGAAACTTAAATTAAATCTCTTTTTAATTAAATTACTTTTCGGTAACTGGGCACACCCAGTTTATTTCCAAACAAAGTATACATTCAGGTTAATAATCGTCTCGTTTATCACTCACACACACACAATCACACACACAGCCCCCGTATCAGAATCGACAAAATGACAGATAGTGCAAAGAAATCTGTCATTGTGCCGACACAATCTGTCATTTTGTCGATTCTTCCGACAAAGAAATCCTTGTCTACGGTGGTCATGCTACGGGGGCTGGACACAATTTTGGCGTGTCCAGATGACGAAATAATAAGTGATACTATTTTTGAGTTTCACTAACTGTACACACGTGTGTTCAGTTTATCGTGTCGAATTGGTGAAAAACCCTCCTCTTATAAAAAAGCATTTAAAATTAGAACGGACATAATTTTTTAAATTAACACTGGTAATACTCAGTAATAACTCGAGTTGAGACAGAGTAAATTTTCCAAATATATTGAAACATTTACTTGTAACAGTGTAAACAAGAATTTTATTCGTAAACACGGCTTCAACTGTAAATGAAATTACACTTATTTGAATACCGTTAATAAAACAAGCGTCCAACCTGAAAACACGTACGTAAACAATTTATTTAAATGGTTGGAATTATTTTAATTTTTACGTACCTATATAAGGTCTATCTTTTCATACACGAAATATTTTAAGAGGAACTTCTATAAGTCGTAAAGTCGCCATAGCAACGAAAAAAAAAATATCTGAGTGTTTTTTTTTACGAAATTATTAAAATTCTAAAATTTTTTGAGACATTTTGCATAAAACCTTTACTCCCGTATTCTAACAATGACAGTAGGTAAATACGACGTAGTAAACTAACGTAATGGATGTTTAAAAATAAGGAGCCAGTATTTATTTTGTGGGTCAAGCAATTTTAAATTATTTATTATTTAAAAAAAAAATACACAGATAAAACAAAAAACCCTTAAAATGGCTTCGTTATAGCCGTTAGATGATTCTCTGAAAATATTTCGTGTATGAATAGTTAGACCTTATATTGTTTTATACGTCAAATTTGGCTTAAAATATATTATCTGATTTAATAATGAAATAACGCATCAAATTTTAGAACTTAAAACTAACACTTTTTCCTTATGAGCCTTTACGACTTACGGCATTTCATACAAACTACCAAGTGATTATTTTTTTTCGAAATGAACCGATTTTAATGAAACTTTATACGCAAATCGGTTCAGTCATTTCGAAAAAAAAGGACTTGACAGTTTGTATGAAATGCCGTAAGTTGTTAACGCTCTTAATTAATTTCGCTTTAAGGTCTGTACCTACCAAGATTGTTTTTTTCGTGATCACTCACACACTCGTCTCAAAGAAATTTTTTTTCATATGTTTACAGATACAAATCACGCATTCAGAACTAAAGCAAACCATTTTTCATAAATTAATCTGAGGTACAGACCCGAGGAGCTCGCGGCTAAATAATAACAGCCGCTCGGACCAATCTTCAGGTTAAGCCGCGCTTGCCTAAGTTGGTCTGTGGATGGGTGACCACCCATTTCATACCGAGTTTCCTCCGTGCCTCGGAAAGTACGTTAAGCAGTTGGTCCCGGCTGTCACTGGCTGCTTGACGTCGTCACATAGTCAGTGGCCCGAAATTCTGACAATCGGTCTCACCAAGTGGTGTCGTACTATACAGTACTAACTGGGTTGTGGAGGTCAGATAGGCAATCGCTCCATGTAAAATACTGGTATTCAGCTGCATCCGGTTAGACTGGAAGCCAACCCCAACACAGTTGGGAAAAGGCTAGGTAGATTATGAATCTCGGGTAACCCGTAATTGCGAATGAAATCTCTGTAGACAAAAGAATTCTTCCACTGCCCTACCCTCTAATTCGGACTACTTAAAGGGATACCTCGCCGCTACTTTGGGACCCCCAAATGAACATAACTGTCATATTTGAGTAGCGTTCTTGTCTCACATAGAGAATGGAGCGTGTGACGTCATTGTATATATGTATATGCAATAGTATATACGTTATTGTTTGTGTGTACAAAGGTATGTACGTCAATGTGTATGTTAGTACAAAGGTTTTGTTTTCTTCTGTGTGTGTGTGTGTGTGCGCGCAGGGTTGTTGCTTTTTGATATTTTGTTAGACAATAAAAATAAATAGAATACAAATTGGGAAATGAGAGCAGACATCGTTTCAAGGCACACGGTTGCCTCGCAAATAAATGAGTGGTTATAAATAAACCGAGAAAATTACTAAGGTTTCCTTTATTTGTCGTCTTTTGACGATACATTGTACGGAATATCATGTAAAGTATGTAATCGTCAAAAAAAATTGTTAGTTTCTAGTACTTCGTAGATAAATCTGTAGACAAATCTTTGCGGTCAGGCGCCCATCATTTGTTTTTTCCGCGCTCCCCGTCACCCGCTACAATCCTTCCACGTTTATTTTACCTTTGACAGCTGAAATCTAACAGCGACCTTTTGCCACGAGGAGAACGATCATTATATATTTGATGTACTTCTCTGTAGAAGGAACCCAACAGCAACCTAACGAGAATAAAATGTCACTATGATTTATAAAGTGAAGAAAAAAAGAAAAGAAAAATTCTTAAATAAAAATAAAGTAACGCCAGTCAAAGGTAAAATTGCTGTTAAAAGACTGTAGGACCATGGGATTGTTATCAACGAAAAAGTCTGCCTATACCAAAAATAACCAACTTTCGAAAAAACACAAATGAAAATGAAAAATATACTTTTGGAAGTCAGTGACTTTGCTAATTTGCCGCATTATTAAAAGTAATTTTTCACTTTTTTTTTTTTTGTTTTTTTTTTTGAGGAGTTGCTTATTTTTATTTGCACAAATATTTTTTTTTTTGTTTTACCCTTTTTAGTTGAGATATCCTACACAAATTCTTATCATATATAATTTTTACTTTGTAACAAGAAGTTGTCATGATATCATCACGTCACCCACATTGACGAAGAAGAAAAACTACGTACTATAGAAGATAACGCAAAAACTACCCAAGTGAAGTTAATAAAATTTATATGGGACTACTACGCAAGCTCCCTCTATCAAATAAAAAAAAATCGCGATATTCAGACCACTAATCACAGAGAAATCGGTGTGCAGATGTTTATGAAAAAAAAGATGCTGCTGGAAAACATAACCTGCTCTTTTTTCAGAAGTCGGTTAAAAAATAAGGTTTAGTTACTATGTGGAAATAAGGTCAACTCGATCGATAACAGGTTGCGGTAATCATTTACAAGCTAGTCATTATTTTGTAATATTTCAACCTCCTAATAATAGTGACTTTTCAAATCCGTTACAGCTTGCCGCAGCTCATTTATCAAATTAGGGGTCATTACTCGCATACCGTGGGACATTTTCTTCAATTTTCACAAACTATAATGTAATAACGAGTCAAAATATTTCCTGCTATATGGGGTAGATAATCTATTTTTTGCTTTGCAGCGTACCTATTTTTAGATAGTGGGTCACATTTAAATTAGGAACAAGCTTAGATAAAACGGTTTTGACATTGTGAAGTTTTCTATTTTGGTGGTCAAAGAGCACACCTTATCTTTATGACTAGATATCTTTGCCCTACACTGGGACAGGTAACTGGCTGGTATTCATAAGTTCTTTTTTAATTTTTATTATTCATAGTAATTTTAGTATTATTCAATTAAAATTAGTATTATTGACAACCCTAAAACCACAAAAGTACCATCACCAACACACGCGTTAAACACACGCATATTATTTCAACTGCGAAATTCCTTAAACTTTTCAACTCAACATGTAAATTCGCACTGAAATAATATAATGAATATCATGTTAAACGTTCAATTTCAGACTGACGATCACATTTATTCGGTTTAAATTATTTTGCACTCATTACACGCTTCATGCATGCCATGTCATGAATTTTAACAGCAGTATGTGAGCAGAAATTTCGTTGGTCTAATAGTTTCAAACGTGACTACTGGTCGATGGGTTCGATTTCTTAGTCAAGCAAAACGGTTTTATGTTTCTATAATCTATAAGGAATTCCTTAGTAGTAACAGAGTATGGATTTCTAATTTGCCAAATACTCTTTCGGAGCAACGTAAAGTTAATATACTGGGAAGCAGGAATGGCAGTACTTTATTGCAAATAGATCAGCTGAACAGTCTTCTTAAATTATATTATTAATAGATATTATTACAGCGTTGATTATACCTAATGTTTTATCTATTTCATTGTACAATTATTTTAACATTGCTTGTGTTTTACTCTTGATAACAAAAAAAGGCTACATAATTTCAGCAAGAAAAAAAAATCAAGTATAAATATCCGCCTGGCCTTAATTTGACCCTCACATATTGTTACCTATGAGAAAATACACACCAGACGCATTTTATTTGGAAGAGGCGGTTCATCATTTTATTTTTCTAATTTATTGGCAACCCTGGTTTAAAATAACCAGTCATGCTTGAGCGAGTGTGATCACCTCTTTCATTAAAAAATGGAAGCATCGATTTTTGACACAGCGAACGTCAATTATTTTCGAGTATGTCAACTGTTTTCAGTTAACTATTCTAGAACGTTGCACAATTTTTAAAACCTATTTAAAGCAAAAAATATTTCATTTTAAATTACAACAAATATCAGAAATACTATCTGTTTACCAAGAGGTAAACAGATAAAGTAAGATACTTTGCAGTGTAGCCGACCTTTATTGCCGTGACAACTGACAAATAATTTTCAATTATATCTACTGTTTTCAGACAGAAACGAACGCTCAATTTTGTTTTCCTATTTAAAACTAACAGACACAACCTTCGACAAATTTATTTTACCTTAAAATCAAAATGGCCTAAACTATTTCTTCATCTGCCTAGCCTCTTCCCAAATATGTTGGGGTCGGTTTCCAGTCTAACCAGAATCCGGAAGCAGCGGAATACTAGTATTTTACATTGAGCGACTGACTATCTGACCTCCATATCCCAGTGAGTACCGGTAATACTATATCCCTTGGTAAGACTGGTTGTCAGACTTTCGGGCCACTGACTACCTGTAACGACTGTCAAAGATCCACAAATGACAGCCGGGACCAACAGCTTAGCATGGTTTCCGAGGCACGGAGGAAACTCGGTATGTAATGGGTCACCCATCCACAGATTAACCTTAAGACCGATCAGAGCGGCTGTTATTATTTAGCCACGAGCTCTTCCCACTGAACTATGAAAAGGATTAATTTGGCTCCCATACAAAATCCGCCTTCCAGAACAAAGAGATAAACTTGCGCCATACTAAAAGCTCTCTCTTTGATTGCAGGAGTGCGGTATAGACATGGTGGTGGTATCGGCATGACAGTATGTTTGTGGGACACGGTACGGCCACTTGGCAGCCGAGAGCCCTACAGTTGATGCATTTCGGTACTTCTAGTTTCCGTGCTAGTTTTTATGTTCGTGTTTTTTTCTTTACGCTGTTTTGTTTGCGGATGGGTTCTTCTATTCAGCCAGTGTTGTGTTCTATTTTTTTAAACTTGGTTGTTTTAAATAGACAACTTTATTCTGTCTTTATCAGAGTTCTTTGAATGCAGTGAGACGCTGAAAAACTAGATCTTTAATGTAGTTTGTTTAAGATAAGTTCAATGTTCATAACATAGTCACTCAAGGGTTAGGCAGAACTGCACCTAACAGACAGTACACCCACATTTCGCTAGTTATGTTTTAGCACCATGTAATAAGGGTCTGTTACAAAGATCGAGCACAAATCCCAACTTGGTTGATATCCCAACGAGTCGTACACAGCCATATTGTGGAACTCTCTGCACACACATTAAACCCGTCTGCCTTCAAAGCAAGAGTGAACAGGCATCTTCTAAGCACGTTCGGGCCATCATAGACCTCAGCTATTGCTTTCCATCAGGCGTGATTGATGTCAAGAGCAGACCCATTTTGTGATAAAAAAAAACTCCGTGGCAGTTACTGTGAAATTACTGATGAAAAACCCATTAATACTTTGACCGACATGGGAATCGAAACCAATACCGAAGACAAGAGTAAGTATCACATAATTTTTGAAATTGCTGTAAAATTCCTGAACACTCAATTCCTTAGAATGCTTTATCTTTCTTTAAGATTCCAGTTCATTAAAGCAGGTATCAAGTATCCCATTAAAACAAGGATCTTGGTTTAAGTTCTTGAACCGAGGAGTGCCTCATAAACTGTTCGTTATAAAGTAGTTTCACGTTTATCTTTAACACTATTAATATCACGTTTACTTAGAGTAGGAACTTAATTTTAGATTGCCCAAAGAAAGGGAATTCTCGTACTGAAAATAACTAGAATAATTATATATTATTAATATATTTAGGATTTTTAGTCCAGCAGTGGACGTCTTTCGGCTGAAATGATGATGATGATTATATTTTTAATGTTTTTTAAAAATGCTGTTAATGTGTATATAGGGTGTAAACAGACCCTTCACATAGCCGTCAACCAAACATTCTGTACATCAAACTAAGTAACTTTACGCAAAAATTATTGCTGGGAATCGACTTTTTTGTTTTTAGTGAAAAATCACGTTTTACGGTAGGACTCGATGGAAAGCACTCAAAGCATTATACTGATGGATGGATTGAATAGTACGGGGGTCGTGGAGGTGTGTAAAGTAAAAATATTTCATTAAACACATTTATTTAAAAAAAAAAACTTGTGAAAAAGTTGAAACTTGACCCCCAATATCTCCGTAATTAAAAGGTTCCCAGGTATGGTCTAGAAGAAAAAAATTACCGCAAAGACGGGGAGAACAAGTGACTTTCGGCTATGTTAAGGGTCTAATTACACCCTTTAGATATGAATAAAGGACTAGCATAATACAAGGTGTAAACGGACCCTTCACGAAGCCGTCAACCACGCATTCTGTACATCAAACTAAGTAACGCTACGCAAAAAAATTGTCTTTAAAAAAAACGCGTACAAAAGTTAGAACGTTGACCTCCAATGCCTCTGTAACTATAAGGTTCCTTGGTACGGTCAAGGACCAAAAAATTATCACAATGACGGGAGAACGAGTCCTCTTCGGCTTCCTTAATAGTCTTCTTACACACATTATGTAAAATATAACACATAGGTACAGGTACAATTGTCATATGCTTTAAGTCCTCTGTTATAGGAGGCGAGCCTGTTGCCATCAATTGGGCATAAATCAAAACTACGGGTTGCTACAGAAAAAATCCTGATGAAAAAACACGGCGCTTGCGACCACGAGACCAACAAAGCAGTCGATATGTAAAAAGTTCTACATACAATACACCCAGGAGGCTGGTTCGTAACCACTACTCCGTAAAGGACTCGTAACTTTGGAAAAATATGTAACAATAAAACAGAAATGTGTAATGAAACGCAGAATGAAATATGTAGCTGTAATGCCTGCCTTTTCTTTATTATAGGCCCTACGGATCTTATGGCTGTAGTCAATTCTGAAACAACATGTGCTCGAAATCATACATAAGGCTAGGAGCCTTACGTAAGGGCCAAAACACATACACATTACGTCGATACGACGTCGCATCATAGAAAGAAAGAAAGAATATATATATATATATTTTTTTTTTTTTTTTTTTTCAATTTTTTTTTTTTATTTTTTTATTTTTTAATTTTTTTTTTTTTTTTTATTATTTTTACACATAGCACATCGAGACGTCGTATCGTGAAAACTGACCATGCAACATAACATAACAACACGCCTGTAATCCCTGAATGGTTAGGCAGAAGTGTACCTAATAGTACACCCACAATTCTCCAGTTATGTTTAAGTCTTATGTAAAGGTCCGAGCATAATGGCATCAACGGGGAACAAATACAGACTTCGTGGCTGCTACTGAGAAATCCCTGATGGAAAAACCCAATGACACTCTGCCCGATCTGGGAATCGAAACCAGAACCTCGGGCTCAGAAGTCACTAGTTCAACGAGAGGATGCAGTCCTGCAAAAAGGTCATAGCAAAAATCACTTGCGGAAACATTTTAACGTCGTGTATTTTCTATTATACAACATTGTATCGTGGCAGGACGATGTTGCAATGTGCCACAATAGAAAGAAATAAAATAGAAAAATGGTTTCTTGACCAGGTTATTCAGCGGGATAACAGAAGTTGTAACAACATGAGTAGCTTTATGTCTTATTACCCTCACCTTGGTTACAGAGGAGCTCGTGGCTAAATAATAACAGCCGCTCGGGTTGATCTTTAGGTTAAGCTACGCTTGCCTAGGTTGGTCCGTGCATGGGTGACCACCACCCATTATATTTCCAGTTTCCTCCGTGCCTCGGAAAGCACGTCCCGGCTATCATTTGTAGATCTTTGACAGTCGATATATACATCGATTACTCAGTACACATCGATATATATATAAGGTATATCTTTTCATTCACAAAATATTTTAAGAGTAACTTCTATAAGTCGTAAAGTCGCCATAGCAACGAAAAGAAAAAGTTATCTGAGTGTTTTTTTTACGAAATTATTATAATTTCAAAAAAAATTCGAGACTTTTTGCATAAAACCTTTACTTACATATTCTAACAATGACAGTAGGTGAATACGACGTAGTAAACTAGCGTATGGATGTTTAAAAATAAGGAGCCAGTATTTATTTTGTGGGTTAAGTAATTTTAAATTATTTATTTTATAAAAAAATATACTCAGATAAAAAAAAAAATCCTTGAAAAGGCTTCGTTATAGCCGTTAGATGATTCTCTGAAAATATTTCGTGTATGAATAGTTAGACCTTATATAGTATACATAGATATCGATTACTCAGTACTAACTGGGTTCAGGCAGCTGCTCCATGTGACATACTGATTTTCAACTGCATCCGGTTAGACTGCAAGCCGACTGCAACATGGTTGGGAAAAGGCTAGGCAGATGATGATCCTCAACTAGGTTACAAGGTAGGTCTTATCGTATTTTGGCCCTAACATAATCGTATCATACGTCGCCGAATTTGGTCCCTGATACAACGCAAGTACCTACCTGGAAGCATTTCCAACAGCGAAATTGGTTACGTAATTCGGGCGCCGACACACGCAAACACGTGTTTCCAATTTTGCGTACACTGACACGGGGTAACCCAATTTTGTAATGCAGGTATCACGGCAGATTCACAAGAACAGTAAATTGTTCTATTGTGCGAGTTATCGTACACAAACTCCTTAATTAAACCGGTCCCTAACAACAATTGACCGGCTAACTTGAAATACGATATTTCCCACTATTCTACACATGTTACTGAACATTAGGAACCCGCCCCTAACGATAAACATCAACCCTTTAAATTACCAGTCGCATGTAAATATTTCACAAAGAGGAGTTGAGAACAAAGCATATAAACCCGACAGAAATCCGAATCTCACCTCTTTTGTTACCTACCACTACTTTCCACAGCGGGAAATGTTTGTAGTTCCTTTGTTACATAGTTGCAGAGAATCCACAGTACAACTCAATGTTGCGATAAAAACTTTGCGCGAGATTGTACCGATCCGTTTATCAGACTGATTGGAAATTAAATCGTTGACGAAAACTGTTACTCAATTTTCCCGTTGAATGTTAATTTTAAATGGATTTCTGTGTGTCGTTTCACACGTTTGTTCCTTCTCGTTGAATTAATTAATTGGCGCGATTTTAATGGAATTCGGATGTACGAAGTATTTGAAGGAGAAGAGTAAGCACAAGTGATTTTTTCGTGTGTGAAATATAATATGTCTGTACCTACCGTGTCATTTCTGGAAAAAAATGATGATGATGATGATGATGCCATCTAGCCGATTTCGGCCACAGCGACTGCATTCGATGGCTTTCTAGGGAGGTAGTCGAGTGCTTTGGTATGCTGCTCTATCATGTGCTCTCAAGTGGCTAGCATACCCAACTTTGGCCGAAAAACTCCGAGCACAAAGCGGACATGTCAGAACACCATTGACGAAATTGTAGGGTATAGCTGCAGGTGGCCCAGTTTTAAGCTTATCACGCTTTAAATCTAGCTGCGACCTTCTTCTCTCTTCGAAGGCGTTGACCTGCCGATGTACACGACGTCTCCACTCAGGCCGATTTTGTGCCTGCTTTTCCCACACTAAGGGGTCAATTTCGCATCTTTTGAAGTGTCTATTCTGAACATCCTTGTAACGTAAAAACTGACCACCACGTTTCCGCTTTCCTTCCTGGAGTTCAGAATAGAAGATGCGCTTCGCCAGTCTCTCTTCATGCATTCTAGAGACATGCCCGCACCACCTTAGCTGACGTCTCATCAATATATACGCTCATATTACAACAAATTACGGTCATTAATTCATTAAGCAGACTAGTGATTACAATATATCTGTGACCGTATCATAATCGTCGTGAGTCACCTTTCGGTGTGGTGACGCTTGGGAGGGGCCTAAATCTAGTAGTGACGGGTTTGGGGCTGATATTATGATGAAGTCTGATATCGTCCTGAAATCCGCAGTTACCAGTTGTATATCTAAACACTCATCACAAATACTTTAGTATCATTTGCCGAAACATAAACAATCACCAAAAACACACGATATTCCCAACATTCCATCTAGCCAGTACCAACACAGTATGTGTGTATTGAGACAGAACACGATGTTTGCCGACAAACAGATCGCGTCAGCCGAGCACAATAGATCCTCCGCGTTGTATTCCACTGAAAGCACCTATGTACAGTCACGAGCATCTACAACATTAGTTTTAGTATATGCGAAACCTGATACACGGGTCTGGTCCTGGTCACGGGTCGGTATTTTTATGTAAAAAATCTACGTACAAAATTTCAAATCTGTATCATGACAAACCCCAAGCTTGTTCTGTTACCTAGTTGTCCGCACAAAAACGCGGTGACCACGCAGCGCGCGCCTCCAGTGTCGTCTAGAATTCATTGATAATAATAATTAGGCAGTAGGTACCTAAATTATTGCGATAGGTACGGTACACAAAGTCGCTCGGTATCCAACTTTTAACTTTTTTAAATAATTTTGGGTAAAAATATAACATGGTTTAAAAATGTTTGGAATCGATTCAGTTACTTATTCTGAACAAACTATATTCAGGTTTCGCATATACTAAAAATAATGTTGTATATGTGTTTATGTTACAGTCAAAACTGTTGATCGGTGATAACTTGGTGATAACCACTTTTGAGTGGTGTCAATCCAAACCCATACGAAGTTAAAATGCGTTTTATCTATTAAAAAATATGTTGTTCCAGAGCGCCTCAGTAATTTCATAGTTATATCTAGAATAACTACAACGTGATATTATTCAAAGGGTCACAAAAAAATCTTAACATCCTAATAAGCTTCTAAGTAAATGTTAGTGATTATTAAAATAGTTTTAATCGATCAAAAGTTTTGACTGATTAACAGTTTTGACTGTGAAATTATAACACACTTAGCAAAATTCCGAAAAAGTGGGTCTTAAAATGAACATGGACAAAACCAAAATTATGTTGAATACCCATGTAACACCCACTCCTATCAAGATCGGAGACTCTACACTCGAAGTTGTAGACGATTATGTCTACCTTGGACAAACGATCCAGTTAGGTAGGTCTAACTTCGAGAAAGAGGTCAATCGTCGAATCCGACTCGGCTGGGCAGCGTTCGGGAAGTTGCGGGGTATCTTCTCGTCCAACTTACCGCAGTGTCTCAAGACGAAGGTCTATGACCAGTGTGTGTTGCCAGTGATTACATACGGGACCGAAACGTGGTCGCTCACAATGGGCCTTATCAGAAGGCTTAAAGTCACCCAAAGGGCAATGGAGAGGGCTATGCTCGGAGTTTCCTTGCGTGATCGAATCAGAAATGAGGACATCCGCAAGAGAACCAAGGTAACCGACGTAGCCCGAAGAATAGCCAAACTGAAGTGGCAGTGGGCAGGGCACATTGCTCGCAGAACGGATGGCCGATGGGGCCGAAAAGTTCTGGAGTGGCGACCGCGAACCGGAAGACGCTGCGTGGGAAGGCCTCCCACTAGGTGGACCGATGACCTGGTGAAGGTTGCAGGGATCCGCTGGATGCGAATCGCACGGGACCGGTCAATGTGGCGACACTTGGGGGAGGCCTATGTCCAGCAGTGGACGTCTTTCGGCTGAAATGATGATGATGATGATAGCAAAATTAAAAAAACGATTGTCTCGTGAAATATCGGTTGCAACCTTGAAGATAAGACAGATAGTATGGAGTTTCTTGCCCGTTCTATGGAGATTCTTGCCCGATCTATGGAGTATCTTGCCCGTTCTTCTCCATAGAGATCTACGTTAGGAAATGGGCAACTACAGTACTTTCACAGTTTTTATGCATTGTTACTGGGACTGTAGCTACTTTTCATTGTTGTCTTTGTTTCGACAATTAAAAAGTGACTGTAACTGGCCTACTTGAAATAAATGCTTTGATTTTGATTTTTTGACTATAAAAGGTCATCGAAAAACTCCTCCTCAACGCTGTCAGCTGGTAATGTGCCCAAGAGACTGGTGGCGTTGCCACGTTGTATGGCAACACTTAGCCTCTGGCCAAGGTAAAAGCCAGCGCTTGGGTCACGGGAAGCGTCAACTAGGCGTTTTGAAATTTCCTTGAACAGGCTATGAGCACTCGGAAGGTAAGTACTATGTTCTTAACCAAATCAAATTACAATCAATCAGAGTGGGGCAAAAACTAATTGTGAAAACAATTAACAACTAACAATTAAATTGCCAAATTTAGTTGCAACTAACAACTAAAATAATTAATTGTAATTGTAACGTATCGCAATTAACAATTAATTAATTGTGCTTGTAAAACTTTGCAATTACAATTAAATTGATTGTGCTTGTAAAAATTTGCAATTACAATTGATTAATTGTTAATTGTTTGATACACGTTTACAATTACAGTTAACAATTATTAAATGTCAGTAACTGAAAAACAAAATGCAAACAATACAAGAGCATTCTCCTTAATATTCTCAAAGGTATGTAAAGCCTGTATTTAAGCCAGAACATTGCGTAAAAGTGTAGACTATGGACTCCTGCCATATTTACATTCATCGAATACGTAGTTAAATTAAATATTAATTGTTTAAAACAATTAATTTAATTGCAAATAAAATTTTAATTGCAACTGAATTAATTGTAAACCACGATTAACAGATTCAATTGCAATTGATTTTATTTGCATTTCCCAATTAAAAAATTATTTAATTAATTTAATTGCAATTAATTTAGTTGAAATAAAAATTGTAATTGTTTGCCTCTACAATTAAAAAAATAATTCAATTGTGCCCAACACTGCAATCAATACAGTAGGAGGAAAAAGTTAGTGCTTGTGCCTGTACCTACCTACTATTGCCTCTGTCAATACAACCACTGATTTTCAGTTTTAGAGCATCTATTGTCTACTAAAGCGACTGGAGTTTTGATATTTGTCCGGCTGAGCTTTTTGTCTTTGGATTGAGTGGAGCGGGAATATTGTGGTCCAGGGAAGGCAAAGGGTCAGGTCTACCTGCGACTGGGTTTTAAAACACTGTAATTTAAACAACAGAAATTACATTACAGAAAATGTTCGTTTGAGAGTACATAAGATTCGCGGGGAAAGTCCTCCTGATAATTAATTCCCTCATCATCATCCACTGCTGGACATAAGTCTCCCCAATCGCAAGCTACTCAACTCGATTCTCAGCATCTCTCATCCAGTTTCTACCAGCCACCCTGCGAAGATTTTCGCTTCACCGAGCCTGAATGCGACTCCCACCTTACGCTTGCCGATTCGCGGTCTCCACTCAAGGATCATCGATTCTACGGCTAATATGGCCGGCCCATTGCCACTTCAGCTTATTTATTTTGTGAGATAAGTCGACAACCTTCCCCATCTCCCCCCCTCCCCCTCTCTAATTGCAATTAATGACAAAAATGCGATTTAAGTTTCTGAAGTATATATAAAGATGTTTGCCGACAAACATCGCACAACAGATCATTCTTGAGTCCGTGTTGTATACAATTGAGAGCACCTAAGTACTACACCCAACAAAGTTGGTGGTTTTCACCTCTATGTGTTTAGAAATAAGGTTGAAAAGTGGTCAACCGCGAACTTAGCCGGCTTTACCTACCTATAGTACCTCTGTCAATAAAACCCGCTGATTTTCACTATTAGAATTTCTATTGTCTCCTAAAGCGACTGGAATTCTCGGTATTTGTCCAGCTAAGGTTATTGTCTTTGTACTTAGTGTTAAGGGACGTTTGACCTTTTGTAAACTATGTGGATTACATAACATCACGCCTGTAATCCCCGAAGGGTTAGGGCAGTGATGTACCTAATAGTACACCCACATTTCACCAGTTCAGTAGGAAGCGGAGACAAATCCAGACTCCGTGGCTGCTACAAAGAAACACCTTATGGTATAATCCAATAAAAATTTACCCGACCTGGGAATCAAACCAGGACCTCGTGCTCAACAGTCGCAATTGCAACCACTAGACTAACGAGGCAAATGTGAATACTTATGAATAGCTTCTGTCCAGCGAGGGTAGCGAAGCATCATTATTCAAGCGCTACTGAAAAATATATTCAGTTCATCTGATAATAGGTTAGCAATTAGGCAAGCAGGTATCGAGGAAAATAACGATCAGAAAGCAATACTTAATTATACAGAAACAGAACGGTGGAGTGGGAAAATTCATCTGATAATTTTATTAATTAATTGCAATTAATGACAAAGACGGGAATCTTAATTTTCTAAAGGGGAGTCTATAAAGTAATACCGTTATCGTTAACAGATAGAAGTACCCTCTTTAAAAATTGTAATTACATTATACAGGTAGGTCCCAAAATGAATTAGAAAATGTAATTCCTATTTAACAATATCCATAGATGGTTTAAAAGCAACTAAGAGATGATGGATAATAGAATTGTATTTTTTTTTCAATAGCCTGTATGTCCCACTGCGGGGCAAAGGCCTTCCCCATATCCTTCCAGGTACTCGACTCCTGCGCCACCTCGAACCAGCCTTCGTGATGTGCGTCTAGATCATCTCGCCACCTCTTTCTAGGCCGGCCTCGGCGGGGCCGTCCATTACTCAGGCACCCATCGTGTTGAGACCTATGCCCA
This sequence comes from Noctua fimbriata, assembly GCA_905163415.1. Taxonomy (NCBI): domain Eukaryota; kingdom Metazoa; phylum Arthropoda; class Insecta; order Lepidoptera; family Noctuidae; genus Noctua; species Noctua fimbriata. The sequence continues at coordinate 5,039,931 of LR990930.1, forward strand.
GAGGTCACCATGCATGCGGATCACGTGACCCGCCCAATCCCATTTGAGCCTCGCAGCCAGTTGTAATACTTCGCCATAAACAAGACAACATACTATCATAGCTAAAACATCTGTCAAACGCAGCAATGCATGAAGGCAATTTCATCATAGCAGTAATGGAGCAGTACATGATGACCATTCAAAAAATGTTCTAACATAAACCGTAAAATAATATACCCACGATAAAGTAAACCAACTGTTTTAAACGCCCTACCACACAACCTTTAAAATTTTCGCCCGCACGCCTAACGCAGGATAAGCAAAACACTCGATATCTATTTTTACGACGCAGCCTCTATTCATCTTATCTTGGCGGGTTTATAGGCGGGGACCGGTAATGGTGTTTACCCACAGAGGGCTGCCCCCATCCGACTCAGAATTACGTTTTTTTTTATTTATTTATTTGTTAAGTAGCTTCATTATCGGACTCTGTTTATTCGGTGCGACGATTTTGTCTGATATCGCCTTTATAAAAAGACTTGCCGGCTTCCTTTTTTATTTATATTCGGCTTTCTTTGTGGCTGTATTCAATTACAATGGATTTTTAAGGGGAGTGCGTTCTCCTGACCTATTTCAAGTTACGATGGTCTGAGAGGGCAATCAAAGTGAATTATATTCGGGCAATTGTTGGTTTATTTTATTACTATTGAAATTAACTAGCTGCGGATTTAACTTTTCATCTCTTTGTTTGAATAATTCATTTTCTAAGCTTTAGGTTTTCTTCCAAAAATGTTGTTTGATACTTCTTAAGTCTTTCGTTAATCTTGAGTACCTAATCTTGAAGCTTAGGTCATTAATTGTTGCCTTTAATTTGTTCTGTAGTGTCTACGTGCAGTTAATATAAATGCCTGGACAGAAAAAACTAATAACAATTAACATGTCCCTCCCCAAACTATACAGTCACCCGCACGTATTTCTGACAGTTTCACTACGAAAACCTACTTACTGCTGCGAGAAAAAGGTGTTGTCGATGTCAAATTGCTAACATGAACGCATGGTTGATTGTACTACAGATTCGTACGACTCATGTTTGGTTGCTAGATTTCCTTTGGGAGCAATAATTACTCAGTTCACACTCAATGTAACATTAGTATTCTCTGTGACATATGTACTGAGTTTAAGCATCGAATGCTCAGACATCTGAAATCCACACTGCAAAAATTAAACAGTTGAAACTGTTTAGTCCATCTATCTCAGTATATATTACTCGATGTTTGCAAATATTCAGAAGTAGGATTTTGGTACACTTGTATTAAATTACAACAGAATTAATTATACTTATTTTTCTTTCTTATTTTTTGAATGAATGGATTGTGTGATAGAATGGGACAAGGGCAGGAAGACGATGTTGTTTTTTTTTTATTCGGGCAACTATCAATGTGTCTTTTGCAATGCTATAAGTTTATCTTGGCCATCACAGATATATATATATTTTTTTTTGTTTTGGCAGGAGTGGGAAATTCAATTTATCTCGACTATCCCACAGGCTGTGAGACAGTCGAGATAGTGTCGGACTCGTACCGACTAAAAACCACTCCTGCCTTGCCAGTGCCCTCTGACATTATCAGAGCCGTTTTGGGCATATTTTCTGAATTGGCTACTATATAAGTTTAATTTTATGTTTTATATTTATAAAAGGAATTCGGAGAGACCACCTCTCTTTGTCTCTTATTTTATATAAATGATAATATAAACCCCATACAATTATCTTACCCGTGTCACGGCATAAGAGATCAGCTAAATTCTAACACACATTAATTGCCTACCCTTGTCATGTCTAATTTATCTTGAGACGTCAAATACTATCACGTTCCCGATCTTAACTTAACCCAAAATGACCTTAATTGTTGAAGAAACAATGACCAAAATAATAATACCTATTGTTTAAGTCTTATTGTCGTACAAAATGTCAAAGTTCAACAACTTCAAGAAAATAGTGAGGCGCGTAGCAGATGCCTACTACGACAGCGTAACCGTGACGTCATCGCCTACGAGATTTCGTAGCAACGCGTCACCACGTCTTTTCGTATAATCAATCTATTAATGTCATGACGTGCATTTTCGCTTTTTGTGTGTGTATAATACTGCTATAATGTGGTTTTAATACAAGTAATAATTTTGTTAAAAAAACATGTATGAATATTATAAATTATGATTATTATTCCGTTTATGTCCATGACCGAATTGTTTTCCTAAACCTCTCAGCTGATTTTGTTACACCATATAGCGGTATACACCATAATTAAAGAGTTTATTCCGAAGAGTTTATGTGTATAACACATCCATATGAAACTAATATTATTATAGACATTGGCAGTAAATGAAATTTCCACCGATATAATGAAGAAATCTTAAGAGGGAACAAGGCCAGCGAGGAATTTGAAAAATAGGTATTTGAAGAAGCTATTGTTGTCGCGCTGCTTCAAGCCTGTCCCCGTAGAGTGCGATAAGGACAGCTGCAGCTCAGACCGATTATATTACAATTTTTTTACGATATCGACGATTCGTATTCCCCTTTTTTCTCCTCGAAAACTGAGCCAATTCAATTATTCTTGACATTAAAAAATTAAGAAGGAGGACGTCTATCTATATGTCCTATCAATTTGTTGTATGTTGGAAACTTTTCTAATTTGTCTGGTAGTCCCCTAATCACGGCCGTAAAAATGGGGCATTTTTTGTCAGTTTTGGAGTGCCATATTTTCTTTAACCATTAGTTGCTAAAAAAAAAGAAGTGACAGGGACCTTAAGTAGATGATTGCTCTAGAGGCATTATTCAGGAAGAAAAAAAAGGTGAATACATTTGTATGGAGAATCGCAGCCCCTGTTCCCTCTTAATATTTTGTGAAGTTGTAAAAACCGTGCGAAGCAGGCGCGGAACTAGTATGATTGTTTTAAAACGAAGCCACGAAAGATGAAAACAAAAATATTTTCTTCTCTTATACGAGAAAGTTATAGTGCTTTCATAAAATGTAAGTTGTGAAGCGACTTCATTACAAGTTCACACAGGGGAGTACTGGTAATAGGGTATCCGTATATCGGTATCTTTGATATTATCCGACGATACCAATATTTCATACTTGAATGTATGAGTCTTAGGACGAGGATAATAACTTACTTTATCAAAGGTGTATAAAATACGGGTGAGAGTATATTACACAACGGCTTTATAAAAGTATACGCCAAAGATAAAGGTAAGTCGGGGCATAAAAGGGAAAAATTTTGTAAGCGTAGGTAATCGTTTGTTTGAATATTGTATGTGGATTAAATCGAAGAACCAAATTCTCAGTATCTTTATGTTATAACTGACTTTGGAGGCGGTTGGCAACACAGAATATAATATAGGCCACATGTCAGTGGTAACACATTTTCCTTAAGCTAGTCTTGCATAGTACTTATGGAGTTTCATAGAAAAAGAAGCCAGTTTATAAAGGTGTATTGACCGTTGACGTTTGGCGTACCGTACTTTATTCTAATAACGTAATGAGTATGTCGCATTGTCAGGATTTACTCCGTTAGGCTCGTACATCATGTCAAATCAAATCAAATCATCAAATCATATTTATTTCTGTAAATTGGTTTACAAAACTCTTTTACATGTGAGCAGAAGATGGGTTTCGTGCAATGAAAACACACTGGGTGCGATACACTGTTTCTATTGCACTAACAAATTACTTGAAATTACAATTTAACACAATAACACGCGGTGCAATGAATCGGGTACAGTTCCGGGACGTCTCAACTCCGCTGCGTTCAGGCACTCAATGTCGTCCTCTCCGCGAGCTGTAAACATCACGGCTCTGTAGAAGCACGCTGTGGTGTGAGTAGACTTGTAACTAGGTCGCATGATGTCACCACTGGCGTACTTGCGATTCATTTTATGTCCGTACCAATGACCGGATCCAACAAGTATAATATATGATAGGAAGTATGAAAGTGGCGCCGGTGACTGAAAAGTTGTGTGGTAATCAGTTATCGTGGTATGGGAATGTGATGCGGAGGAATGAGGAAAATGTTGAGAATTAATGTAGATGGCTATAAGAGTTGAGGAAGAGTAAAGAAATGATGAATGGACTGTGTAAAGGATGAAATGGCATGAAAGTAGGTGACTTGGGATTGTCGATGGTGTCGATGGCGAGAAAGTGTTTCCCTACCCAACCCATTTGTGCCACTTGCTGAAAATCTCCCACCTGGACACGAGTTCCCATGGCTGACCTAGTCTTTGAATAGACTCTGGACACAGGTTGGCGAAGCAAGGAAAACCTGTTCGGGTGGAGATTCATATATGACTCTGTCCTGGAGTGTAAGTGTGGTGTTGCTCCACAAACGATGGGACACTTGATATCGAGCCCTGGAGCATCACAGAAGCTGATGGACGCTACTGGAAGTGCCAAACTTGTCGCCAAATGTTGGACTGACTCAATTTAAATTGTCGTCGACAAGCTAAGAAGAAGCAAGGAGGTGACTGCTGAGATGACGAGTAATAGAGAAGTATGGAAAAAGAAGACATGCTGCGCCGACCCCAAATAAATTAGGATATGGGCAGGAGAATTATGAACGTTACAATTTGAATATTATCTTCCTTTTTTAATTTCTTGTGACCCAGAAACTGGGTTGTGGAGGTCATATAGGCTACCACTCCATGTATAACACTGGTGTTAAGCAATATCTGGTTGGACAAGAAGCCGACTTCAACTTATTAAAAATGCTAGGCATCATGATGTTTGTAATTTCATGCTTTAAAATTATTCTTTGTAGCTTTCAACATGGCTAACCTCAAGCCATTAAATATCTTCTAATTTATAATTAATTACATTTACAAAAGGCATTCATGAATGCAAATTACTTTCCTTAAATTATACAAAAGAGGAAAAAAAATAATTAAAAAAGGGAAAGTGTTGGATCAAAGACCTTCCCTTTGCGGGTTTATAGCAATTAAAAGAAGCGACGACTGGTAAACAGAAGTCTGTTCATAAAAGTGATGTATGTCTAATGAACTGCCTTACTAATTTAACAATGAAGCTAGAATAAAAAAAACAACTTACTCTTTCAACAATATGCACATTTTGCATGAATTAATTGATCTTGAGATGTGGAATTCAGTTTCATTAATAAGATGATTTAAATGACCTTGCAAATTGACAAAAAATATAATATTTCGAAATGTTTGACCCCATCCCATCGCGAAAATCCTAAACCGATGATGATTCTTGTCAACACTGGTCCCCGATCTCCGAGATCTTTCTTTTTCGTGTGGTTAGTGCCTAACCTGGTGTCAGCGTTTTTATGCTGTGCTAATGCCCATGGTCCTCTGACTTGACTTTACATGGCCTCGACAAATATCTCTCAGACTTACTGGTTTCCTCACGATGTTTTCCTTCACCAAAGCAATCGATAATTATACAATACGCACATGAGATGATTCAAAAAAATCAGAGATTCGAACTTGATATCTATGGCACTTGAGACTTGGCAGTCCGACGGACACGCAACTAGGCTATCACCAGCTTCGAAATAAAAACTGCTGACGCTTCAAAAAAACTCAAAAGTACTCCATCACCGATCCACCAGGTACAGGGTACGGAACACTAAAATTATGACAACCCTCAAATGCGGGCACGCGTTAAAGCTATTAACCCACAACTGCTGACCGCAACTCCACAAGGTGTAGCTACTGTCGCTCGTATTATTCAAATATGCGGACGACGGGTGCTTAGTACCCATGCATTGTAAATACAGTACTGCTGACTCTGCGAACCAGATCGTTTGTTCAACAAATTTGATGAAGGTTATTGATGAGTTGGCCGTTATACTTGGAAATGAGGTGGTGGCGGATAATTAATGCTGTTGGTACTGAACTGTTGTCTTCTGGGTCATGAATAGTGCATGAGTGTTGGGGTGACTGTGATCATAGCTGATTTGTTGGTTTGATTTCACCTTTGAAAACTGGCCACTATTAACTTACGGGCCGTCTTTAAGAGCGAGAGAATCGCGGCGGTATTATCGTATAGAAATTCGTGGCATGACGATAATATCACCGCGATTCTCTCGCTCGTGAAGACGGCCCCTTGGGCTTTTGGTTATTGACTTTAAATGGATAATAATATCGCTCATTTCTCAGAAACATATTCCTGAGATAACTGACCGCAGCGTTTGAAATAATAAACCAAAATGTTCAGCACACAAAGAGAGCTACTGCAAACAAGTCATTAATTTATATAAAATGCTAATTGGATAAACTTTACCCACCAGCATTTATTTAAAACAGGCATTTGAAATAAAATACACCTGAACAAACAGAATTAATTTTGTTTTTCTACCACGAGCACTGAGCAGGGATGCAAAACATTTTCCCCAAGCGCACTAAAACTCGCCACACTTTGTTCCACAACAAAAGTATAAATTAAAGACAATTCTAGAAAGATTGCGCTGAAAAAATATTACGAAAAATTGGTTGCAACTTTGCCTTGTAAGTAAGTACCAAGTTTTGCCTCTTAAATTGCCCAGTGTGCAGGATAGGCGCAGGTCTTTCCGAATTTCAATTTAACTTGTAATAAGTTGGGCCAAGTTGTCGAAATTAGCTCGGGGGCGAATTTACGAATTGCCGACGAGAAAACGATACGCCGCCGTCTGTCCTAAATTATGAATAGATTGAATATTGTTTGTTATAATTATTATGGCTACTTGGTCGGCCTTGGAGGAGTGTATTTATGCGTTTATTTTTAGGCAGCTGTAAAATGAAAAGTATATCTAGACAATGACTTTCCTTTGTCTGGATATACTTTTAATTTCACCGCCAATGTATCATGTATTTTTATTTAATTAATTTTACTTCCATTATTTCACTACTAACATAAACCCACGGCTGTGTTTAGTAATTGTCCTACCTACCTAAAATGTATCTTATGTGTTAATCCAGGGTATAAAATATATGTGTATTATCTAAATCCGTTCAGTAGTTTTTGCGTGAAAGAGTAACAAACATTCATCCATACAACCAGTCGTCCTCACAAACTCGTGCATTTATAATAGTAGTAAGAAGTAAAATTAGCTTTTATTAACCAACTAAAAGTATTTATTGTTCAAAATATCATCTTTAACTAAATATAAAGTATTCATCGAACATTCTTATATTTATAGACCGACGAAAGGCAGCAAGCATCCTCAAACTCCTAACAATATCCCACAGGTTATTTGCTTTAAAATAACCATAATCCTTGTAGGTAGGTGTACGATACTAATTGAACCAATACGTGATCAACCCTCAGAATATTTCATTTACATTGATACCTTCGCGAGAACTCATTAAAACGGTCGGTCTATAGTGGCAGTACTTTCATACAAGCCTAAAAGCTTAACTTGCTCTTATAACCTACTACTCTTCAAGCTGTCAGGGTTTATGAACAGTCTGCTTGCCTTATGACTTTGCCGTATTGTAGGTCCTTAGGAACGCCACTTTGTCTATAAGCTCCCCTTATTTTTTCAATTAAGTTTTTCGTGGACAAACTATAGACCTGTCTTTAATCCAGCTGAGGTAAACGTTCCTATTTTGTCCAACCTTACACAACTACTAAAACGGGCTTACCGTATTGCTGGCCCCTAGGCATGCCACTTAGTTTATAAGCTCCCCTTATTTTTCCAATCAAGTCTTTCGTGGACAAACTGTTGACCTGTCTTTAATCCATCTGAGTAGGTAGGTAAACGCACCTATTTTTTCCACCTTACACAACTACAAAAACGTGCAAACATTGCCTGTTTTCAATGTTTGCCAATTTACTAACTGCAAATAACACGAATACGACTCAAATGGGGCAAACAAAGAAAGATTACTTACAGAGAAAACATTTTAGTTTGTCGCAGAGCATTTCATAGAACTGTTTATGTGGATTGTGGGCTATTCAGCGACGCAAGCAATCCGGCAACAGTTTGGTAGCAATGTTTGTCGTTTGCTTAGAGCAAATGTTTTGTGAGTAACGGTTTATAATTATAGAAATTTAATACTAGCGTTTACCCGTGGCTTCGCTCACGTGGAGGTCGGAACTCATCCCACAGAAATATTCTACCGATATAAAAAATATTCTTATTCCTAATTCGTTCAGCGATTATATGCATGAAAAGGAAAACGACCGACAGGCAAAGTTGCTTTCGCATTTAAAATATTGGTATGGATTATTGTGTTTAGTAATTTTTCAGTGAAAAATAATCGCACTACATTAGACAGTCTTTTATGTAGGAGCTTACACTGTGATGTGTTCAGCATATTTATTTGACGAATCAGTTACTTGCTGCTTGAAAACTCTATGCTGTTTGTTATTTTAAACCTGAAAGACGAAATATTATTAAACATAAAAAACAAGGTTTTATTCAAATATAAAGAAAAAAAATACGTTTATCTACATATCAATATTACACGCGTAATCAAAGTTTCGTGTCCGCGCTATTAACCGTTGAGGAGTTCTCTCGTGAGGAGACGATACTGGCTACATGACCAAGTCATGTCTATCATAAAAATGTTTTGTCACCAGAACCATAGGTGTGTGCAAAATTTCAGCTCAATCGGTTGGGAGGAACTGGTTTGAAATTCAGTTGCAAGATTTGATCAATCCACACTAACTAACTTACAAGGCAAGTTAAATAGAAGTTTATAAAAAGGAACGAGTGATTTTGAGAGTGATGCAATAATAAATAACAGTGAAAGAATTGAATAATAGGTTCCTGTCTCTGGAGCCCTAACCACCGGTAGCTTGGACCCTGCTCTCGCTACCGACGGACCAATATTTCTTATATTTTAAATGGTTTATTTTTTTTAAGAAATATGTAAAATAAGTTTTTAAAATGAATAAAGAAAATAATAATAATGACCACTATTTTTTATATTTTTAAATGTTTTTTATATAGTTTTTGTTAAGAAATATATATAAATGTAATTAGTGTGTAAGAAAATAAATAAAGAAAATAGTAATAATAATCCATTTCAATAAATAATGATAAAAATCCATAGCAAATACCTACACAGACAGCAAAACACATATAAGATGTGGATAACGTAGTTAGTTGCATACTAATGTAGTCTCGTACAATTCTATGTTAACCATTTATAGTGTGTAATTGTTTGTTTTTCCTATTAAATAAAATAAAAAACAAACTGGATGGTAAAATGGGTTTAGTCAAATTCTACGAAAAAAGTTTCCATGTTTTTTTAACTAAAATGAAAAATAACTATCAGGCCAATAGTCAGATTATTCAACCGTATCAGCGAGTTCAAACGGTAATAAATTGCGCGTTGCATGTTCGACATACGTTACGGTTGCGGGTTGCGGGCTATATAATCAAATATCTCTTTTAAACGACCGCAAGGAATATTTTGGTATTTATGATCAGATAGAAGTTTGCATTCTCCTGCCCTTACCCCAATTCATTTGCGGTCGGCGCAGCATGTCTTCTTCTTCCATACTTCTCTATTACTCGTCATCTCATCAGTCACCTCCTTTCTAGCCATAACACAAAGTCCATTCATCGTTTTTTTGGTCTTCCTCTGCTCTTATACCCATCCACATTCATACTCAAAACTTTTCTCACGACATTTTCCTCATTCCTCCGCATCACATGCCGATTACCACACAACTTTAGCCATTTTGAGACACCTTAATAATGATAATGAAATCATCAATTAAAATCTACCAAATAAACAGCATTTCTACAAAAGTCACAAATTATACTAACACACCTATTAACAAGATAACCTATTTACGAATAACATTTATCAAATAATCTTAGTTCTTAAAAATGATAGGAGACAGAGGACACTTCAATGTTCATCGCCCCATTCGAGAGCAAGTGGTCCGTGAAGGAAGTGAAATGTTCGATTAGGATCTGTAAGTACTTAACAATAGTAAAGCTCCTTGTGTAAGGGCTTGTTCAGGGACGTAGGTACGTGTCACTTAGTGTGTTTTTGTTGAAAATGAATACAGAATAATATACAGCCCGTAATACTAACTGCCTCGTTGGTCTATTGGTCGCAATCGCGACTGCTGAGTATGAGGTCTTGCGTTCGGGGCACGGGTCGGGCAAATGCTTATTGGGTTTGTCCATCAGGAATTTCTCAGTAGCAGCCACGGAGTCTGGATTTTTGCCCGGTTGATGGCAATAGGCTCGCATCCATGGATCTTAAAAACATAACTGGCGAAATTAACTCCACAACCCAGTTAGTTTAAGGTAATAAATACGATACCCTTTCTGCCGCGCTAACGAAGAACACAATAACTCGATTTTGGAAGATTTTGAGTTTTATATATATTTTCGGAATCAGCAAATCGAGATCTCTTTATTACTCTCTCTAAGTAACTAAAAATCTTCCAAAATCGAGTTATTGTGTTCTTCGTTAGCGCGGCAGCTTTGGTAAGGCTGGTTGTCAGACATTCGGGCCACTGACTACCTGTAACGACTATCACTGATCTACAAATAACAGCCGGGACCAACGGCTTAACGTGCTTCTTGAGGCACGGAGGAAACTCGGTATGTATCTAATGGGTGGTCACCCATCTACGGACCAACCTAGGCAAGCGCAGCTTAACCTAAAGATCGATCCTAGCGGCTGTTATTAGTTACGAGAAGCCCCTCTTACTTAAAGCTACCGAAATCTTATAAATAAAAATAAAACTTCACCCAACCAAAAATACCTAAAATCGGATTAAAACATAATAAACCGTTTAAAAACAAAAAGAAAACATTTTCCTGTCCTACGTAGTTCATGATTCGCATAGAGGAAATTTTCACGATAATAACATTTATTTTCGCTTTATATGCAAAGTGCTTGTCCACTTATATTATGTGTCAAAGTAGATAAGGTAGCCAGCGTCCTCTCTTTGTCTTTGTTGTTTTATTTAGTAATTTTATCTAAACTCAATTCTCTCATCTAGTTTTATACACCTGTAATGTTGTGTTCATCACCATCATCATCATTTCAACCGAAATACGTCCACTGCTGGACATAGGCCTCCCCACATTGACCGATCCCGTGCGTCTCGCATCCGAAGCGAATCCCCGCAACCTTCACCAGGTCATCGGTCCACCTAGTGGGAGGCCTTCCAATGCAACGTCTTCCGGTTCGCGGTCGGCTTTAACTTTTCGGCTCTATCGGCCACCCGTTCTGCGAGTGATGTGCTCTGCCCACTGCCACTTAAGTTGGGCATTTTTTCGGGCTACGTCGGCAACCTTGGTTCTCTTGCTCTTGCTCTTGCTTGATCGAATCAGAAATAAAGACATGCTTCTTCATTTCTGATTCGATCACGAAAGGAAACTCCAAGCATAGCCCTCTGCATTGCCTTTTGGATGACTTTAAGCATTCAGATGAGGCCCAATGTTGTGTTAACATGCAAGAAATCTGTGTTTTTGGAAAACAACTTGAAGTGAATTGAAGTGATGTCTCGCGAGAATTCGCCATCTTGGCGGCCTTAGAAGAAATATAAGACATCTTATTAAAACTGTAGGGGCTTATTTTTACTGAGGTAATTTAGTGAATAAATTTTAAAGTCATATATACCAACAAAATTAACAAAAATAAGCAAGTCTTCGTTCCGTGTAGTTAAGACATAACTTAAAATAACTGTCATGCGAGTTTGCAATCAACATACGTTCGTAACTATGTTGATAGCACAAGCAAACTAAAACAAATGAAGCCACAACACGAAATACTGCTTTCATAAATTACTTAGAATTTTTCTAGGCTACCTAGTTTTAAAATAAACGTCCTTGGTAACGTTTCATGTAGAAAAAAAAAACTCCTAGAAATAGCGTGGAAAAATAAATCTTAGTCACTAAATAGAAATTGCCCACATTGACTATCCATATATAAAAATAGGAAATTGCCGATTTTTCTCACATTTTGACCTGTGTGTAACTTTGACGTATTACAGTTATATTTTTTCCTAATTCCATTTTTATTTTTATTTATTGTTAAATGGCGTTTCTTTTAGAGTTTCAAAAACCGTACTATTTTATTTATTGTTAAATGGCGTATCTTTTAGAGTTTCAAAAACCGTACTAGTAGTTGCATATTACCTCATAGGGCTGTGTCAAAACACCTGTTTCAATGTGCCGTCGGTTTCACTACTTCAAGTAGTTATATGTATTCTCCGGTCATTTCGGCACGGAGAATATAGGAAGCAAGAGCGAGCGAAGACTGAGAGAGACTTGTGGCACCCCGACTCGGACAGGATAGGTTCAAAGGGGATGGCGGGGTCTAGTGAGCGAGCGAAGTGAGCTAACTAAGACCCCGGATCCCCTTCATGTTAGGTTACTTTAAAACCTGCAAACAGAAATAGGAGCCCCGCGCCGCGCAGCGGGACTACATCGACTACGTGTTATTTACACTCTAGTGAAGCTGCGAACCTATTATTTTTACTGACCATTTTAATTATTTTAAAACCCTAAATCAGATTAGTTTGTCGCCGCGTTAAATACACGCTGATACAAATTTCCACAACCAACAAAGAGTTTTTATATTCACCATTTATCTGATTAAAAAAATAAACGCAAATATTTTTATAAAATAATAAACACCAAAACATTATTTTACTCACAAATAAAACACGAATAACATTTCAGACACATAATAAATAATTTTACCAATTCGTAAAACAAACCAACGTAATATTATTTTACATTTCGGCTTTTAAAATAACACATCAATAAACATTTTCATAATATTAAAATGCAACAAAATAATCAAATAAAGACTCCTACAAACGAACGTGAGGCTTGCAGTAGGAGGGTGCGGTTTGGCTTGTGGCAAGCCTAATATCCCGTGGAGACAACCAGACGGAATATATTAATGTTGAACAAAGCAAACCACGCTTGCTTAATGCAGGATTTATTGTTTTTTTTTTCTATTCTTATATGTGTTGTTTGCCAACGTGCTATGGAGCGCAGTATCTTGGGTGTAAAATTGACGGATCATGTACGAAACACTACGCTGCGCTCCAAAACGCAAATCGTTGACGTGGCACAAAAGGCTGCCCAACTTAAATGGTACTGGGCAGGACATGTCTGTCGTATGCCGAACGAACTGTGGGCCCGTAAAGCTCAGGATTGGTGCCCTGAAACAGTGACACGGGGTCGCGGTAGACCACGAAGGAGATGGCGGGACGACCTGGATGTCTTCCATGAGAATTGGAAAGAAGTAGCACAGAAGCGCGAGCTTTGGAAGGAGTGGAGGGAGGCCTTTGCCCAGCAGTGGGACAATATGGGCTAGCTATAATATATAATATAATATAATATAATATAATATAATATAATATAATATAATATAATATAATATAATATAATATAATATAATATAATATAATATAATATAATATAATATAATATAATATAATATAATATGTGTTGAGTTTATTTTGTGGTTTAACCACTGAATGTTAATAAAAGCGGATTCTTAACTGGCCTAGTTTGTTAAACGATTTTTGAAGTCCAGTAGAAAAATATGGGACTGGTCTTTTGAGTCCTTTTGCTAAGTGGTTTTAGAAGAGCATGCCATTCCCAAAAACGGTTTTAGTCTGCAATGATCAGATACGATACCTATTGGTTTGATAATAATAACATTATTTATTTTCAACATCGGTATAATGGGTGAAAAAGTACCATTAACGAAGCTGAAAGGCACTTGTTCTCCCCGTCATCGCAATAATTTTTTTTTTTTTTTTTGCTCGAACTTTTGTTACTTTACTTTACTTTAAATACTTCCACGACCCCCGTACTATTTAATTTACCCATAAGCACTATGTTTTGAGTGCGTTATATTGAGTCCTACCGTAAAACTTGATTTTTCACACATTGTAGGTAATATACCTATACACATCCTAAGTATGTCCTTCTTACTTTTAGTTCTTTACCTGTAGGTAAAGCTGTCGAAAAAATGATGATATTCCATAACATACTGATATAAAGTAATTTCAGTAATACAAACAGACAACTTGTTACACAATAGTCCAGCATTCCCACTCATCTATTAATAAATTTGCCACCGGCAAAGGTACACAAATAACCTCAGTACTCCACATATTTTTTACGAAAGTAATTCAACTCAGCTTCAATACATTCCATGTGTCCTTGGACGTTACATAAGAGAGAACCGAGGCATTCAGCATATTCATGTATTATGTAACCACATATAAAGGTAGACCTTAAATCATTACTACGGTGTACGCAAAGAATAGTAAGTTACTGATTTATTTAAGGTAAAGTTATTTGATCAAAGAAATGTGTACTTTTATTGAACACGTTATACGTAGAATCAAGTTTATTGATTCAAATGTTGGCAATTTATTCAATACAAGATGCAACATTTGACCACGAGGTGAATATCATCATCATCATTTCAGCCGAAAGACGTCCACTGCTAGACATAGGCCTGCCCCAAGTGTCGCCACATTGACCGGTCCCGTGCGACTTGCATCCAGCGGATCCCTGCAACCTTCACCAAAATCAAAATCAAAAGTCATTTATTCAAACTAGGCTGAAAATCAGCACTTTTCGAACGTCAAAGTTACATAAGACAGTCCCCCAAAAATGCCCGCCCGTCACCACTTCCTAGTGCTTTAGCTGGGAAGAAGAAGTGGTGGAACAAACTCCCCAGCAGCACGTCTGTCTGTTTAGTTATATAAACTTGATTCTATACAAATCGAAAACACAAAACATTGGATTACATTACACACTTACCATACGTTAGCTAGCACGCGCCAGTATACCAACAAAACAATGAACAAACTGTACTCAAGCAGATAAAAATTTCAACATAAAAAAAAAGACGTAAATAGAACTAAATACCTAAATAAAAGCCTCCAGGCATAAAGGGCGTGCCCGCTTACATAAGGCAATTGCTGTAGCTCGAAGTGAGAAATGATAAACTAGCCCCATCGAAGTAAAATAAGTAAACAATTACTAATAACAATTAAAACTGTACCTAACCTGTCAGTAGGAAAGCTAATTCTGGAGAAAGAACACAAACATTGTCTTGAGTTAATCACAGCGACCAACTATTCTTATCGTTTAAGTAGTCATTGATACAATAGTATGCCTTTGAACAAAGGGTGGATTTTACTTTAGTTTTAAACGCATTAAAAGGCAAATCTAGCAAAGAAGAGGGCAGCATGTTATAAAAAGTTATACCAAGCCCAACAAATGAGTTATGTACCTTATGAAGCCGGTGAAATGGAGCTCGTAATCGACCAGGTCATCGGTCCACCTTCCAACGCAACGTCTTCCGGCTCGCGGTCGCCACTCCAGAATGTACCTTATCAATTTTTCCGCTAGCCTTAGGCCCTGTACTTAGTAGCAGTTTTCTAAACATAATATTCCTAATTATAAAGTTATACTTACGTCATTATTTTTTCAGAAAAAGATTTTGTATTATAATCAACCAAGCAATGACAATTTTTATTTTATTAGTTAACTAGACAATTATTATGCCATTAGAATTGGCATAGGTACTAATTGTCTAGTAAATTGATGGATGGCTTATTAATTTATCAGCTAGGCATTGGTCCTTAGGTACTTAGTAGCTCGCTTTACAGATCGCAATTTGCCGTTTTCTAAACATAATTTAATAGTTGTAAAGAAATACTTTCGTCATTATTTTTTTAGATTTTCTATTATATTCAACCAATCAATGACAATTTTTATTTTCTCAGTTAACTAGACAATCATTATGCCATGAGAATTTTCCAAGGTAGTAATTGTCTAGTAAATTGATGGAATATTAAATAAATTATGGGTTGCCGCCGACAACCTTGCTGGCTGCTCGCTGGCTTCTCACGGAATATCAAAAGAAGCATTAAATAAGTAAGAAAGAAGAAAATCGCGTGCAAGCTAATGAATCCATTGCAATTTCTTTAAAGCAAAGCAAACTGGAATAAGCCATAATAACAGTGAAACGGGGAATATAAAAGATTAACCCATTTTATTTTTATCGTTAAGAGACACTCCCCTTTATCTATCAAGAAATTGAATAATAAGTGGACTTTCAAATTGGGTATTATTTTTTTATTATTGACAACATTATTGTATATCAGTCTTAATAACTTATTTTTGTTTTTAATGTTCTTTTTGATTTTTTTTATTTTAAATTTTTTACAATATTATTATTATACTTCAATTACTTAATGTATTGTTATTTTAAGAGAATGTTTTAATTAATTATATTTCTTTACATTTGCACGTCACACATGCCTGTACCTAATAATGTTGCTACCATCTTGCATACATGGCACATGTTTATGCAAATAAATATTATCTTATCTTATCATAAAAGCCATAGTAGAGACGATACTTTGCGCAGCGATTTTCGGAAACTCAAAACAGGAACTGACAAAATGCGATCGCAAGCCGAACTCAACGAGCAGCGAAAACGCGATACAGTCATCAAATCACCGGCTGAGTATGCTAAAAGCTCATGTCTGCTATAGCCCTAACAAATTGGTTTTCGTTTTTAAATACAATAATATATTTGCCACCGACGTTTCCTATACGATTATTTTCGAAAAGAAAATCTCAAGCCAACTAAATGGTCGTGAACTCCTTCAAGTCCAAAACTTTTTCATCATCATCATCATCATCATTTCAGCCAAAAGACGTCCACTGCTGGACATAGGCCTCCCCCAAGTGTCGCCACATTGACCGGTCCCGTGCGACTCGCATCCAGCGGATCCCTGCAGCCTTCACCAGGTCATCGGTCCACTTAGTGGGAGGCCTTCCAACGCAGTGTCTTCCGGTTCGCGGTAGTCACTCCAGAACTTTTCGGCCCCATCGGCCATCCGTTCTGCGAGCAATGTGCCCTGCCCACTGCCACTTCAGTTTGGCTATTCTTCGGGCTACGTCGGTTACCTTGGTTCTCTTGCGGATGTCCTCATTTCTGATTTTATCACGCAAAGAAACTCCGCGCATAGGCCTCTCCATTGCCCTTTGGGTCATTTTAAGCCTTCTGATAAAGCCCATTGTGAGCGACCGAAAAGTTTTAACTGTATGTAAAACTTTGAATCAGCAGAATGCATAGCGGCATACAAGGACTACCCTTTTTAGGAAAAGTGACAAAACAGTTTCAAGAAGACGTTTACCTCGACAAAAAACAACTAAACAGATCAGGTAAATTGGTACATCACTGTGCAAACTACATTTTTAATACTCGCTTCAAAATGGACGCCATTTTCGTTCTAATGACGTCAGCTGCTGCTGCTTGCAAGATAAACTCAGTTTGCCCAGTTCAAAAATTTCCACGATTCCAAACTACGAAAGTTTGAAACTCTTTACATTTTCTTTCCTGCCAGTTTTATTTATTTTTGTATCGGTAGTTTCTTAATTGCAGTATACTGTTGCAAAATAGTTGAAAACAAATGACAGGCGACAGTTTTATTGTTGAATTCTGAAATCTTTAGAGAATTGCTTTTAAAACTTAGGTACTAAGAGTTATTATTTAATAAACGCTTGGAGTGGAAATATGGGCGTATAAAATGTTGCAAGCCTCTCCCGCTTTTAGGATTCAACCACGAAAATGTTTATGATCGTGCATGGAAGCAGTGAAAAGCTTGGAATCTGCAGTGAATTTTACGAGCTGAATAATAACACTGAATTTTGTTGCTCCATTTCGTTGCCTAGATAGTTTATACAACATGTGACTGTTCCTAATTTACCACAGGCTGATACAATTTTCATTGTTCCTAAATCATGTTAATATTAGTATTAAGGTCGGTTTCCCCGACATGTAAAGCGAACTTTTCGAATAAGTCACTTAAATAATAAAAAGGAAAGGATTATCCCCAAAGGATTATGCATAAGTGTACCTAAAGTACACCAGCTATTGACCTCAATCAGGCACAAATCCTGACTCCGTGACCGCTACTGACAAATTCTTGATGGAAAAATCCAATAACACGTTCCCCGAATTGGAAATCGAACCCAAGACCTCAAGCTCTGCCGTAAGTACTCGCCAAGCGATGCAAGTACAAAATATCTATGCCGTCATAATATTGAAGTAAAAACTTAACATCATAAATAACAGAGGAGCATAATTTTGAACTTAAATTGTCATGTTTGATAGCTTGAAGACCCCCACATCGAACGTACAAGTACTACATCTACTTAACTCTCAAGTGTTAGAACAAAGTGCAAGCTCAACTCATACATCTGACGTAATCCACCATAAAATCTAAGCTCGAAAAAGATTCTACCACTTAACAAACTTTTAAAAGCACTTCATCATTTTCTGAAACTCGCTTGTATAAAGTTCGCTTGGCCTTAAGTGATTCTCTAGCGGGTGTGGCATCGAATACAATGTAGCACATACAGTCAAACAATGATTTAGCATCATATGGTATACAGGCATCTTATTTGAAAATGTTTTTAAACAAGCATGTGATAAATTTAATTTTATCCCTTTTTCTTCGTAAACAGATGATTAAATTCAGTTATGAGGTTAAAAGTTATGAAGCCCACATTAAAAATTTAAGAACCAGTAGTAGAAGATTTTCCCTGAGTTGATGTGAGCGAGCACCGGTGAATCTTAAAATTCACAACATAGCCTAACACAACATCACGCCTGTAATCCTTGAAGGGTTAGGCAGAGGTTTACCTAATTATAATACACCCAAATTTCGATAGTTGTGCTAAATTCCCATGAGATAGGTGGCGAGTCTATTGCCATCAACCGGGCACAGATTCAGGTTCCGTGGGTGTTACTGAGAAATTCCTGATGGAAAAAACGAATATCACTTTGAACGACCTGAGAATCGAACCCAGAACCTCTTACTCAGTAGTCGCGCTTGCGACTACTACCAACGAGGAAGTCAACAGAATATTCAGAGTAACATTTAGCAAATTTAAAAAAAAAATCTTCTTCTACTGTAAAAAAACAAACCTATACTATAACGAAATAGGTCTCAACTTAATATAGCAACAAATATTCTAGGAAAATGTCGCTTTTATACATATTCGTATTAGTCCTCGTGACTAGGTGTACACCTACCTCTTTGTTTAACTGTACAAAGAGATTCGAACTTGGCATTGCCAAGTTTGCTTGATTTCGTACCGTAATATTGGGTTTATGGTATTCGGGAGGCAGAGATCACGTAATATCGGAAGCCATGAACGTCAGGGCACGAAACGAGAAATATGATTCCGTTTCTTTTACATGTGCCGTCAGAGGGATATGTTTGTTTTTGCAGATAGATACGAGGAAAGAAATGTAGATATTGACTTTGTCTCACATCCTTCTTGTGCGAGCTTTGCTGTATTTGTACTTGCTGTAGATTTTAGAAGTATATTGCAAACAAAATTTTTAAAAATAATATAGCATATGTACAAATTGCAATAATATAACTTATGTACAATGGTGAGCTTAACCCCGAATTAGGTTTTCTTACAGCAAACCTAATTTCGACTTTTTTATTTCGAGGTCGAAGTTTCAACTTTACTTCTGAGTATTTTTGTTGTTAGTGAACGGGGCTCATAATACATGATCAAGTACCTACTGCACTGAGCAGTTATAGATAAACTATCGACAATTTAATCAAAAATATTCATTGGTTTAGCTATACCTCTGACTCGAATATCATCATCATCATCATCCACAGTCCGCCTTCACCAACTGCTGGGTACAGGCCACTCTTTCCTTGTGCCAAGCTCTACGTTCTTGCGCCTGCCTCACGCAGGATATTCCCGCAACGGCAACAACATATCTTAAAAAAAATGTTAGAAAATCCAATTTCCAATTCTATCACGTTATCACGTACAAGATAACAAAGAAATAATTAGTTACATACCGTATATTAGGGCCCCAGATCTTTTCTCTAACAATAATTAGATCTCAAAAGATTCTAAAGAAGAGAATGAGATCTTGAGTCTGAAAAGATCTTGTTGCGACTCTTAATTGTATCGTTTCATAAGTACAAAGTTTCTTGCTGATTCAATTATAAAACTTGCTCTTTCAACGAACGTGGAAAATTAGTACTTACTTTAAATTAATTATAGCTACTAGAATTCTAATTGCGAAACAGGGCTTGGTATTAAAACTTGTAGTAGACTTAATTTACTGTTTTATTAGACTTTTCTCTAATTAATACTTAAACTCTACCATTTAGAGCTTTAGTTAAGAACGATTTTCATTTTTGAACCTCGATTTGTAACTGAATTTAAGTAATCCTTACTCAAAATAATGTAGGTTGGGAAACCGACTTCCTTATTACGACACTTATTATTATTTTTATTTATTATTATTTTTTTTTTTTTTTCATTGGTCTTGTATGTCCCACTGCTGGCCTTTGACAAGGAAGGATATGGGGGAGGTCTTTGCCTCCTATCCTTCCAGGTACTCTTCTCCTGCGCCACCTCGAACCAGCCTTCGTGATGCGTGTCTAGATCATCTCGCCTAGGCCTGCCTCGGCGGCGCTGTCCATTTTAACATAGTTAGTTATAGTTACCATAGGTAGTTATAGTTAACATAGTTAGTTATAGTTAACATAGTTAGTTATAGTTAACATAGTTAGTTATAGGTAACATAGTGAGTTATAGTTAACATAGTTAATTGTAGATAACAAAGTTAGTTATAGTTAACATAGTTAATTATAGATAACAAAGTTAGTTATAGTTAACATCTATTTAACATATATTTTTATGAAAAATGAAATTGTTCTCAGTTCTCAGTGTATCGTAGTAATTTAGGAACAGACTTAAGTGGCTAAACCTAGACTTAAATATCGGCCTAGAATATGTAGACACGTTAGGTATATCTCTGTAAGAGAAAGCGCCTTTGCCTAACAGTGGGACAGTGACAGGCTACTGTTATAGGGACCTCTACAGGGTGGGTAAAAAATCGTAGATCAAACGAAACAAGGCAATAGTTGGAGTTATTTGCAGTAAAAAAATTCACTGTGACAGAGTCCAAACTTGATCCCTTAAAAATTATGACTACTTGAGTGTTTTTTAAGAAAATATTTTTATTTTATTTTAAAGCATAAAATGGTGTTTAGTTGCTTCTAGGAAATGAAGGCACTATAAAAGTGCTTTTATGACAGTGTGTACCATGATTTATGAGTATTGACACTTTTTTCAATATCTTTTAAGTCTCACGAAACTGTAAAAAATAATGTACTACCAAAAAATTACCCCGATAACCCCATCTATCGCCCTATTTCGTTTGATTCACGATTTTTTACCCACCCTGTATAAATCCTGATTTGAAATCAGAACTGAGAAGCATATTGCAACGTTACTACGTTTACCAACCATCATCATCATTCTCCTGCCCTTATCCCAATTTATTTGTGGTCGACGCAGCATGTCTTCTTCATCCACACTTCTCTATAACTCGTCATCTCAGCTCGCAGTTACCTCCTTGCTAGTCATATCATCCTTCACACAGTCCATCCATCGTTTCTTTTTTTCAACGTTTACCACCCAATTTTACTTTTTCATTTGTACAACAATTTCATCAAGAGCAATATTGATAATGAATAATATTAAAAGGACTTAATTACATCCAATGTAAGTACTTATCAAGATTCATTTATGCACCAACATGGACGCTTAATTCCCTTTAGAGTTTTATCCCATTCAGATTTAAATTAAAGTGGTGTACTGCAACGGATTAATCAAAAACTTGTTAATGTGGTATTTGTGTCTGTAATAAAGAACCACTGTTCTCGAATACAAAATAAAAAGCAGTGGTTTTTTGCTAATAATTGTAATTTTTATTTTTGAATATTGTTTTTTCCAGGTAACAGTCGACTGCACATCTAGTTATACCTTGAGCTCACCCAGCTTTATACGGGGTTTCAAAAGAAGAAGAGGAAATCCAGTTTACTCTGGTTTTGTTACCGCTGACGTGTGTGGGTGTATCCACCTCTTTGGTCTAGTGGTACAAAGTACGACTTCTGAGCATGAGGTCCTGGGTTCGATTCCCGGGTCGGGCAACGTGTTATTGAGTTTTTCCATCAGGAATTTCTCAGTAGCAGCCACGGATTTTGAATTTGTGCCCGGTTAATAGCAGTAGACTCGCCCTCTGTTACATAGGGCTTAAACATAACTGGCGAAAAATGGGTACACCTTTACCTAACCCTTCTGGAATTACAGGCGTGATGTTATGTCATGACGCGTGGCCTACTCTGCCTAGTCTTTGTTCGCACCTGAATTAATTTGGTCCCCCTTCTTACAAAATCCACAATTTCCAACAAAAAAAATAAGCAACTTTATCTACTAGCTCATAAAAGTGATTTATGCATGAAATCTAAATATAGAATCTGACTTTAGGCACTATCTATATAGGGCAGTATCTATACTCACAGCCAATGAACCGACATATTTCCAACATAAAAAAAAAACAAAAGAGCAACATGATTAAACATGCCTTTCCTCCAAGCACTCAAGTCAATATATGGGGCACGAGTTCAAATCCGCGCGAATAATCCGATTGGACGGTCCAAAGGATAGGAAGAACGCTTTGTTGCCCAGTCGCTCGCGTGTCCTAGACTAATTCAATTATGGTGGTGACCCCGCTATACGGTATTATGAGCAACCGTTAGTTCCTTGTCCGGCACGATAAACGCCTATTTACGGACACTGGGGACGAAATTGACCCACCTAGCGGTTACTGACGCTGTTAAAATTTAGCTGCAGTTGAATATGAGAGTTGTCTCGGAATATTGATATTTCTGAGAGTCGGAAATGAGGATTGACTGTTTTTGGATGAAGAAAGGAATTGTATTTTATGTAGAAAGCAAGCAAAAGGTGTGACGCGTTTGAAATTTGGTATACCATATCGAAAATATTATAGTGAATTTTATTTAGTACTAGCTTTTGTCCGCATTAAATTATAAAAATATCACGGAGTTTGTAAACAATGTCAAGGATTTTTTTTTTAGTTCGGATCCCAAATTCTGTTTCTAAAATAAAAGTATCTAAAGTTACTCTTTATAACATCGGCTATCTGCCACTAAAAGCCCCGTCAAAATCGGTCCGGCTGTTTCGGAGATTAGCTCCGAACAAACAGTCCGACAGACAGACCAAAATTTTGAATAATGTCTTTTTTGTTATAGGTACCGTAAATACTTTAATATGTATTCAGTAAAAAGCTGTTATTTTGAAATTACAAACAGACACTTCAATTTTATTTATTTACATAGGATCAATAATATCATATTGGTGGAGCCTCAAGAGTAGCATACTATCATACTGATCTTCAATAATAAAGTAAGTACTGGAACTACTGGCTGAAACTATTCCCCCAGAAAATGTAAAACTGATGGTACATTTTGCACTAACATTCCCCATTTGAAGATCGCGCCTATCTACTGCAGTTTACCAGCAAGTAACGTAGTTTCAAGTCGACCTACAAAATGTTCGCCAGCAAAAATACCCGAGCGGGCAAAAGCCATTACCGACTACACCGAAAAATGAGCCTTTTTAGTGCAGGTTTTTACCGGCTAAGAACGATGTTTAGCAATATGGACGTATAAAATCGGGAGAGTATCCTGAGTAGATATCAGGGTATAAAATGTCGTTTTATCGACAAGCTCTCACATCTTTCGGCCGGGATAATCCCTAGAGGTAATTCTGCTCCTGATGTTACGTACATACGAGAGCAAAGCGTTTGTGTATGTAGATTCGATTAGGTTACGTATCACGTCAGTCATTTGTCGTCATTAATTTGCGATGTGGATATGTTGATTACGTGGTGTATGCGTCAGCTATTTTTGTGGGTAGTAATTTTGTGCGCGATGGTCCTAGTTCGGGTTTGAATTTTGGTCCTAAGTTTGATTCTCAAAGAAAGAAAAACTATTTATTTGTCGCAGGGAGATGACGTGTATACAAAATGACATATCATTAACAATAAACATACAACGCATAACAAATATTTATAAATACAACAGGACGGAACAGAAAAGTTGCCAGCTTGCACGTCGTGACTGCGACAAGCAGGTTACCTCTCAGCATAATGCTGTACTATGGGGGGCCCACAACCCAGCGCTGTTCCTCAGTGGTCACCCGTGAAAAAATGTACGGAAGCCAAGACAGCATAAATATTTTGATTACATAAATATTAAAGATTTGATTCAAAGTAAAACTCTTTTAAGAATCTGCCGCACTGGAGCCACGTGGTACTAATAATAATATAAGTAATACATAATTTACTCAGAAGTAAAGTAACTGCTTAAAATAATGCATAGTTTATAAATATTATATAAGTAGCTATTAATATCTACTAATGTAAAGTTAACTTGTGACATTAAAACTGACATCGTTTTTATAGTTGTCAGGTAGTTGGAAGACCATGAAACACGGTTACGACCAAATGCTGTGGTAAATATTCTTGCTCTACAGTGCACTTTATTTTACAGTTAATTACAGGAAAGGAGAATTTTGCTTGTTTTATAAACCACTATCTTTAATAAAATCCCATTCAAAGTGTTGTGTGTGTGTGTTGTGCTGTGTTGAGTGTGTGTGTGTTGTGTTGTGCTGTGTTGAGTGTGTGTGTGTTGTGTTGAGTGTGTGTGTGTGAGTGTGTGTTGTTGTGTAAAGACTTAATTTTTATGAGAGAATAACTTAATGGTGAAATTAACTGTTGAAATTAAACGCATTCTGAACATACCAACTACGTTAACAGCTGGCACTATCATTTTATTTTAAGTTTGCATGCTGAATAAATTAAGCTAAATCTGTGAAACGTTCATCGGTTAAAGACCTTACTGTACCATATTTCTTACAAATAAAGATTACTTACTGACAGCTCTTGAACTCGGTTTACACGTATTGATCGTGTTAATTTTTCATAAATGTAATTCTCCCATTACTATGTCAGTGTATAGTTTAATTTTTTATAAATAAACTAGGATGAAAAGGCAATATTCACTGATTTTCTAGTTTTATGGCCCACCATAGTACTCGTGATATTGTCAAAACTTTAAACTTTATGGGGTCCGTACCCGAAGAGTAACCAATGGGACCCTGCTAAGCCCTCGCTATCCGTCCGACTGTCTGTCTGTCAGCGGGCTGTATCTCATGATCCGTAATAGGTAGACAGTTGACATTTTCACAGAATGTGTATTTCTGTTGCCGCTATTACAACAAATAATAAATTAAAATTTAAAGGAGGCTCCCTAACTACGATGGTACGGAACGATTCATTACTGTATGAAACGTTGAAATTGACAAAGGCACATAAATTTTATTTACAATTTGACTGTTCTTTTCTCGCACATATCTCCCATTTACAAAATTGATATGGCAACACTTCCATCATGTTTACACAGTTATACTTAACCGTACTTTGTTGTATTAATTACATACTTAAGAAGCAACACGTACCTACATTTCTTTGACTTAAGGATGATTTCCACCAAATGGCTCGCATCGCATCGGATCGGAGAGGATAGGAACGGATGTGGCGACAGTCGATCGCGTCCCGACTCATACGTTTGGCGCCGTACCGTCGCTTGCGAACATTTCCGTTTCTAAGCCTAGTCAAATAGCTTCATTCCTACCGTATCGCATACGACCACAGGAGAACGAAGTCGATCGCGCGTCGCAGCATACTTTACATACTTACTTTACAAGCTGCTTTGCGCGTCTTGGTAATATAGACTTTAAATACTGTCTACATGATTTAATAACGTTTAAAAAAGAAAAGATTGTAAAATCCGTTCCGATCCGATGATCGGACCGGATTTTGCAATCTTTCCGGCGGCCGTTTGGTGGAAATCATCCTTTACATTTGTTTCCAAAGTAATGGCATTTTGTGTGTACTTACGTGGAGACTTAAAAACTTTGTTGTATCGACAAAGTTTTCTGTTTGTCTTCTTTATGAACGTGTGTTGAGATTTGTACTCCTGTGGTTACTATCTGTGTTAATTCTTTTACATGTTGTTTTTTTTTAAATGAGATATTTTACTCATTATAAACTAATCATAATTATTGCTTAATATTGGTATTCAGATAAAACTGGTTAGACTGGAAGCTAACTCAATTATAGTTGGGAAAAGCGTATGCAAATGATGAACTAATAGTCCAACATCAGTCATGGTTTTTGTTAAGATCCGTGTACCGATCAGAAATGAAATGAGAGCTAATAACCATAAACACGTAGCTCAGCTAGTTAGTTAAGGGCAAGAATAACCCCAAATTGTGAAAATTGAATGGCTCTCGTTTTAATAATACTGCAGCATTCACTTTGTGATTATTATTTATCAAAGTTAAGGACTATTTCTAAGTTGTATTTGTTTCGAAAACATAGGCAGTCGCTCAATGTAAAATACTGGTATTCAGCTGCAACCGGTTAGACTTGAAGCCGACTCCAACATAGTTGGAAAAAGGCTTGGCAGATGATGAGTATTTGTCATCAATAGTGTAGTTCACCTTTAAAGGTGCACGTCGAGGTCGTTCTTTCCCGCTCGCTCTTTATAGAGCTCTTTATAGAAAGAACGATCTAAACTGATGAAGCGGGGGAAAAATTAGAATTGTAGCTGTCATCCCGTGCGTAAGGAGGGCTTAAAATGCTCGAAAACAATTCAAAGATGTCAAAATAGCACATAATGAAAAAAATACAGATTAAAGAAAACCAACTTCCCACGGATCACTCCACTCAATAATAAACCAACAAAAATAACGTTCTATCATAAAAAAATATTCTCTGAGAGCCCTTTAATAGACCGCGTTCGTCGTAAACTGTAAAATTCCTTTTACTGAAGGAAATGTTCCTGTTTTCTAACTCAAGGCGAGTTTTATGGTGGCACATAACTGACTTGGCCGGTCGTAAAGGCTTTAGAGTGACGGCTTGGACCCTGCGCAATGTGTTGACACTGGGCCGAGAACGGGGAACCTACTCGATTTCAAATCGTGAAGTTAGCTGCGGATTACTTTTTTGATTTAATACGTCAGACTACTGTAGACTACATAGCCAAAGAGTTAAAAACATTGTAAAAGAGTGGTGTATTCTTCTGGCCCTAATATCCCAATGGGGTCGTCGTAGGATGTCTTCTTCTTCCATACTTCTCTGTTACTCGTCATCTCATCAGAGACCTCCTTTCTTGCCATCATATCATCCTTTACACAACTGTGTAACAACTGTGATGAGCAATAATTATACATGTATCTTTAAAAGCACTTTAAACATTTGAAACTTGGGTAACCGAAGCGATTTTATAAAATTGACATCATTTTCTCTTCAGTCGAGATGGATAAACGTTACCTAGCACGTACAGTCAGTCACATCAAGCTACCCGAAACTGACAAATTTTCTCAATCAACCTTGAACCTAATGCATTAGCGATAAAGTTGAAAATCTATTAAAGTTGTAGTAGCTTGATGTGCTGGCGTCTGTACATTAGCTTAAGTATATTTTGGACTTGTATGTAGGTAGTTCTACAATTGCGAGACAGTGTCAGGAAAAATGCTCGGTCCAAGCGTTAGGTAATCAAGTAAGGGTCCGCATGGGCCGATGCCAGCCAGGGTTGCGGGACTGTTCGAAAGAGATATCGTGGCCCTGGAACACAAAAGGCAAAGAAGGAACATTGATGGGTTTTAGTCAGTAGAAGTCTGACACTCCCCTCCGCTCCGCCCAGAGCGGGAGGGGTCATTTGATGATTTCCCATCCGAAAAAAAAAAAGCGTTAGGTAATGTTTTGCAATAACAGTATTACCATTCAGGGTTTTCTCAACTTCTAAAGTAACAAAAAACCCGCAGCTAACTTCACTGATACAAAGATATGTGGCGTGTTCTGTACAACGAATGGTCGTCAGATTACGACCGAGAGATTCGAGATGAGAATCGAAAATGTTTGGCCGTCTGATAGGATCTAAAACAAGATTACTTATAAACCCTAGACTAGGAATTTAATTTGTCCTGAATTCAAGGGTACGGTTACGTACCTAAATCTCTCGACCGTCTAGACCCAAAATAACTATAATATTCAAAAAGGTAAAGAAAGGTATACTATACAGTGTACATACCTACCTAGAAAATATCAGAAGCTAAATGTTATAGAAAAACTGTGAACTCAGTGAGGCCATATGCTGTAGCAAAATGGTGTAATTGCTATGCCTATCACGCACGATACACCTTTTCTGACACTAACCAGTTGGTTATTCCCAGTAAGTAGATTACGATGATGTATGATTGCCTCGTTGGTTTAGTGGTCGCAAGCACAATTGCTGAGCATGAGATCCTGGGTTCGATTCCCAGGTCTGAAAAAGTGTTATGGGGTATATCCATCAGGAATTTCTCAGTAACAGCCACGGATTCTGGATTTGTGCCCGGTTGAAGGCAATAGGTGTGCCCCCTATTAGATGGGACTTGAAAAATAACTGGCGAAGTGATGTGGGTGTACATACATCTCTGCCTAACCCTTCGGGGATTACAGGCGTGATGTTAAGTTATGATTGTGTAGAAAACGATGTTGTTCACTTTGGCGCATCTATTGTAAGTACATTTAAATGTTTTTGTTTAAGGTTATGTGAGTTCTATAGTCTTTCAGCTGCTGAGACAAAAGAACTATAAGGTATTTCAAGTATTCTTGTTTACCCCTAAGATTTATGCTTATTGTTTAAGTGGGTTAACCACAGTAACTCAACAGGTAGACGTGAACTCACGATTGCCAGTAAACGTCTTAGCCGATAAGCTGTTTTCACTTCGCATATGGCTTCATCAAGCGGCCACTAGAAACATTTACATAAATCAATGACGAAAATGATATAAAACTGCTTACTGCGCAGACTGAGTCTGCCTGAGTGACTTAGACAGACTATCGTCTTATGAAAACAATGATAGTGACCTACTTTCGCTACTAAATAAAAAAATAAATAGCCAAAGTTTAAAAAAAAAATCTGGATCTCGTAAAACCTGATAAAATAAACAAAACTTTTTTGTCCATGTTCTCTTTGTTGCCAAGTAAACAATAGTCGACGATCGACAAATGTGATGCAACCAGATGGAACCACGTACGAGGCTCAATGACGCAAGAAAGAAGAAATTAAGCGGAAACACACGACAAAGTACGAACAGAGCCGAAGCCTGCGACCGTAATGGGAGGCAATACGATGTGAATTTATACTCATGCTTCCACATTTTCATAGCAAGTCCCCAGCGAGCTAGATAGAGAAAAGCGAGGACAAACGGCGATCTTTATACACATCGCTTACGCTTTCCACCTTCGTACGACGTGAATGCAAAATACCCAAGTGCTGCTTCGCATTTCTGTAAAATCTTCCAAGAGGACCAAGAAAATATTATTATAATTACTCCTTTCATATTTTAATGTTGCGCATTTTCGTATTTGTGTGTTCTCACGTTATTTTCACGTCTGCTTATAAAAATTCAAAATCCTCGTAAGACCAGAGCACAAAAAATGCGAATAATTTCAGCATATTCATTTGAATTATCGTTTATTATGCGGTGTGGAGAATGCCGCAGTGGATTATCCCACGAATACAATATATGTTTGAGGATTTTTGAAATGGTATCCCTTTTGCGAACTGGGGTCCTGGTAATTGCGAAGTGTGACACACTTTATATTTTTCAAATAATAACTGAAAATATTACGCGAATTCTTTACTCTGTTAACTGTATTTGTTTCGAATTAAAAACTGAGCAAAACAAAAAAATAAAAAATAAAAAATCTACCTACTATGTAGATGAAAGGTTTTAGTTAGCACCTATAGGTACCGAATAAATATGTAACTTTAACTTTGGTGTTAGCGAAGATATCCGCTTTTAGAAATATGAAAGTAACTCGATTTTTCCTTTTTTTTACAGAGTACCGCCCAACTTGGCCGATTATATCCGAAAAATACGAGTACCTACATCGTTTTACGCACATTGCCGGAAAAACTTCGTTCTACATTCCTCGCATAAAATGTTGGCATTACGCAGCGAAGTTTTAAAAATTCAATGTGTATGGAGTTTGTGAAAAAGGCTTAGGTAATCCTTACTAATATTATAAATGCGAAAGTAAGTTCGTTTGTTTGTTTGTTACCTTTTCACGCCTAAACCACTGAACGGAGCATCTTGAAATTTTGCATATACGTTGTCAGGTATACAGAAACGGACATAGGATACTTTTTATACCGAAAAAAAGTACTGTTCCCCAGGAAAACAGAAATAACGTTTTTATGACAATAGATGGCGCCACGTGTCTTTCAAATCGTGATTGAGTTATATTATTACAAGCAGAGTACAACCCGAATTGATTCTCTAATTCTAAGTTAAGGCGAGCGAAGCTGCGGGCAACATCTAGTAATTAAATTATTTGATAAATAATAGTAAGTGTGTTGCAAAAGTATGAATTTAGATTTTTTTAATATTTTAGACTTTTTATAGTTTACCAGTTATCCTAACACACACATTATGGAATGCAATAAATTATCAAATATTGAAGGTACTTGAAATCGAAAGTAAATTTAAAAATTAAAATTAATGCAAGCTTGCTTTACAGATTTTGTAAAAATAACTAACCGATGAGAAAGCAAATTCATTCAAGGTAGAATTAAAGTTCCTTTGAACTATCTTTCAGAACTTTGGTTCACTCACTAATGTATAGTGATTAATGAAAGAATATCGCTCAGTCATTCATACCGCGCTTCACGATCGACTCGCGTTCATTCCTTTAAACCAGATTTCTAAAGAATCTTGGTAGTTCGGGGAAAAAAGATCTATTTATGGACGGAGAGGTACCTAAGTTCGGTGCTATATTGACAAGTAATAAAATATTGTAATAACTTGTTGAAAGGGGTACCTACTCTTCGCATTTCTTGTAGGCGATTTTCCAACGTGTTCGCTACGGTTACGCGACGGCAACACTACGTCAAAGCGACTTTAGTTTTGAAACAAACCCCTAGGCGAGGCTCTAATGTATGTGCATGTAAGGGTGGTACACTAGGAACTCTGGTTATCCAATTTTAGCTTAGGTGCCTAACTTAGTTAATTAGGTTATCATTAACATTTGAAACGGGATATTTAACATGTTTATTATTTATATTTAGTACTATATGAATATAAATAGGTTTGAATCTGTTCATTGTTGATCCGCAAAAGGTTTAAAATGTTTAACGGGTACAAAAATGCAAGCTTAAAGATCACATCGATGAATCCGAATTCAATTTTTTTTTTTTTTTTTACTTAGCCCGTATTGTCCCACTCCTGAGCAAAGGCCTCCCCCCATTCCTTCCACTTCTCACGATGGTGTGCTTCTTCTCGCCAATTCGCGAGGAAGCCATCCAAGACGTCCCGCCATCTTCTCTTCGGTCTGCCGCGACCCCGTCTAGCTGTTTCAGGACTCCAGTCTTGCGATATTCGAATTTTAATTATCTAATAAAAATATTAGATTAACAGTATCTGTTGTTAATGCATATAATATCGTGTCCTGCGTGTCCTGTTGTTTGTTCACTACAGGAATTGATGGACGCTACCGAAAGCGCCAAACTAGTAGCTCAGTTTTGGGCTGATACAATTTAGATTGCCATCGACACGCTAAGAAGAAGATGCATATTAGTTTTTAATTTAACGAAACGTGACGTTAACGTTAAAAATTACCAATCGATTAAAGTATTTATGTATTTTTTTCTTGAATCTTATGCTTCCTGCTAACTGAAAAGTGGTGCATATGTTACGGCTATAAGCCGAAGTAAGGTTACACCTAGTTCTAGCCAGCTATACCCCTGGGTAAACTCCGAATAATAACTAAAATAAATTTAAATTTGGAGGTTTGATGCAACCAATTTGGAAGTAGCACTCGCTCGGCTCGCGCGCGTTTGGTCACGGTTCTAACCTAACCTAACCGGCCGCACTTAGATATAGCCGGCTAGAACTAGATCTAACCTTACTTCGGCTTTTAGCCGTAACACATAGACAAAAAAGGGTTGCAAGCCACTGCACTACCGTATATCTAACCCATTAACAATAAAGGCAGCGCTCACTACGTTTTATGAAATAAGTTGATGATGGAAGTATTAAAGAATAAAGCTCTTAGTTGCAGCCTTGGCAGAACGCCAAGTTTCCTTGTGCCGAACGATTATTTCAATTTTGACTTATTATACAGTGTTGGAAACGTTTTAATATCTTATGGTGGATAATGGAATGTTAAGGATTGGTGACTGTGTCATGTAGAAAGTTTTTTACCCGACTGCGCGACGTAAAGAAGGGTAATGTTCAAGGTTTTATTTTGTATTGTATATCGGACTGGTGATCGCAACTCTACATTCAAAGCCCGTATTTTGCGTACGAATAGAAGTATTTTTGTTGGATTGCTACAAAAAATTTAAACGTAATTGATTAAACTCTCTCGCTTCGGAAGTAACTACTGTTCAATAAGTGTTAAGTAATGCATTGTTTGTGATTTGTTACAAAATGTAATATTGTTATTGTGTACACTATCGCAATGGGTAACCCTGTAAAGATAGTCGTAAGGTGGAGAAGAATAAAATAAAATAAAAAATAAAAGTTACTGTTATCACTATTGGAAAAGATTCTCCTCATGACTTCCAGATGTTTCGATCCAGGGTTAATCTGGACCACTGGTCGTTGGTTTTGTTCAGCTCGTCCCGCCATAGCGAAAATAATCTTCTCAATTCAATATTGTATTTGACCCAAAATATGGAGATTCCTGATTGGAACAGAATCCTTATCAAGGCAAACCATTTTCTTAGAAACAATATCTAAATACTCATGTTTTTACCAAGTTGTTTGTCTCAAGACAAAGTTTTGTACAACAAAGTTCGCAGACTCAGCTAATCATTACCAGAAATCTAGAAAATTCTATAGATCTTATTTCAACTGCCTAACTCTGTCTGGTACTTTCCGAGCGGGTGCTACCCTGTATTTTGTTATACAATATATTTTTTATACTGTAACAACATAAAAATAACCATGATGTGGAGCCCTGAGACAGCCAGAAGGCGACGCGGTAGACCTCGCAGGAGATGGCGGGACGAGCTGGACAAAACTAACGACCAGTGGTCCATATTGGCCCTGGATCGAAGAATTTGGAAGTCATGGAGAGAGGCCTTTGCCCAGCGGTGGGATGACGCAGGCTAACAGTATCAATAACATCATCACGCCTGTAGTCTCCGAAGAGTTAGGCAGAGCTGTACCCATTAGTACACCCACATTTCGCCAGTTATGTTTAAGTCCCATGTAATAGTGGCGAGCATACTGACATCGACCGGGAACAAATCCAAAATGCGATGCTGTTACTGAGAAATTCCTGATGGAATACCCAATAACACTTTGCTTGACCTAGGAATCGAACCCAGGACGTCATGCTCAGCATTCGCGCTTGCGACCACTGGACCAACGAGGCAGTCAGTCAGTTTTAAACTGTCTTAACTTGAAAAGAGACCTCCCCCCCTAATATCTGACCTGTATAAGTGATCCCGAAATCCTATTCACAGAATAATAATTGCATTTAATTTCCTAAATGAAATTTAGCCCAATTACATCTGCCTAGCCTTTTCCCAACTATGTTGGGGTCAGCGTCTAGTCTATCCGGATGCAGCTGAATACCAGTATTTGACATAGAGCACCACAACCCTGTTAGTACTGGGTAATACGATACCCCTAGGTAAGACTTTTTGGGCCACTGACTACCTAACGACTGACTATCTACAAATGACAACGGCTTAACGTGCTTTCCTTTAACTTAGCCCAATAACAATCAATTTAAAGACATAAAGACCATGTATAAGACACAAGACCACCAGATATTGATCCCAGTACAAAGTTTACGCCAAGTGAGACTACTAGCCGAGTTTGTAAGACCCGCTTACCAAAGTAAGCGTATGAACTTTGTTCCTTATTATCTATTCCACGCGATAGTTCGAAACCCAATCAGTGTTTACACCGATACACCCTTTTACTTCGTGCATTAAACTTGTTATTAATGGTAAGCTGGATTAACATAATAAGGCGGTTTTATACTACAGTGTTTGGGACTTCTAAATTGACAATGTATTTGTGTGTTTTTGGAGTTTACGTTCAGTGATTGACGAGCCTAATGTATGGATGTGGTTTTGTTAGAGAATGACGTCCCTTCAGCATCAAATGAAATATCTGATACTGTTCTTCGTTGCAATGTAATTTTGTAAGTGACGTAACTTCTGTACAGGCTCTGTTCTAAGTGTGTTCCTGTTAAGCATTTCATAAAACTTCACGATCGTTTATACAAATTCAAAGCTTTATCTAGTTTAAAAAAAAACTATGACAGACACACGCACAGCCTAAATAGCTAGGTCCAGAGGCTTGCAAATTTGCAGAGGAAGGATTGAGAGGATTCAAGATTGACATTTTTGCCGCTAGCTAGTTCTATAACAAAAACAGAAAATCAAGCTTTTATTCAAATGAAAAGAAGGAATTTACGTATTTATTAAATCAACATTGAACCCGTGTACCTACATAGTTTCGTGTACGTGCTATTAACCGTTAAGTCTCTCAAAAAAAGGCGATCTTGTCTGCAAAATTTAGTCTGTCATGAAAATGTATTGTCACCAAAACCAGTGTATGTATAATTTAAGCTCAATCTTTTGGGGGACCTGCTTTGAAATTCAGTTGCAAGATTTGACCAATACATACTAACTAACAAGGCAAGTTAAATAAAAATAGCATAAAGCCACTAACAACGCATTGTTTCCGTTGATAGACAATGAATTGAAACAATATCACACCATAGAGTAACATATCTTCATCCCAATTGTTTTTCCCCCTTTTTATCTCATCCAAAGTTCCCATCTAAGTTTGAATATAGAACATAACATTCGTTTTATTGCTTCTCAGTGCCAACTATATGTAGTTCGGCTCAAACTAGTTTTCTTCCCGTCCTTGGCCCAATTTACCTTGAGATGTTGTTTAGTTCAGCTCCATTTATCACGTATGGCCAGGTCAGAGTAATTACATGATGACGGTTCAACCTAGTTTTTCTTGTCTGCTTTGGCCTTCTATGTTGAGCTTGACGTTACTTATGTGAATTTATTTTGGCTTTTATTTTAATGGGAGTGAAGTTTTAGTTAATTTTGTTAAAACATTGTTTTTGGTGGAGTGGTCGCAAGCGTGACTGCTGAGCATGAGATCCTGGATTTGATTCCCGGGTCGGGCAAAGTGTTATTGGGTTTTTCCATCAGGAATTTTCTCTGTAGCAGTCACGGAGTCTGGATTTGTGCACGGTTGATGGCAATAGGCTCGCCGCCTATTACATGGGATTTAAACATAACTAGAAAACCTTCGGGGATTACAGGCGTGATGTTATGTTTTGTTATTTATTTTTTGTCTAGACAGCGTTCTGATTCGTGGAATCTGAAGATATTAGTAACGTTATACCTCAATTCAGCCAGTATGCGTGATTATAGCTTTGTCTCTGGTGTAATACGGACCCAACACTTTACATGATTGACATTAACCACTGAGTTTGCTACTACGTAATACATAACATTACGACTGTATATCTTTGAAGGGTAAGGCAGAGTGGTATCCTCAAGATACGCAAGGGCGAATTGTAGGCATTGGCATATTAAGTTTTATCCCTACATGACCAAAACAACGCTGTACTTCCAAGAAATGAGCACAAACAAATGCATACTAAGTAACTGTTACATTGCTAACCCTCCCGTGCCAAGAACATGCAATCAACCCTGATTCGGAAATAAGTTTATCTTGCCAACGTGTCACGTCCCGATCTCGTCACGCTTGCGTCGCGGTGTGAACCTCTTTAGTTTTGTAATCACGTTTCCTACTAATTGGTGGAGGCTCTGCGTTGCAAATGAAGTGGTTAGTAACTACTTTTCATCAAACACCAATGTATAATGGTAATATTAACTAATTGGCTTGGTTTGATTACAATAGAAGGTAACTTTTATTTGCATACAGTTAAACTGGAAGCCGTCAACAATACAAGGTGTAAAAAGACCATTCAGGAAGCCGTCAACCAAGCATTCTGTACATCAAACTAAGAAACTCTAAGCAAAAATTATTGCTGCGAAACGATTTTTTTTTGCGGTGAAAAATCACGTTTTACGGTAGGACTCGATGGAACGCACTCAAAGCATTGTGCTGATGTATGGATTGAATAGTAAGGGGGTCGTGGAGGTGTGTAAAGTAAAAATCTTACATTAAAAACATGTATTTAAAAGAAACTTGTGAAAAAGTTGGAACTTTGACCCTCAATATCTCCGAAACTAGAAGGTTTAAAGGTATGGTCTAGAACAAAAATAATACCGCAAAGATGGGGAAGAAGTGCCTTTCGGTTATGTTCTGTTGTGGTCTATTTACACCCTATAGTTGGGAAAAGGCTATTCAGATGAGAAAATAACGTTTATAAAACAATATCAATAACAATGAGTTGATGTCACACTATCCTCTGACGAAAGATGGCGTTATTTTTTTGGATAGTTTGGTATACAAGTGTCTTTTTAACGTGCCACGTCCCGATCACAACACATTCACGTTTTGGTGTGAACCTCTTTAGTTTTTAATCGTGTTCCCTACAAACAATTTAATATAATAACCCAAAAAAATTAAAAATTAAATTAGTTTTTTTTTATTAATTTAATAATATATTTTTTTAATAATTATTAAATTAATAACTTGATTTTTGATTGATTTAATTAAAAGTTCAGTTTATTAAAAAACAAAAGGATCAATATAAAATGTTTGGATACCAAACTATCCGCGGAGATTAGGCAGCGTTACTTTGGTGGATACTTTATTCCTTAGCTAGCCCAACTCCGCTTGAATTCTAATCCTCAGAAATCATCCTGTTATATTCAGGAACGCTGGGTTCTGGAACCAGTCTTACCAAGGGATTTATTACCCAGTACTAACTAGGTTGTAAAGGTCAGACAGGCAATCGCTCCATGTAAAATTGTTGTTGTTGTTGTTGTTGTTTTTTGTTGTTGTTGTTGTTGTTGTTGATTGTTTTTTGTTTTTTTTTATTGTTTTTTTTTCATTTTTTTTTTTGTTTTTTTTTTTGTAGCATTCAGCTGCATCAGGTTAAACTGGAAATCGACCTTAACATAGTTGGGAAAAGGCTTGGCAGATGATGATTCTGGAATGCAGGATTGTTTCAGTTTGTCACAAAAACCTAAGTGTCTTTCAAATGTGTCACGTTCCGATCACATCACGCTCGCGTCGCGGTGTGAAGCTCTTTAGTTTCGTAATCACGTTCTCTACTAATTGGTGGAGGCCCCGCGTCGCAAATGAGCCGGTTACCTAAATAGACTTCAAGGCTCCTCGAGAGCCGAAATGGTTGGAACTATTTAAGTGGCTTTTGGAACTATTTTAGGTTGAAATCTTGGCTGGAAGTTATAATAGTTTAGTGATATTTAGGTTTGGAGTTCATCATGTAAACAATTTGATAAAACATGTGCCAGCAAGAAAATAGATAGGTATTTAAAAATATAAATTAATGTGGTCACAAATACATCTATGTTATACGAGGTGTAAAGGAACCCTTCCCGAAGCCGTCCGCTAAGCATTCTGTATGTCAAATTTAAAGGTATTGCTGGGAAACGACTTTTTTTTCGGCGAAAAATCTCGTTTTACTGTAGAATTCAAACTAATGCATTCAAAATATTGTGCTGATGAATGCATTGAATAGTAAGGGGTTCATGGTATTTTAAGTAAAGTTATAACATTAAACTTGTGAAAAAGTTGGAACTTTGACCCCAAATATCTCCGTAACTAGAAGATTCCCAGGTACGAGTCAGAATAAAAAAAAAACGCAATGTCGGGGAGAACAAGTGCCTTTCGGCTTCGCTAAGGGTATTTTTACACTCATTATTTAGAATTGCATGTAACCATCTCAACTCACTTTTGCATGTCCTATATAGAAAGTAACAAGCCGTAACCTGGAAAGAGTCAAAACCACACACGTAAAAAAAAACAATCTCATCTCTTTACCACAATTCCTCTGGCAAGCCTTCGGCAAGCCTACCATCAAAGAGAAAAATATTCTGAACATTACCAGGAAACCTTGCATTGCGAACATCAAAAAGTGTACATACAAACAAAATAACTAAAATTTCTCCAGCTACTCATACATGGACAGAATTCCTTGCATTACGTAATTAGGAAAGTGGGGGTTGGATAGAGGAATTTAATGCGTTTAATGTGTTTATGTGTGACAGAGTGAGGTACTTATTTTAAACATTTTAAAAATATCAAAAAGGCGAATTCTGAAGACAGAAACAAGCACAATATTTTATTTTATTTCTACACGGGCGGTCTCTACGTAAAACAAAAAAAAAGTGTTCCAATAAAAACTTGTTCACTGTTCGCTACGTGAATTCAGCAACAAAATATTTTGCTTCGCAGACCCACCTACTGACCACCTATTTGCAACGCGAGCTCAGCTCCGAGCCACGGCTCTGCTATGCGAACTCAGCTACGAGACACGGCTCTGCTACGCGAACTCAGCTACGACTGCTACGAGCCACAGCTCCGCTACGCGAGCGCAGCCACGATACATGGATCAGCTAACTAAGCTCAGCTACGAGTACGTCACACGGCACCGCTATACGAGGTCAGGTACCAGACATGGCTACGCTACGTGAGCTCAAAGTCTACAAATTATCTCATTCAACTACTATCGCTCCACTATGCATTTTCTGTCTAAAAACTATTGCATCCGACTATTTCTCAATCGACAACAAACCATTTATCTTCACTCAGCGATTTTAACTGCAAAAACCACTATTGGTTTTCATTTAGCTTGAAATTGTCACTCGTTGCACGTTCATTTCTACTCTGCTACGAATTACCGTTGTAAGTAGTGCGACGAGTCTATGTCTTCGTAGCCAGAGCATGGTATTTACAAGTTCTTGTGTCTTGTGATGAGGTTCTTGGACTTAGCAAGAACTTTAAATATGAAACCGCATGCGTACTGAACACAATTATACGTAAATTGGGTCATTTTAGGATTATGGAGTAATAATAACAAGTAAGTAGTTTAATAACAGTCAATTAAGATTTTTTCCATGTTGTCAAAACGGGGAAGAAAACATCGTAAGGAAATCAGCATGTCGTAAACCTAAACAATTTACCTAAAGACAATTTGTGACATTAACCAACCCGCACTGCGCCCGTCTCGTGGAATGCGGACCACTTTCTTTGACAGGGTATTTTCAGTAATGGGATCATTAATAGGCTATTTATGCTAAGATTACTCATTACTGACTGCCTCGTTGGTCTATTGGTCGCAAGCGTAACTGCTGAGCGGGAGGTCCTGGGTTCGATTCCCGGATCGAGCAAAATGTTATTTGGTTTTCCCGCAGGAATTTCTCAGTAACAGCCACGTAGTTTGGATTTGTGTCAGGTTAGTGCCAATAGGCTCGCCCCTTATTACATGGGACGTAAACATAACTGGCGTAATTTGGGTGTACTGTTAGATACATCTCTGCCTAACCCTTCGAGGATTATAGGCGCCACTAAGAATATTTTCAAGTTATTAAAGTGGTCTAATAATTATTGATGAATTAATACCCCACTCAAGTGCTAAGAGAAATCTATAAACTTTAATTACCTACTAAAATATATTCCTCAATCAACTTACGTATAACTTAATTCCAAACTAAGATTTATCCGTAAACGGTTAAATGAAACTTTTAATTAAATTAACACAGAACAAGATTAAACTAACAGCCTGATAGTTATCTATCGTTCAGTTAAAAGTTCTAAGAGATTAACGGCGGTGCCTTGTAGCCTAGTTTTAAAGCCACGTAAATCCTATTAATTTCTTATCTACTTCCAAGTATATTAAAAATTAAATGAAAAAATGTAGGTCCAATGTTGCATTTTTATAAAACCTTTCTGAGGGTTAAAGAAGATTGATTTATCAGTAAAAAGTATGTATTACTTGCAAACAAGAACGCAAAGATCGCTCGGGTTGATCTTTAGGTTAAGCCGCGCTTGCTTAGGTTTTTGCGAGGATGAGTGACCATCTCAGAACAACAAAAAAAGGAAGACGGCGCGCCATGAACATCAAAACACACCTATACTAAAATCATGCTACGTACGTAGCGATGAGCATGGTTTTAGTGTAGGTGTGTGCGTGAGCGTGTATATTTACTTGCAGGAGCACGGTTTTTGTGGATTCACTTTTGATGTTAGTGGCGCGCCATCTTCCTTTTTTGGTTGGTCTGAGGTGACCATGCATTACTTACAGAGTTTACACCGTGCCTCGAAAAGCATGTTAAGCCGTTGATCCCGGCTGTCATTTGTAGATCTTTGACAGTCGTTACAGGTAGTCAGTGACCCGAAAGTCTGACAACCAGTGTTAGTACTTACTAACTGGGTGGTGGAGGTCAGAGAGGCAGTCGCTCCATGTAAGACTGGTATCCAGCAGCATCCGGTTAGATTGGAAGCCGGCCCCAACATAGTTGGGACAAGGCTAGACAGATGATGGGTATATTATGTATGCACAGAAACGTGGTATATTGCTCCACATGAATTCATATTATGTAAATCTCGTGACTATTCATGGACAAGTGTTATTTTACGACAGTTGCAGCAATTTGCATATTATTACTACTACTGTAGATTTCTATGAAAATACTATTTGTAAACTGTAATAAAGTTCTTATTCGCCTGGAACTATGATATTTCTACAGAGGACACTTGCAAGTAAAATTAGTCCCTTTTAGGTTCTGAACAAGGGGAAATCGGATCCTTAAGAATCTCATTTTCTTTTGTATTTTTGTTTTACATAAAAAGCGGTATTCTCGAACTCAGTGTTCCTGAATAGGCAATGAAAACGAGGTCCTTATTTGATATTTTTGTCCAGTTTTATTTTAGTTTCTTCGCTGTCTTCTTATTAACATAAATTCTCAGTCGCGAGACAGCCGTGCGGTAAGCTTTTTGCTGACACTTGTTTTTATGTAAGTTGGCATCGCATTTTGATATTCTAGATATACCTTCGTCTATAAACCATTTTGTGTGTGCTAGAAACAACACATTCCCACACAACAAAAAAATATTCAACTCAATCATTAACGGGAACCCTCACAAAAAATCCTTGACAATCGCAACACCAAGTAATTGATCACTTAACTCAATCCTCAGTACACAAGGCAATTTCAATCACAACATCAGCACATACAGGTTAAATTGGCACGCACCGTTTTGTTGCATTCGCAAACAACTTGGGGAACTAGGTAGCGATCCTAATTAACTCTGTACCACTACAACAGACGCTTTCATGGTATTTAGTGCTCCACTTTGGAATTTATACAATCGCAGAATTCGAAAACTTTGCCAATATAACAGGCAACGGAATGGAAACTAGTGTTGTTGTCTATTGGACTTTGTTGTCGACGGGAAACGACTTCGACTTAGTGTCTATGGTACGAGTGTGGGTGTGTTTTGGTTGTGGATTTATCGTAACTAGATTATAAATAGCTACACGAATTTTGATAAATTTTAGCAGAGCGATTGACTATGACCTGGGACAGAACTTTCTATTCCTACGTTGGTTCACGCGGTCGAAGCTGCGGGCAAAGCTAGTGCAATAACTTATTTTGAATACTGGTAATGACCAAACCTTCATGGGACGAATTAAAATAATATTATAGTTAAAAAAAACTAAAAAACACGCTTGAGATTGCTCCATTTTATTTCTCGTATTCTTCTCAGCAAACCCTTTCATTTGATACCCTATTAAGCGAATGCATAAAGCATAAAAATAACTAGTCCGCCATCTTTCGGAGTCCGCCATACTATGTTTACAATGACGTCAATTGTCAAAACTACCACTAACTCAATCGAAAACCGGAAAGTGGGTCAAACTAAACTTTTAAGATTCTTTAACATAAAGGGTGTAAAAATATCCTTAACGAAGTCGAAAGGCAGTTATTCTCCTAGTTATGCGATCATTTTTTTGTTCTGGACCATACCTGGGAACCTTCTACTTACGGAGATATCAAAGTACCAACTTTTTCGATTTTTTTTTTAAATACTTGTTTTTAATGTAAGATTTTTTACTTTAAGCATCTCCAAGACCCCCGTACTTATCAATCCATCCATCAGCACATTGTTTTGAGTGCGTTGCATTGAGTCCTACCGTAAGACGTGATTTTCACCCCAAAAAAAAGTCGTTTCCTAGCAATAATTTTTGCGTAAAGTTACTTAGTTTGATGTACTTCACCCTGTAGTTAGTTAGAGGTGATGCTCTTAAAAGTGTGTTAAAAAAACCTTCCTCAATTCTCCCTCTTCGCAACTGATGGAAATCATGGCTCTAGACCCAACGCGATGGTTTAGGTTTTGTGTTGCCGGTCTGTGCATGAATGAATGACTTCTATGTATTTAGATGTGTGTGGCTGAGTGTATGTGTCTGTTGTAAACTAATATTAGTTCGATCTATTTGCTCCAATAAGGTCATTTGACTTGGCAACGTTATTACCATCTATTTGCTTTAATTAAGTACGTTCAATCTGCTACTATTACATAATGATATACCAATATTATCATAGGCAATGGCGCTTACGCTTTATTGGGAGTAACGCATAAATACTCCTTTATATAAATTAAGTTAACGGCTTGCTATTATGTACTTAAAACCTATATACTAACTATGTCATCATCTGCCTAGCCTTTTCCCAACTATGTTGGGGTCGGCTTCCAGTCCAACCGGATGCAGCCTAATACCAGTATTTTACATGGAGCGACTGCCTATCTGACCTCCACAACCAAGTTAGTACTGGGTAATACGATACCCCTTGGTAAGACTGGTTGTCAGACTTTTTGATCCACTGACTATCTGTAACGACTGTCAAAGATCTACAGATGACAGCCGGGACCAACGGCTTATCCTGCTTTCCGAGGCACGGGAGAAACTCGGTATGTAATGGGCGGTCACACGTCCACAGACCAACCTAGGCAAGCACGGCTTAACCTAAAGATCGACCCGGGCGAGTGTTATTATTTAGCCACGAGCTCCTACTATCTTATGTACCTACATAAAATCATCTTTTTAATTTTTTTCTAATCGTTTCAAGGTAATTTTAAGTCTTGGTATTCTATGGATTTAAATTAATTGTATAATGTATCGCTTAAACCCGCAAGGGCTTTACAAAATTTCAGCTAAAACAAAATTCAGCTCCTGCAAGCAGCTGATAAAATATCGTAACATTTTGTTAATTTACGATCATAATTAAATTATAATTGAAACAACAAAACAGCAGTGGCCTTTGTTAATTATAGACTTAATTTTAAATTGACTGTTCTTTTCTGAAGAACTTGTTTTCATTTTACACTTCACAAAACGAAAGCAATTTATTTTCACTTACTGTCAATGTTCATTTAATAAAGGGGTTAAATATAATGACCACCATAAAATGCTTTGATACCCTTAGTTCTTTTACCAAAAATAGATACTTGACACCAGAAAAATAAAGTCTAAAATTACAATAGTACTAGCTATTTTAGTCACGACTGCACTTCAAATTGTATTCGAACACCAAATGTAGTAAATGATCACCAAATCTTAGCGAGCAAATTAATGCACTATTTCTACCTAAATAAACCACTGTCATTGCCATAAAATGTAGGCTTATTACCAAATAAAGTATTCGGCTTAAGCACGTTCAGCCACCTTCAGAGGCCAGAGCTATTCCGATTGGCATGAAGCGCAAAAGAGGACGACCAGCCAAAGCTAAGAAAGCATTAATTGTGCAGTAAATCAACAGAAGACTGATTCTTCTTAAGATTTTTTAATGTTTATTATTAGTTTAGTTTTAAGATGTTTAAACTGTTTATTATTAGTTTTAAGAGGACTAACTTTTTTATGATTTTTTAAAATAATTAAAAAAAGGATTATTCAAATTGTAAGAGTTTTATTTTTTATTTTAGGCATAGCATTCGGTTGAGTAAACGAAACGCACATATTTTTTTTTTTTTTGGTAGTGGTTAATCAATTTGGGACATAAGGTTAGGAACTTATTTACTATGTTTGGCAAAATATTTTCTTTGCTGAGGGTAATTTACTTTAATCGGATAACAAGATGTTATTTTTTTGCATGTCATTTTAAATTGAAATGTGGCTAATAATTCGGTTTTCAATAACTATTTTTGGGTTAGAAATGATTTTTTTGGAGTCAATTTACTTAAATCGGATAGCAAGATGTAAAAACCTTGGTTACAATTTTACATTAATATGCTGGTTTAATTTTGGTGATCATTTACTACTTTTGGGTTAACAATGATTTATTTGGAGTCATTTTGCCTAAACAGGATAACGAGATATTAAAACTTTGGTTATAATTTTACATTAAGATGCGGGTTTAATTTTGGTGATCATTTACTATTTTTGTCTGTTATATGTTACTATATCTGGTGGTAAGTTAAACATAAGCCTTTAATAAATATTGCGTCTCGGGTAACTGACAAATGGAAAATATAATTTGATAAAGGTATATTAATAGCGTAAAATTTTGATAGAAAAGGTTATTTTAAGATGCGAGGAAAGATTCAGATCGTTTTGGTGTTTGAGAACATTGTTACTTTGGATATTAATGAAATTATTTTCAGTACGCTACTGCTGGCCACGAGTTTTTTTTTTCTAAAAATATTTAAGAAGGTACAGTAGAGATGTAACCTCCGTATTTCTTTTTTTAAGTAACTGGCATACGGAGACAAACAATCTATACTACGCTAGCTTTTATAATATA
Organism: Noctua fimbriata; assembly: GCA_905163415.1. Taxonomy (NCBI): domain Eukaryota; kingdom Metazoa; phylum Arthropoda; class Insecta; order Lepidoptera; family Noctuidae; genus Noctua; species Noctua fimbriata. The sequence goes on from LR990930.1 coordinate 5,084,645, forward strand.
AAGCTGAAGAGTGTGTTTGTTTGGTTGAACGCGCTAATCTCAGGAACTGCTGGTCGAATTGAAAAATTCTTTTAGTGTTAGATAGCCCGTTTATTGAGGAAGGTTATAGGCGTGTATAACATCACGCTACGGCTAATAGGAGCCGAGCAAACAGAAAACAAGTCAGAAGCGGCGGATGAAGCCGCGGGGCGCAGCTAGCTTATTTATATTTGAAATAGATTAGGTTCGACAGACTTCAATGGATTTCAAAATTTAAAAGATGTTTTAATTTCTATAATTAGTTGCTTTATGATTACTACTACAGCAATTAGCACGTGGAAATAATTCTGAAACTAAGACAAGACTTAGTTTTAACTACGATTTTTTCATAAAACAAGCTAAATAGCTAATAAAATATAAAACTCATCCCAATAATCCAACACAAAACAGCTCCAAAAATCCCAAAACTCCGATCAACCCCTATCTCCAGCACTACATTCGACGATATTACCCAAACGCTACGCAAGACGTAAACACAATACGGTCCACACTAAACTGGGTTCGTATTAAATTTGCATCAGTAATGAGAGCAGGATTAGTATCTGCTACACTAGCAGCCAGTAAACATGAGACGTGCCAAAGTTCGCGTCGAAAGCAAATTAGCCCAAAGGGAAGGGTTAGCTCGCACGGGTTAAACGAAAGCAGTGGATTGTTATGTAGTTAATGATAACAGCTGTGTATTGGGATTATCTTTTGCGATTAAACACATCTATGCTAATATTAGAAAGAGGTAAAACTTTGTATGTAGGAGATAACTTCGGAGCTACTGATCCGATTCCGAAAATTCTTTCACTAGCGGGAAATAACATTATCCCCGAGTGTCAAAAGCTATGTTTAAAACGTTCCCGTAGATTGATTTCCGTTCATAACGGGAGTGAAGCCACGAGCAAAAGCTAGTCTTTTATGCAAAAAGGAAGGCGGGGGGGGGGGGGGGGGGGCTCAGGCCCGCTTGCACCACCAATCACATTTAGCGTTTACCAATTCTAAACGCATCAATTGATTTGGGATGCAAGTGGGCCTAGAAAGAAAGAAAACATATTTCTTTTGCACATGCCAAAACTGCACACAACAAAAAAACTTAAAACTAGACAGAAAAAAAGAGATAATATTGTGTCTCACGGCTACGCCAAATAGTCCCTCATACCTCAGTTTTGAAATAGGCTATGAAATGAATGATAATGTTCAAAAGATCCGTTCCAACTGCAATTTATTGAATCCTTAGAAATGATAACAAACCACACGCACGTTAAGCCGTTGGTCCCGGCTGTCAAATGTAGATCTTTGACAGTCGTTAAGTAGTCAGTGGCCCGAAAGCCTGACAACAGTCTTACCAAGGCTTATCGTATTACCTAGTACTAACTGGGTTGTGGAGGTCAGATAGGCAGTCGCTCCATGTAAAATACTAGTATTCAGCTGCATCCGGTTAGACTGGAAGCCGACCCCAATATAGTTGGGAAAAGGCTAGGCTAAAGGTAATATTATAAAGGGGCTCGTGGCATAATACTGTAAATCTCGTTTTACTGTATATGTGTGTGTGTATGTACCTATTTATGTATATCAATTTATGTTTACAAAATGGCATTTTTCTTATTTATTTTTTTGTACTCTATCACAATGCTGTCCTATTTTACCCAAAGGTTGACTGGTAGAAAATGCCTTGTGGCGTTAAGGCCGCCTATGTACCACTCTTGTACATGAAGTTTAAATAAATAATAATAACAGCCGCTCGAGTCGATCTTTAGGTTAAGCCGTGCTTGCCTTGGTTGGTTCATGGATGGGTGACCACCCGTTACATACCGAGTTTCCTCCGTGCCTCGGAAAGCACGTTATGCCGTTGGTCCCGGCTGTCAATTGTAGGTCTTTGACAGTCGTTAAGTAGTCATTGGCCCGAAAGTCTGACAACCAGTCTTACCAAGGGGTATCGTATTACCCAGTACTAACTGGGTTGTGGAGGTCAGATAGACAGTCGCTCAATGTAAAATAATGGTATTCAGCTTTATCCGGTTAGACTGGAAGCCTACCCCAATGTAGTTGGGAAAAGGCTAGGCTGATGATGATGATGAGAAATGATTAAAAAACTAATAAATTCGACATTTAAAGTGACTATTGGAATCGTTCAGCAAACGCTATCCACATTCATGTCCTACTTTGACTTTACAGCGGAGTGATAAAAAAAACGGGAAAAGAGTTTAGAACGAAGGTTGCGCATTCCAGGCCGGGAACTAGCACGAGTGTACAAAAAAAAAACAATCTACAAACGGGTAACTGAAATACCGACCCGCCACTTCTGATACTAGCCTTAATTCGTACACGTAGCTGTTCTACTTGTATCGTTTTTTTAAATGTATTGCTAATTCGCTCTTTTTATGGCAGCTGCACACTCAGAAGTTGTTCTACCATAAAGGCGCCAGTCATAAATTACGTCGGTCGACGAAGTGTGACAAAGGGTGGGTGGGGTCCTAAATTTCGTCAGGTTTCGTTTGTTTAATATACAGGCTAAAAAGAACTAAAGTAATAATAAAAAAGTAAGAAAATATAAACATCTAAACAACGACTACAATGGTACACTCAGGCGTCAAAGTATTCCTCCGCATCGCTGTCATCTGGAAACGTGCCCAGAAGACTGGCAGCATTGCCACGCTGAATAGCAATGCTAATTCTTTTTGCCAAAGAAAGAGCCAGCCCTCTGGTCACGCGAAGTGTCGACCAGTCGGCGAGAGATTTCCTTAAAAAGGAGACGCGCACTCGGTCCTCATGACCCGAGCGTTTCGACCCCAAACGGCTCAAAACTGTAGTTACCAATAAGGTTACAGTATTTGCGCCGTATTAAAACATAGAACTATTAATGAAAAACTTAAAAATACTTCGAACTCTATCTGTATGAACATGTAAAATTGCAAAATATGTGTCGTCACATCATAGAGGGGTCTCATAAATGTGATCAGCTGTGAAAAAAGAACGTGGGGGGAGGGGTCAAAAAACATGAAATTCGTGTGACGGAATTTATGGATGATCAATAATGAGGCAACCCACAATCTGTTATTAATTCAGTTTTGTCAAACTAGTTCAACATTTTAAATGTGGTTTATTTATTACTATTCAGTAAAAATCAGTCTCATATAGAAAGTTAATTTTCAAAGACCAGCAGTATCAGGATCGATAATCTTATTATTTTTATTTTGTTAACAGATCGTCTTGAGAATATAACAACACAAATCAGTTCAACAACATAGACTGAAAAGAAAAAAAAATGTATTGTTTTTCATTTTCAATTGAATGTGTTCATTACTTTTTATTGGTTATATACTCAATTACAAAACTCAATACAGGTTTATTATAGAGATCTTAATTTTAAAATTTGGCTGGGTTCAATGCCCAGCCAAATTTTGCCTGACACTGTATATCCGACACGTACGCTTTTAATCGATTTAAGACCAATCAGAGCGATACAATTGTACTGATTTTACATAGCGACCTATGCATATTCATTACAATTGTTTCGAAAAATGAGAGATTTTTTGATATGAATTTGTATATTTTCGCACAACAACGCGCGCTCTAGGAGGCCAGGCTATGGTCTCCAACAGATCGCACGAACTAACTCCTGTCGGTGAACGGCTAGTGAAATTGCAGTGTTACGCTCCGCTAGTGAATTTTACGACTGGCCATGATGTCGTGTGCCCTCTGTGCACGTACGTAGTGCAACATGCACCACTTTAGAATCACTTTGGGAGTTCCTCTGTAAAACTGCTCGACTAATGGCAGCACATTTTACGATTCGGACATTTTAGTGACGATATTTAGAATTGATAACAAGGGGGATGGGTTTTTATCTTGTCAGCAGCAAATAGTTTTATGTAACTTATGGTACCATCTCGATTAACTATCGAGGCTAAAATAAAAGTCATTCCGAAATAAATATAAAATACGAAATATTTAAACCATCCCTTTATATAAATATCATTTATCTTATTCAAACTATCTTAAGCTTCAATTTATTTTCTTGACAGTAACATCGAATCGATATACATTTTCCAACTTGATTCATATTTAATTTCAACGTCTCGAGATTACACTCGCAGCGTAGGCGGGTAGATTACGATTGCGGTTATTTATCTTATTACGAGCGACACAACGGCCATTATCCTTTGTTTATCGCCTGGAGGCCTGGCATTGTGGTCGACGTCATTAAAACTTAATAATGGTGGATTCAATCCGCCGTAGGCTGCGTTTACCGTCCAACGACCATGTGTTTATTGTGAAAGCGGCAGGAAAACCCCTTTGTGATTTCTATTTACTCAGTTTTTTGTGGCACACGATGCGGACAGATGGGCAAGCCAGATAATTGAGTTTTTAATCTTGACGTTACGTTTCGGACGAGCCGAATTGAATTTCGAATGTCAGCGGAAATTATGTAACGAACAATCCTCGTCTTTTGTTGATTCGGAGTTGTGACATTGTTGATTTATTATTTCTTAACAAGACTGGATGTTGGTTTGTTGTGTTCTCGAACTTTCTGGGCTCAATTTTTATAAAATGGCTGCGGTAGTAAAACATGTTAAACCCGCACGGAATAGTGATCATATCTTAACTTCACCCATTTCCACAAGGAGGGTAATCTTGGCGCAGTGTGTCGAAGCAGAATGGCTCATATCCTCTCGGATCCGATCATGCATAGGCATTATACACGTGATACCGCATGATTCTATTGATGATTCTTCTGATGAAGGACCTTTTATGCAATTATCTGCCTTACACCGTCTACTTCAAAGCTTACTTTAATTATACTGCCCCAGACCAAAAAACCAGCCCATAAAAAAAAAAACTTTGATACTCACAAAATTGGATTAGCTCCCCAAAAAAATTACGAAATCAGGAACAGGACCCACAGTTTATTATTTCATTTAAGTTCAGCCCACCTTTCGGTAAATTAGTGAGGGGAGTCAGGCTGAATTAACGAACCGCGTGATCTTATTAGCTACCTCACTCAAGCCATTACGTTGCCTCTAGCTGGCACGCCATTGTACTTTACCTGCTCAAATTTAATAGAACCCTTTAAGGATGTAAATTTAGCTGGAATTGTCTTAGCTGGCAAAGTGCGCTCTTAGTTGCGTCATTAGTGCAGGGAACTGAGGACTAATTAGTTACTATGCACGAATTAACAGCCGCAAATGTGGGTGCTGATGGTCAATGTGTTCGTTACAGAGCACCTATAGAACCAATTCGCATCAGGAATTGCTGCGGTTGCTAATCGAGTGACGAGTCGCTCGCCTATCGACGTCCCATTATCCGAATTTATACCCAATGCGCAATGCACCAAAAGTAACAACATCACAAGTTAGAACCGTCCCTGTAAGCAAACTCTAAACTAGGTTACATGTTATTAAAGACCAAAATCGCTTACCAGACTCCAACAAAGTATATTTCCAAGATGAAAAATATGAAGTTTTCCAAGTAAACACGTCAAGTGTCGGCAGAGTTGAAATTAGTTGGCGTACTCCCATTGAAGGCTGTGTGGGTGAACAACAAAAGAGCAAAACAACGTGCTATCTACCCAAGCGCAGGCCAGGCCAGGCCATTTTTTTTGTTTGTTTTAAAGTAGGTACCTACTTATTTTTTAAACGGCAAGAGAATAGGTTTTGTTGTGAAGTTAAGAGATGCCTCAATTGTGGTTTGTTGTGCTACAGATTTTATCATTCAACGTGCTGAAATACTGTGTTTCAAGTCGTCTCTTTTAGGGCGAATTTCATCAATGAAACTGAACTCGATAAGGCAGGCAGCTCTTAAACAGTAACCTATAAATAGATGAAACTTCCACAGTCGATAAAGATATTATTAGAAACGAGTAGGTTTGACGAATTATTAGCTACGTGAATGTAGACGGTTATTATATAAACATGGATCGATATTATTCGTCTAGCCGATATCATGTTAACCCTTTGACGAGGTTAACCTATTTTTAGACAAGGCTGATCTAGCAACGAACGTATTATTTTTTGGGCGATTACTTTTGAACGACATCGCAACAGTATAAAGGATGTAACAAGCCTATTGATATATTAAAAAACCAGGTTTTTTAAAACATCAATGAACAAACAAGCCCATAAAGAAGCTGAAAGGCACTTGTTCTCCCTGTCATTACAATCATTTTTTTGTTCTACACCATATCTGGGAACCTGCTAGTTACGGAGATATTGGGGGTCAAAGATCAAACATTTTCAATTTTTTCTTTTTAAATACGTGTTTTTATTACTTTAAACAGCTCCACGACTCCAGTACTATTCAATCCATCCATCAGCACGATGTTATGAGTGCGTTACATTGTGTCATACCGTAAAACGTGATTTTTAACCAAACAAAAGTCGTTTTCCAGCAATATTTTTTGTATTAAGTTACTTAGTTTGATGTACAGACTGCTTGGTTGTCGGCTTCGTGAAGGATCCGTTTACACCCTGTATTTTTAAATAATAAAAGAAAATCTCCACGAAAGAAAAACGTATGTTGTTGATTGACAAAAAAGTATTTTCGCAATGTCTTGAACTTACTTGACATGAACCTTCATATCCTCGTACAGCTCGTTTTGAGACGAAAGACAAGGAGAATGAAATAGATCAAATCTTTTTCTTTTAAAAAAATATAATTGTTCTTTCAAATGCTGCAAAAAAATGCAGGATAAAATAGAGCCCTTTTTATACCTTCCTCGTAGTTATTACAAGATTTTCCGTATTCATATTGCGGTATTCATTTTCCACCCCTATTCCTCTTATTTTGTTATCATCACCAGTAGAGTAGAAATAATGATGTTATTCTTAAATATTACCAATTTCCTCATAAGTCGTATCCAACAAATCTTAACTAATAACAGGATAAATGAGGAAGCAAGTTTGTTTGTTTTTCTCCCATGTTACTCGTTATCGATCAATCTCTTTGACATTTATTTTGCATACATATAACTGTAGGTTTAAGTTAATTAAAATAAATAGACGAGAATACCTTAGTGTTACTTGGGAGTTTCTTTACTTCTTTTTGTACAGCTATAACAGTAGGAAGTGGCCAAGGGCTGGCGTTTTGGAGGACTGTCAAATAGATAGTGTTTTGCAGCCAAATTTCTATATTTTTTAGGCATATGGTGGGTCCAACATGGCATAATAATACCACATTATCATTCTTCTGCCCTTACGCCAATTCATTTGGAGTCTTCTTCCATACTTCTCTATTACTCGTCATCTCATTAGACACCTCCTTTCTTGTCATATCATCCTTTACACAGTCCATCCATCATCCACATTCATACTCAAAATTTCCTTCATTTCATTTTTCTCATTCCTCCGGATCACATGCCCAATGCATAATAATACCAAAAATATTCAGCAAATGTTAGTAAATAGTAAAAATTGCTGGTAATGTATACCTTAGAATTAGGATTTTGATTAGGTATCTAATTGTTTCCAACTGTTATGTGCGCTGATTGATTAATTAGCTAATTGGGATTATAGGCTTAGAGTCAGTATTGCTGCCCGGTCGGTCAGTCGGCTGAATGAATCGCTATGTCAATGGAGTCTCCATCCTCCAGCGAGAAAACCTTATCAAAATAAACAAACTAAATGCAAGACACAAATACAATCCTCAAATGCAAAAATCGAGTTGTCTGCTCAGAAAATACCTACTTTACATTTCCTACAAGCAAATTAACTCCGAAACCAGCAAAATCGGGAACAAAACTGTACATAAAATAAAATAGTGTCTTTATATGGTGTTGCGGGAAGAACAGATATACTCGTACTTGGCAGAAATGGGAACAGAATTGAATATATTATTAGGATTATACTCGTATTATTATTGGACTGCCTCAAGCGCAACTGCTGAGCATGAGGTCTTGGGTCTGATTCCCAGGTAGGAAAAAGTGTAATTGGGTTTTTCCATCAGAAATTTCTCAGTAGCCGCAACGTAGTCTGGATCTGTTTGTTGTTGAAAGTTATCTCAAACTACCAACAAGAAAACCTAACCAAAATAAACAAAACTAAATTCAAGACGCAAATGCAAAAATCGAGTTGTCTGCACAGCAAAATACTTTGTTTTTACCAACAACAAAATAAACTGCAAAACTGGAAAAGTCGGAAGCAAAACTATACATAAAACAGTATCTTTATATAGTGTTACGGTTAGAACAGATCTACTTGGTACAAATGGGAACAGAATTGAATTGGGACCTCCGCCTCACCCCGCATTCCCAAACTCAATTATTATTTTCTCTGGCTCCGAGCTTGGGTCGTGTCGCTTAGCCATAATATTTGTGGTTCCATTAGTAATATGTGTGATAATATGATTGTAATTTGGGTAGAGATTTTTGATAGGTAACTTATTTATCTACATAATAATGTGGGTAGCTAAACTTACTATTGTTACAGATTTTTTAAAGCTCTCCAGTGCTGTATTACATGAATCAGACTTTTCTAATTCGACTGTTACTTTTCTACGATTGCTTTATAATAGTTTGCTTTATTGTATGGTTTTCTTTCGGAATATTACGATCGGCAGCCTTTTCAGACTTGCCCCAATAATGAGTATGAATTGACATACCGATTTATATACCAATAATTGTTAAAAATATCTGGAAGCTATCAACTCCTACAGATGGTTTGTAGCATATTCACGCGGTTCCCCTATTTGAACGTGAACTTTAAACCTGATACAATTCAGCTTCAAGTAATTTTGCATAACAAAATTATTACTTAGAAACGCTAACGAATTAGATGGAATTATTACGTAATAGGATCGCTAATTTTATAAGGCAACACACCAGTGTACTTATAAGTCTTCTACAGGTCAATACAAAACGACCTTTTAACAAAATAACATCAGAACCATACCAGAAATGATTCAAGATTATTTCAAAAGATATTCTGAAATCGACAAAGCCTTTTCAATAGGCGTACCCCCATAAAATAAGGAAGACATTTCTCAAAATTATAATTCCGTCCATCTGGTTTTGACATCTAAATAAAACGGAGGGGGACAATACTAAGATATTGCAGTGATAAATTCGAGAAATACTGGATGACTCGAGGCATTTGTAAGCTTTTTCAATAAGATTGGAGGTAAGGAGTACCATCACTCTCCGAGGCAATCGAAGGTGCGGGTCGGGTGAGGTCAGTGCCAAGATTACTTACGTTTTCTTACCTATATCGGAAGGAAAAGGATTTGCTGAAAGCCATAGAGGTCGGTAAAATGTAGCTTTTAGTGGTTCTTTTCATACGTCTTTGGATGCAGGTGACTGAGTACTTGAGTAGTTCAAGTTTTCGAAGAGGTCAGTTTATATTTTCTAACGTGCCAGTATGACAATTTGCGATGAAACCTTTTTTTAAGTTGTTCGAATATGTTCAAAACAGGAAGAAAATAAGTTTATGATCGAACAATTTTGAACTTGCCAATGTACTTGCACTACTGTGCAAACCACAGTTACATTTATTCCCCGTAATAATAAGGTTGCTATTTGGTTGTCACCACTGACAAGTCTGTCAAAATTATAGTAATCACAATTTTTAATGAAATTGAAAAGTTGTTCGCAGATATTAAAAAAAAAGAATATGATTTATGTTTAGTGAAATAATTGACCGTACAATTTTAGACTTGCCTCTGTCTTTATATCAAAATCACAGTGATATTAATTTATTCTATAATATAATAAGCTGAGCACCTGTCAAGGTACAATTACCGTGAAGGGACTGTATTCGTCGTGAGACATCAAATCATCATCAAAAAGCGTATAGTACGACCACTTTAAATGTGCAGTTTAAGGTGGCGTTGCTTGGCAAGAAAATTTGCATCGATATGTCAAACTCAGTACATTTATGTTAGTTCTGTGTTTTCCCACCTGCATAGATAAGTTGGTTGAAGTGTGTAGAGTGAGATTATTTCCCAAAATTGACTGTGACATGGTGTCTTTGATTCCAAATATCAAGAAATGCTACGAATTTCTCTGAGTAACTACATTTCATTACCATATTAATGTTAATAAACATCGTACGATGAATGTTAACTAAACAAATGTCACGTATTTCAGTCGTTTGGCAGATATTACACTCGATTCTCGATGGGAATTTAATACCGCGAAGCGTATTCCCATTAAATTACCCGTTTACTGTGTTACGGTATTACAGACAGCCTATTTAGTGTAGTATTAGTTAGTGTAAAGTCTGACATACATAAAGTGATGTCTGTACCGGTTTAATTAACTATTCTAGATTATACCTAACTTCAATTAACTGATACTCTATTAGCAGTTAACACTACATGAATTTCGGGAATTCGGAACGACAGCTACTTTAAAATCTGTGCGTCATTTTTTTTGGTACAGTTCTTTCTAGTAGTCTGCCAATCATTGAGAGCATTAAGAGGTCATTCGAGGTCAATTGAGAATGAGAGATTTTACCAAAAACTGATAGAAAAAAGGAAAACGTCAAACTGAAGGCAAATAAGATAGAAAATAATAACGTTGATTTTCAACATACTATTCTAAATCATCGTCCGGCGGCGATATGGGAAGATGACATAGTTGCCGTCGGGGGAAAAACCTGGATGAGACTGGCACACGACCGTGGAGATTGGCACAACAAAAGAGAGGCCTATACCCATCAGTGGGGTGAATTCAGGCTGTGAATGATGATGATGATGATATGAAATCATCAAGTTAAATCAATATAACATTGCATAGACATCGACTTAATTTATGCCGAAATTACAAATAGAAAAACAGTCAATTAATATAAAACAAAAACTACCCTCAACGGAAACCATAAATCATTGGCCGACGACGGAGTTTAAATCAAAGAGGGGGAATAAATTTCCATTAGCAGATCATGAGAGATTCCGACCGAAGTAGCGACCGGCCGAGCGAGATTGCCGCAAAAACTCGCTAGACGGAGAATACATTTACTTTGATATAGAATAGGTATAGCTATATGAGGATAGTTGGAATATAAAAGGTATGGAGAGGTTTTTGAAATGCTAAATGGTAATTAAAGTGAATGTCGACGTGATTTTGCCGTATTAAATCCATTCTCAAGTGGAATCAGAAATTAAGACATCCACAAGAGAACTAAGGTTACCGACGTAGCCCGAAGAATTGCCAAACTTAAGTGGCAGTGGGCAATGCACATCCAGTTAGGTAGGTCTAACTTCGAGAAAGAGGTCAATCGTCGAATCCGACTCGGCTGGGCAGCATTCGGGAAGTTGCGGGGTATCTTCTCGTCCAACTTACCGCAGTGTCTCAAGACGAAGGTCTATGACCAGTGTGTGTTGCCAGTGATTACATACGGGACCGAAACGTGGTCGCTCACAATGGGCCTTATCAGAAGGCTTAAAGCCACCCAAAGGGCAATGGAGAGGGCTATGCTCGGAGTTTCCTTGCGTGATCGAATCAGAAATGAGGACATCCGCAAGAGAACCAAGGTAACCGACGTAGCCCGAAGAATAGCCAAACTGAAGTGGCAGTGGGCAGGGCACATTGCTCGCAGAACGGATGGTCGATGGGACTGAAAAGTTCTGGAGTGGCAACAGCGAACCGAAAGACGTTGCGATGGAAGGCCTCCCACTAGGTGGACCGATGACCTGGTGAATGTTGCGGGGATCCGCTGGATGCGAGACGGGCGGGACTGGTCAATATGGCGACACTTGGGGGAGGCCTATGTCCAGCAGCGGACGTCTTTCGGCTGAAATGATGATGACGAAATCATGAAAGGATTCTGTGCATCTAGTCCATGCAGACATGAACTGAGTTAGGAAATAGGATACTTTTGATTCGGATAGCCATGTGGGCGAAGCCTAGGGTATAAGCTAGGGAGTAATAAGTTTGGGAACTACAATTGGATATTCTCATGACATATATGAGCATAAAAATGGTAATGTAATATCCCTTAAACGTGTACTCCTTCGTCTTCGAAGACAAGAGCTTATTTCCAAAAGTAGAAATGCTTCAAGTTTGTGACCATGTTTTTGCATCCGGTGGTCAACTTTAAAAGGCAAAGAGATTGTTTTCTCTCGTTCTTTCCTTTTCAAAACATGTTGAACAGCTTCAAGTTCCGCTTTTAAAACCTTCCAACTGCTTCTAGAAATATTTCAAAAGATACAGCAAGTCTCACGTAAAATAAATCGGTGTTAAATTGAGAGACCAAATTAAATACCGTCAAATACCCGAGCAAGCTAGAAAATAATCCTGTAACACACTACGTGGCAGCGTATGTTAAGCTCTTAAGCCGTGACAGGTTATCAGCATCGAGCGTGGTTTAAAGTACCCAGGTGAACGGAGAACCTTCGTTCACAGGTTGAGGTAACATGGACTCAAAATGTACTGTATTTAATTATGTACAATAGAATGGCGTGGCATTCTGTCGACTCTGTACTGGAGTGATACACAGAGAGATGCACCTTAAAACATTAATTTATATATAATTTATTTGAATTCGGTATGGAGGTACATTATTTACAAACTACAAATAGGTTTAAAATAATAATAAAAATGTTTTAAAGTATCAAAAGAATTACACAGTGTCAAAAAATTTGTTCACATCAAATTGAAATTATTTTCTGCATGCACTGTCTCATTGGCGTGAGTCGAATATGCAACTGTAGTATAAAGCTGGTTTTAGATTTTTCTTTAAATCCAGCTTTCAAATCTTCGACCACCTGGGTTTTCCATTTATTCCGCAAATATTGTAAGTTGACTACAACGCACAATTGCACATCATATCAAACAACAGCATTCAATGCAACAAAATTTTAATTTTAGAGGGAAACTCAACAAAACGAAATTGGAGATGACGCAACGGCTCAAATTCTTAAGAAAACCGTTTATACTCTTATATAAGGAAACAGAATCCCTTCTCCTTAAGGTTCTTGTGTACGGAAATTGTGCATCTTTTCCCCCTCTCGCCGTTTCCTTACAATTAATTTGTTACGAATGCCTCCAGACTTAAATTTCCCTCGGGGTATTTGACAAACCGTTACCATTTCGTATCTTTGTTAGTTTCCCCGTATATAGTCCTGCCTTTATTAGACGGTATGTTAGTAAAGGAATACGGAGTTTTGTTTGTAATTTGTGACCTTATATAGTTTTAAAGATTGCCCTTTTAACACGTTTATTGCCAAGCCAAAATGCTGAACTTATATACAACATTAGTTTTAGTATATACGAAACCTGATACACGTGTCTAGTAGTTTTATGTAAAGTCTAGGTAAAAAATTTCAAAACCGTATCATGAAAAATCTCAAAGTTATAAGCTTGTTCTGTTACCTAGTTGTCTGCACAAAAACGTTGTCACCACGCAGCACGCGCCTCCAGCGTCGTCTTGAGCTCACTGATAACAATAATTTGGCAGTAGGTACCTAAATTATTGCGATAGGTACTCAAAGTCGCTCGGTGTCCAACTTTTAACTTTTTTAAATATTTTTGGGAAAAAAAAAATGGTTTAAAAATTATTGGAATCGATTCAGTTACTTATTCTGAACAAACTATATTCAGGTTTCGCATATACTAAAAATAATGTTGTAGATGGCCAAAATAAAAAAATCGTTGAATGTCTTCCTTAGTGGCCAATACAATTATCAGAACCCAATACGCTGCGGCCTCTATTTTATGGCTTGTACATAATTGAAAGACACCATCACGGGACGGCGCGTGAACGGCCTCAGCATAACAGGCTCCTTCACGCGACGTCGACGTCGAAGTGTTAACTAAAGTATTCCAGGATTGTCGTAATTGAAAACTATCTTGAACTTCAAATACCAAAGTAGAACTATTTAGCACAGAAATCTATCTAGTCTGTCGGAAGATTTGGTACAACTATAAACTCTAGTTAACTCAGAATTTTGACGCAGAAATGCTGATATTACTTTACTTTAATCAAGCTTCATGTTTCTTTGCCTTTCCTGCATGTGCTTATTTTTGCGGATGGGACGGCGGTGCTGCATGCAAGCCAAGCCTGGTATTTTTTTTCGCGAACATTTAATGTCATGGATTTCTGCCTAGTAACGCCTGATTCCAGAACAGACTAATTAAACTTCAAATCTAGCCCAAGAACAAGTGTACTAGAACATATTATTTATTCAAACGGGCGAGGATACTCAAGTAGCCAGGCACTTATTGAAATTGCTTCTAAAATTGTAACTGAAGAAAACTTTAGGCAACAAAATGCCTGGAATTTCGACAACACTTCGGATAGACCCTTTCCAGTAATCCTTAAAGTTTATCGGAGTAATAACACTTCAAGCGGTATCGGATAGATTCTTGATGTTTGAACAAAAACTTTAAATGTTAATCTGCTCTCTCATCAACCTTTAGTAAAGTTTCTTAAACTTTATCTAACGTTACTTATTCATGCGATCAAAAAAGACTTTGATCTTCAAGAACAATATTTATTCTGTCGACTCTAGTCATTTTTAGTCCGTGAATTCAACTTATACGCATATTTATATGGATAAAACTGTACCCTTACCTCCTCTCAGCTGTTGCCGCGTCATGTAGGAACCACTTCCTCGGAAAAGGGATTATAAAAGTGCTAAAATTTATGCTCGCGTAGAGAGGGGACCATTTCTTTCTACTTTACTGCTGTTACTAATGTTTCGTTTTACGTGCTTTTGTTTATCGTTTGTACTTAAGCTGTTAAATGTACTCTATCTGGTTTATTGTACCTTTATTGTTCCAAAAACCAAAAACAGTGGTTGGCCCACTGTTGTTCAGTAATTACATTTTGTTCTTTACTTTTTATATCATCTATAAAACTCATATTATTGTTTAATTCATACAGTATCTGAAAGACAACACTTTCAACGACACGTATTCTATTGCCAATAAAAAAATTCAAAGATCTACTTACGTGTACAATGCCTCGGCTCATCGGAGGAGTCCCCGCAATCGTTTGACCCATCACAGTATCGATTAATCGGTATACATTTCTTATTCGTACACAAGTACTCGGAGATGCGGCATCGAGTATCGTTCCCATGGAGTACTGGCAGAAGTTCAGGCTCCGGTATATCTTTGGGACTATCTCTTTGGTATATATTGTTGTATGTTTCTCTGGTCTTCGGTGCATCGGTGACGATATCGCAGTCGGTGAGGTTGAGAAGCGTAGCAATGATAATTCCAAGGCCTAAGGCTATGTTGCTGAAACCTGAAACAATAGAAAGGCTATGTAAGTTTGGGTGACATTACAAAATTGAACCAATACCGTTTTATCTCAGAATTAAACTGAACCCATTGTTAAATATGTTGTAAAGATAAATCAGGTCTTTTATTCCATTGGACATCTTTATCTCTATAATGTTCTTAACATGAAACAGAAACGTCATAATCCGCAAAAAAGGTAACGTGAAATTGCAGAATACTGTCAAACTTCGTGCAATTAAAACATCACAGATCAGTAAAAACAAAATGTTGGTAATTTTATGAAAAACATCCAAATGAAAAATAAAGACGGTCTTTGTAATTTTCCCTTCAACCTTCTTAGGAATCAAACAAATAAATTCAGCTTGTAAAACATTCAAATTAAAAACTTCGATTTTTTGACGACCTTTTATTCTTTTCTGCTTTTAATACCTGTAAATATTTTTATTTTGTTAATGATAGATATCTAGAGATATCTAATAGATATCTAGAGATATCTAACAGATATCTAGTATTATCTAGGTAGTTAAATAGATATCTTCTTCTTAATAAAAGTTTAAACCAAAATCTTCATGAATTGTTTGTTACTCCTTCACCATCTTTTCACTTTGTTCAATTACTATTACCACTATTTACTGCAAACAACAGAGTATCGGTCTCAGCGTATTAAGGTACGGCAAACATAGGAGCAGGTTACACAAGTTGATTAGAAACATAAGCAAACAGAGTGTGTAAGATCATGTTTGCTTTTAATTTCGGTTTGTTGTAATCATGCCCTTATTTATCGCCCTCCAGTCTTATTTGATAACAATATTGTTTTTGAAAGGGATAATGGTATCGTACCTTTTATATTTAATGTGTATAATGGGTGTAAAAGTACCCTTAACGAAACCGAAATGCACTTGTTCTCCCCGTCATCGTCATTGAGATCATTTTTTTGTTCTAGATCATACCTGGGCACCTCTAGTTACGGAGATATTGGGGGTCAAAGTTTCAACTTTTTCACAAGTTTTTTTTTAGATACAAGGTTTTAAAGTTATTACTTTACTTTAAATACGGCCACGACGCGCGTTCTATACTATACATACAACGTTTTGAGTGCGTTAAATTAGTCCTACCGTATTGATTTTTCACCTAAAAAGAGTTAGTTAGTTTGATGTAGAGATTGCTTGGTTGACTGACGGCTTTGTGAAGGGTCTGTTTACACCTTTTAGGTGTACTATGCAACGTGGTGTCGAAAATGAGACATTGTTCTTCAAAATTGATCAGCAATAATGTTGTGTTTAGATCAAACCAATCCCTTATCCGATCAATACTACTTATGACTCTGGAATCCTAGGACCCAGTGGCCGCACACCAAATCTTTACTCCAATAAGTTCACTGACGATCTGCCACATTTCACCCTTATATCCTAAGTAATAAGGTTCAAAAGTGGTCGATCGTCTGTGGACTCGGTGGTACAAAACAAACCTTACAAAGATCAAAAACAAGACATCAACTACCAATGCATTTAAACCACCGCAGCCAACCATTTTAATAAAAAACAGTATTCAATAGAGCTCCACAAAAACAACTTTTCAATATAAACCTCGTTCATCTCAGCAACTAGAAAAGTTCTTGTTCCCCCGGGTTTCGACTGAATAGCCGTATTTTAAGAGAAACTGTCATCAATCTTCTTTGGGACTGCCTCGATGACATCTTTTCATGCTTTCCGTGTTCTGTATTGAAACGAGTTGAATAGACTAATTCAGTGTTTCTCAAAATTGTCCAGTGCAGATATGACGTTATTAATAGTAGTGATGGACGATATAGGGGGGTACATAGTTGACTTTTGGCTATAGATAGATAAAAAAATATATAGGGTGAGATAATGGAGGTTTCATCGACGGTGTTTATATTAAAAGCGAAGATAACATTATATACAGTTCAATGTTTTGGAGAAATTGGCACTTGATATCGCGGCATAGTCTTTTTGGGTTCTGAACGAAACTATTCGCGAATCCCAGCAGGATTAAGCTATGTAAAAAGGTGTTTGTGCATTGAAATGTTGAATGTGATTTTTGCATAACATCTTATAAGCTAAAGAATAACTGCCGCTCGGATCGATCTTTAGGTTAAGCCGTGCTTGCCTAGGTTGGTCTGCGGATGGGTGACCTATTATACACACCGAGTTGCCTCCGTGCCTCTGAAAGAACGTTAAGCCGTTGGTTCCGGCTGTCATTTGTAGATATTTGACAGTCGTAACAGGTAGTCAGTGGCCCAAAAAGTCTGACAACTAGTCTTACCCAGGGTTATTGTATTACCTAGTACTGACTGGGTTGTGGAGGTCAGATAGGCAGTCGCTCCATGTAAAATACTGGTATTCAGGGTATTGGGAAAAGGCAGGCAGATGATGATCTTATAAAAGAAAAATTGTTTTGCAACTTGTATCTATTCGAAAACCATACGTGGAGCATCCAAATGTCCATCCAGTTAGGCATGTATGCCATATTACTCTTCTACTTCGCAATCAATTCAATACGAACCAAGTCCAAAGAAGGAACAATGAAAGTGAGATCTATTAGACAGCGGAGTGGAATCGTTACTTTAGTGTGAAGTGAGGATTAATGTCCTTTGGACATCACGTAGACTACATTGGTCTTAACAGTAACCTACACGATAAGAAGGTAAGTCATTTCGATATCAAACATAAATTGTCAATAATTATAGTCACTTTTAAACGCTGTTTTAAGCTTTCACGGTTTACAACTAAACTTATACTGTCTGTCGTGTCTGTCAATATCGGGAACACAAAATAATGAACAATCACGGAAGATATCCCGTAATTGACAGTATAAGTATAGTCACTTTTGTCGATTTTGAGGATATGAGGAGTAGGGCGTATAGTTCTCTCGACTGAAAAGAGGATTCCCTGACCAGACAGGTGATGTGTCTGGTAGGCTACTCTGCACAAACGGTTGTTGTGTACATATCTCGCGGATAACTATGATGGCGCCATGCAGGATTCTTAGTTGTTAATTTGATTTGTCATAGGTGTCACTAACGCTTTATTTGTCAATTTGACTATGTTCGCTAATTGAAGTCTGTCAGCTTGACCACGTTGTTCTTTTTCACCCTGTTTTACATCCGTCACATCACCATCATACCCCCCCCCCCCTCCCTGATTTGATGGTGACCTCAGGTAAAGTTAAAAACCAGCGTGGGGCACTATAAACCGACCGCTTTAATGAGTCCTCCGCCTTGCCCAATCAAAGGTACATTAAGCGTCCACAAAGTCCTAACAATATCCCACAGGTTATTTGCTTTAAAATAACCATAATCTACGTAGGTATTATGATACTAATTGAACCAAGACGTGACCAACCTTCAGAATATTCCATTTTGATACCTTCGCGAGGACTCATTAAAGCGGTCGGTCTATAGCTGCTCGGTAGTTTGCACTTTGAACTGGGCCTATTTGGTACCGCTGTGAGACACACAACATTTTATCTGCTTTTCTATTTAGATTTAAGTTTTTTTTGTGCACTTGTGACATTTTCCAAATAAATATGTTTTCTTTCGTTCTTTTTCTTTCTTAACTTCGCAACGAATTTATTTTGAAGTGTTTTCACTATCACTTAAAGAATTTATACCAGAAAGTGTATGAGCATCAAACCCTGATATAAAACTCGGAAAGAAATCCCGAAGTTTCCCGATGTCAAGTCGTATAACCTTGCGAAACATCGGGTCACTAATCCTACAATCCGACTTCCTACAAATATTGTAAATGAAAAGAAAATTTGTGAAGATGTCTGGATGTCAGGATGTTTGTTACTCTTTCACGCAAAAACTACTGATCGGATTTGAATGAAATTTGGCACACAGATAATTCATAAACTGGATTAACACATAAAATACCTTTTATCCCAGTAATACGATGCCGTGGGACAAATTACATAATTCAAGGCGATTGTCAGTGTAACTATTACGTCTGCTCCGCGGGCAATTAACGTCATTTCTTGTGCTCACAGAATGACCTATTTACTTTGGACCACTGTACAAGTAAACCCTATATACACAGTATGCACTGAATTTACTGTATTCATAGTAGGAACCTTTAATATTTTAAAGTGAAACTTTTATTACATCGTCTCAAATTTTTTGGTCTGTGTATCGCATGTCGCGTGACGGTCGGCCGCGGAGTAGGGATAAAGTGAAAGGCGCTCGTCAGAGCAGCCGAGGCCAATATGGCGGCGTCTATAGTTCCATCAGCTGACCGAGTAGTGTATAGACTATTACTCATTTGTGCCAGTGCTCCACGCTAATTTGTTTGTTTTTTTTTTGTCAGTGTTTAATGTAAATGTTGTTATTTATTTGCAAAAAGTTTCACTTTTACCGTGGTTTCATAAAACCACACAATCCTTTTTTTATTATTATAAACTCCGAGCCATAAACAAGGCAATAATATTTATAACCTAGCTCAGTGAAACCGTGCTTCGTTTAAATAAAGCATTAGCTTATTATTATGCTAGTAGTTGCAGGTTAGTAGTCCAACGTTTTATGAACTGTATAAAAATATTTTCAGATTCTGATTTCCCCGGCGACTCAAACATACGGAAAAGGCTGTTTTAAAATGAGTGTGAGTTTGCATATTATAAAAATATAAACGTACTAGAAACTGACGAAAGCTTGCGTTTTATTTCCTAATGGACTTAGCAATGTTGCAGTAAATATTCGAAATTAGTTTTCATATAACATAACATCACGCCTGTAATCCCCGAAGGGTTAGGCAGAAGTGCACGCACTAGTACACCAATATTTCCACCAGTTATGTTTTAAGTCCTATATAATAGACTCTATCGTATAGATGGCATCCAGACACCGTGGCTGCTACAGAGAAATTCCTGATGGGAAAAACACAATAACACTTTGTCCGACCTGAGAATCGAACCCAGGACCGTTAGCAGTCGCGTTTGCAAACACTAGACCAACGAGGCAGTCAAATTAGTTTTCATTTGAACACATCACGCCTGTTATAACTCAAAGGGTTAGGCAAAGACCTACTCTCTCAGGACCAACTTCACTCAAAAGGCTTTTAATGCTCTTCGCGTCCAGTACAATAATGCATTCAGGATGCTGTTGGGGCTGAGGGATGTTCGCGGACGCCCAGACTGACAGCTTCGCTGCAATCAGACGCAGCAGCGTCCTTGTTGCGCAGGGCGCATACCAGTATCAACAGTTACCTGAATAAACACTGTTTTAAGCTTTCACGGTTTACAACAAAAAGAGAAAGAAAGAGAGTAGATAGATTTGTCTGCTCTTAACAATTTATTTTACATCCACCCGCATTCTCCAGTCAACCCGCGATCATGGCGCTTGCAACAGCGCCGAAATATCAGGAGCTCAAAATAATGAACCATCACGGAAGATATCCCGTAAGTGACAGTACAAGTTAGTAACCTGAATGCATTTCCAACAAACTGGATTGTCCTATTAGTATTTAAGTCAGCTACATGCTCTTGTAAATATCTTTAATGTCTACTAACATAGTCGTTAAGTTTTTAAATGATTATGCACTAACGTATAATTATGGAATTTTATTCTGAAATAAAAAGATCATCATTCTCTTGCCCTTATCCCAGTTCATTTGGGGTCGGCGCAGTATGTCTTCTTCTTCCATACTTCTCTATTACTCGCCATTTCATCAGACACCTCGAGATCATGATGATGATGAGATGAGATGTATTTTATTCTACAGTATACATTTCGCCATTTAATTTTATCACCGTAATAGGGACGACCCTATTGTCATAAACCCGGTAGGTATCTAGACTACAGAAAGCTAATGAGAAACAATTTTTCGTTTGAATTTAATTTTAGGGTAAATGATAGCAATAATTTGGTGGATTTGGGGCAAAAGTACTCGTATTAAGATTACCTTCTTATTGTGCGAGAAAATTCAGAGAATGGAGGAGTGGGTGTTATAAGAATATACTGCGAATATAAAGAGAATTGTATTAATTTAATTTTGATACATTATTTTGATGTTAAATTTAGATATAATAGTAGTAGTAATAGTATTGTGTGTGGTGTATTTGTGTTTGATTATTTAATTACTAACATTACTTTTTTAAATGTGCCTATATTAATTATCAATAAAAATCAATCAATTCGTTTAATTCAGGCACAACAATCCATAATTTTGTTAGTAGGTGTTGTTGCGATTATATTTGTGTTTGATTATTTAATTACTAACATTACATTTTTACATTTAAATTAATAATTATCAATCAATCAATTCATTTAATTCAGACACAACAATCCATAATTTTGTTAGTAGGCACATTTAAAAAAGTAATGTTAGTAATTAAATAATCACACACAAATACACACCACATAATATTATTATAACTAAATTTAACATTGCAACAATATTATAATTATTAATTCAATTTATAAGCTCAAACTCATTAACATTCTCTTGCCCTATTCTCAATTCATTTGGGATGAGCACAGTATTTTTAGTTCTTCCATAATTCTCCATTACTCTTTCTCTATTTCACTCCATATCATCTTTCTGAAGTAGGTACATTTTTTTTTTCTAATAAAGACAGTTTCAGAAACATCGGTGTCATAATAAATTGAAGGGAGATTCTTCACATCCCTTGACAGAGTACGGTGAGACGTGGGTGGGTGGCAGTGTTTTGATTTCAGGACATCTTACCCTACGCAATGATATTATAAAGAAAGATACGCTACGTTCATACTGACCGGCGTTCAAATATTGTTGCGTTGTTACAACTGCGATAGATGATACAGAAAGAGATAGCTATTGCGCTTGAAGTACTTAAATCACGACAATTGTCTGAATTTGTCTCCAACAATTTGCGCGCGCTAGTGTGATATCTACCTCTTTTTATTTATACTATCATTGACCCTACACACATTCTATAAATGGTTTGAGCGACGTCAATGGCTATCTTTTTTATGAATCAACTTTGAGTAGATGAAACAACTAGTTGGTCAGAGAAGTCGAGGCCGGCCGAAGGTCATATGGTTGGATGGCATAGACTAAGATTTAAGAACTATTGAATAGAAAAAGCCAGTAAGTAGGTTACAATGGAAAAATTTGTTCGATAGGCTAAAGCCCATCTGAATCTGTAAAGCATCAGATGATGATGATGATGAGATTAAACAACCCGTTATATTTATTTCTTATTAAGTTAGGATTTAGATCTACAGTTTCACAATCATATTAGAAATTCATTAAGAAAGTCTGCCTGCTATAATTAATGTTAATGGTTTTTGACGACTTAGACCTTTACTGTAAAGAATTCTATTTATCATTTTCAATTCACGAAAGTTGAAAAGTACTTAAAATATTTAAATTACCAAAGGGTGTTACCACACCATTCGATCAACCCCCGATCACCAATCGATCGATGGTAGAAATGACGACGATCGATCAATTGGTGTTGTAGAAACTGACGTCGACTTTTCCATTGTACCATCGACCGATGGCCTCGATTGACGATCGATCGATTGGTGGAACACCCAAAAGCTTAATTTTTTAATAACAAATTTTTAATAATCGGTCAGAAGGACCAACCTCGGTTAAAGAACTTTCATATTATGTACTGTCAACTTCCCAATGCAAATATTATCATCATCTTCCTGCCGTTGTCCCGTATTACTTGGGGTCGGCGCAACATATTTTTTCCTTCCATTCTCCGTCAGCTGTCACCCTATCAAAGGGGCATAAGTCGAAAAATTGCCTTTTTGTGACCTTATGAGAAGTAATACCTTTATGACTTACTATGATTTCTGCCATTTATTGCAAGAGTAAGTAACTTTTCCTTATAATATTGCCATAAAAAGCTCGAGGTCGACGAGCAAGCCCAACATTTCCGCGCGGATAAACGGAAAAATATCAATTAATCATAAATTCTTTTGTTTTCCCCGTTCTATTGTCATGTATTCACAGAATATCTTTATTATACAGGATGACTGGGCGTTTTAAACATTTATTTTGGCTACTGAAAACCTCGAAACAATATCAGTTAAAGGATTTAATCCGGGCGCTGTTTTAAATATATCACACACCTTTTTAATTTTGGATAAAGTGCTTATTTTTGTACTTAGGATGGCAAAAAAAGAATTGGTTAAAATCGTCACACTGTTTTTTGTGTACGCTTCATATCTTTATCTTTACATAGTATAAAACAAAGTCACTCCCGCTGTTTGTACGCTTAGATCTTTTAAACTACGCAACGGATTTTAATGCAGTTTTCAGCAATAGATAGAGTGATTCAAAAGGAAGGTTTATATGTATTTTGCACCCGTGCAAAGCCGGGGCGGGATAGAATAAAAACATGTTTGCTAGACTTTTCTATAAACAAATTTCAAACATTCTCAGCTATGCACGACTGACAGTAAAACTTAAAGTAGTTAACATCAACATTTCCCGTCTCCGTAGATACCAGGATTCCATAAACGCTTAGTAGATGTCAACGTCCAATCACGTTACCTAAATAAGTCCCTATTCATACCATTCAGAGCATCTCATGACATGCCGTCCTACAATAATTGTATGGACCTCATACACCCTTGTCAAAGGAAGCTTGATCTAGGAGCGATAAGTCATTTGGATTGATAGCAGCGTTCAGGGGATCTATTTAGGAGTTATGTGTGACAGTTGGATGATATAATAGGTACGTGGGGTATATTATATTATTGTATGTCAGGATAGGTTTGTTTGTTTCTGGAATTGTTGAATTTTAGGTTAATATGGTTTTGTGGGTCGAGTTTCTGAATTAGGTATGCTGACGCTCTGTTATCAGATTAATATTGTGTCATTTTAATCTGAAACAGAGCGTACACTAACTACTTGAAATATATGCCTTGACTTTGCATTATGCAATGAAGTTAAAAAAAAACTTTTTTGAACTACCTACTTTTAATTAATTGTTTCTAAAAGGACACAAGCCATTTTGTACTTGTAAAGTATGCAGAATATAGTGCTTTTCGAATATTCTTTATCGTGTGGTTGGTGCCTAACCTGGTGCCAGAGTTTTTATGCCGCGCATGGGTCTCGGACTTGGCTTTACATGCCGTCGGGAAATATCTCTCAAGCACGCTGGTTTCCTCACGATGTTTTCCTTCACCGAAGCAAGTGATAACATACAATACGCACATGAATCCGAAAAATCAGAGGTGCATGTCTGGGGTTCGAACTTGAGACCAAATACTTTGCAGTCCGACGGTTACACCACTAGGCTATCACTGATATTAGAAATGAGTACAACCCATAGCTTAAAACCCAAACGAAAGTGACATTAGTTATAGGTATTACGCATATTTTTAAAAATAATGACCTCATACTTTTCCACAATACAAATACAGGTCACTAAAGAATGTAAATTAGTATTAAAAATAAGTTGCAGGTTGCAGGTCATTCGAGCACCATTCTGGCTTTAAAGTCGAGTAATATACAACTTTTGCGGTTAGCACGCGAGTCCTAGCAGCTTTTTAGAAGACTGTTTGAGGCCACGCTAGCAACATTCACTGTTAGTTTTTAGTAAAATTTATTTTATTTTTAAACAAGATTTTTTTTCCAGTTCATTTGAAAAACACTTTTGTAAAGTATGCTTTTAAGTTCATTTCGTTTTAATCTAGGATTATGAGGACCTAGAGATGCAATGTCGTTAGTAAAAAAATAATAACTATGTAAGCACTTTTACATACGTACTTACTTACTTTTAAACAATAAAGGCATATTTGAGTTACAATATAGTTATTAAGTAGAGTAAACAAACTATATACATTATTAATTAAAAACTATTAAATAAACTAACAACAAACTATAAAAGGGCATCGAAAAACTCCTCCTCAACGCTGTCAGCTACAATTATCATATAACTAACATTAAATACAGAAATACAAAAAAAAAAATTAAACGTTAACTTTCAACCCAAAACTATACTTAAAAATAATAATCTGTTAAAACTATCAACTTTAGCTAGAAAATCTTCTTTGTATTCGAAGCCTACCAACTGACCCCGCGCTCCTAGTGTTTGCTTTGTGTGTCCACTAGGCCAGCGTGTGTGTAATTCATGGAAGTTTGCCCACACTTTCCGACCCACCTGTTTGTTCAGCCGATGAAACGGACGCCCGGTAACAAAATAAAACTGTTAATAATTGAATAGCGTTTTTAATGGCCACACATTGTTGCTGTTAAATGGTTTTAATATTGTCTGGGTATGTTTTAGGTGGAATATTATATGAAACTGGATCAGATGAGTTTTAATATTTAAGGTAGCTATAGTAAACTCATGAATACACTTAATTATATTAAAGTTTTCATAATTGAAACAGATCAATCCGTAAGCAATCTTTAGTATGTTGTTATTATAGAATATTCGACCCGGACTCCACCAAAGTGGAGACGAGCGGTGCGGTGCGGAGACGTACAAGATTGAACCAATGTTGTCCGGGCCTAAAACCAACTAGACGGCCTAGAGAAGAGGCTTTCAAACTTTCAGTAGATTTAACGTAAGTTATAGAGATCTATGCTCTGGAATGGGAAACTACAGTAGGTAATTTCCTAGTTAATATGCCTTGTGACTGGGACATCAGGATCATTTTTATTGTTGTCTTTGTTTCGAGAATATTCAAAACTAACTTGAAATAAAATATGATTTTTACTTTGATTGCTGACATAACGTAATTCGTGTAAGCCCTCTTTCTTATCGTAGGTCAAAACGTAAACGACAAAACTTGTGAAAAATTCAATGTTAAAAAATAAATAAAAACCGATTACCCAGCAAAAACCCTTAGCACTCTCTCAGCAAAACCTAAAGCACTTAGTTAACGAGTGGAATTAACACGTGAAGCTCGTATTAACGGCCATTAAGTAAATTGGATGCTAATTCAAGTAGTGTTCTGACGGTATTACGGGAATTCCGACTACAGATTTGAGGTAAAAGTATCAAACTATGTTGAGCGCGATATGCGCTGAGCCAAAACTGACAATTTATTTCTGGGATTTTGAGGGATGAAAAGAGGTTAGATGTCGTAGTTAGTCTTTACTAATATTATAGAGAGGTAAAATTTGTTTGTAAGTTTGTATGCAGGGGATAATTTCTGGAACTAATGATCCAAATCTGAAAAATTCTATCATTGGCAGAAATTTACATTATTCGTGGGTGCTATAGGCTATAAATTATATTTATATCATGCGTATTAGCCGAGTTATCACAATGATTGCGGACGAAGTCGTGGGCGAAGTGCTAGTTATCTATATACTGTTCCTCCTACTTCTTCAAGATTTTTAAACGCAAAGATACCTTTGAAAGGGCTGAAGAAATATTGACTGGTCATGGCCATTTGAAACGTCAATTCGAAAAGATTGTAGCTATTCAGAGAAACAACCCTGCGACAGTCGAACGGACGGACAGACAGCGGAGACATACTAATAGGGTCCCGCTGGCACCGTTTAGGTACGGAACCATAAAACCTAATACATCAATACAATAATGATTTAATGAATTGATGATTATAGAAATAGGGTAGGTCAGTATTTTGGAGCACAAAAGGGATGAATGAAAGACATTTGCATGTGGCTGATATGAGAATGCTAAGGGGGATGTGTTTTCATGGGCCTCGGAATGCGCCACCGTCGGGATCCCTACTGACGGCGGGAGGGGTTTCCATCGGCGTCGGGTCGACGCTGAAGTACCTGGGACTCGTCCTCGACAGCCGGTGTGTGGGGGATGTGTTGAAATATGAATATTACGCGAATCGAAAAAATAAAAAATGGGTACGTAAGAGGAAGCCTGAAAGTGGTGCTGGTGACTGAAAAGTTGTGTGGTAATCATGTGATGAGGAGGCATGAGGAAAATGTCGTGAGGAAAGTTTTGAGTATGAATGTGGATGGGTATAACAGTAGAGGAAGACCAAAGAAACGATGGATAGACTGTGTGAAGGATGATATGCCACGAAAAGAGGTGTCTGATGAGATGACGAGTAATCGACACCAAATGAATTAGGATAAGCGCAAGAGAATGATGATGATTATAGAAATAGGATGTTACCTCAACGAGGTAAAATGTTCAGCTTTAGACGGTATTACAAGATTGCGGACCGTGAGGATTGGACACGGATTGGAGATAAAAGTATCAAACTATGTTACGTGACCGAGGCTTTACTGCTAAACTTATGTGGGTAAGACTTTCGTGTTGAAAGGGTATCTGATTTTGTGGGAGCTAAGTATTTGATAAAAATGTAAGATTATTATAAACAGAGAAACGGATAACAATGTAGGAGTGGCTATACTAGACATTTTATCAGGGATAACGATACATAGGTTATCCTATATAATGATTTCGATGATACTTTCGCACAAGGCCTTGAAAATTTGCAATCTCATTTAAAGTATATAATAGCTTTGCAACGACTTCCTACTTCCTATTTGGTCTTGACTGTACATATTGTTGGCCACTTGCTTTAAAAGGTACTGACAATATCCGAAGTAGGCATGCTGCGATTAGAATAATGTATTAAGACTTTTTTTGGCAATATGCGATTGTTGGCATCACGCGATGTAATGTATGGTGGTTTCAAAATGTTGGCATCGTGCTACCGATTACACGAAAGTACAAAAAAGTAGTCATAGTACAAAAGTAGGCATAGTGCTACGAAATCTTCTAGCTCACATTCAATTGGTATCTTCCTAAACGAAATCAGAGTCTGTTTGTTAAAATAATATTCAATATTTAAAACACATCGCCAAGCGGTTGGTCAATTCTTTTCGTGACCAGAAGGCTGGATTATGTTTTGGCCAAAAAAATCAGCATTGCCATTTAACGAGGTAAAATGTTGCTAGCCTTCTGGGACAGCGATGCGGACGTATTTTTTGACGTCCTTTAATTCATTTCTGCTCTTGATACATTTTTGAACCCTTTAAAATATGTTATCGACTAGATCTCATCCAAAAATCTTAATAAGTGAACCCTATAATATACTTCATTTTAAAAAAGTACCATATTAGTCGTTTAAAGTGGTGCCTAGTAGTTATAGCCAGATTTGAAAAAAAAAAACACTAACAAATAAATCTATCAAGACTTTGAACTTTAATGTCGCAATAATAGGAGGGTATCCTACCTACACATTCCTGACTTGCATTACGTCATCGGATGACTGCATCCCAGATATGCAAGTCGATCCCACAGAAATTGATAACGTAGTATTGGTAACTTGAATTCCTAGAGCTTGCTTATCCACGTGAATCTAATTGGATAGGTATTGTGTTTGACTGTAGCAGGAAATTCTCTGTCGTCCTTTGAAATTATAGGTAGGCCTACGTCATTCTCTTGTACTAACTGAACCAACCGACGCTCGATCTTAATAAATCTACATCTCGATGGCATGTATTAAAAAATACACAAGAATATTTGGTGCCTGGTCGATTAAGCGGAGAAAATTAACAATGTCCTATCAGCTTAGACTGTCTCGTTGGTCGAGTGGTCACAACTGCTGAGCATGAGGTCCTGGGTTCGATTCTATAACACTGTAGAGTTTTTTCACCTAGATCTTTCTCAGTAGTAGCCATGGAATCTAGACTCTTGCCCGGTTGATGGCAATAGGTTCGACCCCTAATAAAGGGTTTTTCAATAGGCCCGTGGCGGCCAATTTGTTTTGGTGATATCTATCAAATCTTTTGTTTATTATTCAGTTACTTATGCCAAAACCATGGAAAGTTACACGATTGCACGGCACGTTCAAATGCTAAAAGTTTATTATCAAAATGAGTGTTCGTTAGTGCAAATGCGCGCATTGCGTCCATTTCACGGCAGACGTGGTGGCTCTCCACAGTCGACTCTTCACGTTTGGTGGCCAAATTTGAGGCGACCGGTTCGGTAAATAATCAGCCAACACCCGTACGTTTAAGGAACTCAAGATCGGCCGAGAACATCGTCGCGATACGTGAAAGTATACAGCAGAACCCGAGGCAGTCGATTCGATGAAGAAGAGACATTGAAAATTGGACCACTCGGATCCGTGCCACTGTAAGAAGCCGAGATGGGCATTTGAACGATCTCATATTCTACACTTAATGGCACATGTGGGCCTTTCAAATAAAAAAAGAATTTTGTTAATATCTCACACACAGCTTGTTTTATTTCATTTCAACATCTACCCGCCCTTTTTTTTTTTTTTTTTCTAAATGGCATCTCGCAGGTCAGCCTAAGAGGCTGTCGCTGCTCAACCGGACTATCCTGTGGGTGCCTTAAGTGTAAGGCCTCCAGCCAGGGCAAAAAACTTAAAAACTAAGCGACTACACGCTAAGGGCACCCCCTGTGGGGTACGAGCCTCGGCTTAGGGCGTCGCTGGGGGAGGGCAGCAAGGGACAGGCTGGATCTGATTTGAATTATTTAGGGGCTGATTTAATACTACTGGCTCAGTTTCGCGGGCTGGCTCGAGCAAGGGTCGGGGAGGACATCTACCCGCCCTTATTGAAAAATCTACATGGGACTTAAACATAACTGGCAAAATGTGGGTGTAATATAATTAGGTATACCTTTGCCTACCCCGGGAATTATGCGATGTTATGTGGTTCTACCAGCCTCTGTCATTCACAGAGCAAGGAATCGCCGGCAATGCCTAGAGAAGGCAGTACTAATAAAATTGGCGGCGACGGAAATACGTTAAACGCAGAACTACTATCTCGAACCGTCGTAAAGCTCATCAGTTTCTATACATAATTTGTGTCGTAGAGTAAAAGGTGATGGTCCCGGCTGTCATTTCTAGATCTTTGACAGTCGTTATAGTCAGTGGCCCGAAAGTCTGACAACCAGCCTTACCAAGGCGTATCGTATTACCCAAGTCTAACTGGGCTGTGGAGATCATATAGGCAGTCACTCCATGTAAAATACTACTGGAATCCGACCCCAACATAGTTGGGAAAAGGCAGATTATGAGTTCGAGCAAAAGGACATGCTTGGTTTGTATGGAAAGTTTCAAAAGTGCCGCGTTTAAAAACGTCCGCCGGGGTATCTCCTTGTCTCACAAGCTGGTCAAAGGCGTTACCATTACCTTCTCCCATTCCGTCGAGCAGTAGGCACGTCTGTGCACCGCAAATGTGTCTCGAAGTTCATACTGCAGTCGGAGCGGTCAATTATTATAAAAAAAACGATCGTTTGTCCCTCGGGGGTATATAGGGTTGTGTCCTAACCGTATATACTATTATTTTAATTAAATTCCACAGGTCCCTTGACATTATAAACATTAGTATGTTTAAGTTTAACACAAAATTCCAGCTCCTAAAACTAAAGGCTGGCCCATAAGGACGAATGTGCGACAGTGGATAAGGACCTCTGCAACACGAATTATAATCCCTAAACAGGATTATGAACTAAGGAGGACTGCTCCAACTTTTGGGGTTATGGCACCTACTTAATGATGTACTGCTCGGGTTTAAAGAGGGTTTTGTTAAGATAGTTGGTGAAGCTACTTGAGCAAAGAGACCCTTTGAAATACTAGGTCCATTTTTTAACATATTCATTTTCACGCTGGTCTCTATTCTAGAGGGTTTGTTTTACCTGTATTATTAAACGCGATCGACACTTCTAAACTGAGTTCAAGCCCTGTTAATGTCTGAATTTTGTGGAATACTGACACTGACAGCATCAGCAGCAGCAGTTGTGGTCTTAAAGTCAGACAACCAGTATTACCAAGAGGTACCGTATTACCTAGAACTAACTGGGTTGTGGAAGACAGATAGGCAGTCGCTCCATGTAAAATACTGGTATTCAGCTACATCCGGTAAGACTGGAAGCCGACCCAACATAGGAAAAAGGCTAGGCAGATGATGATGACTGACACGGACAGTATTTGAAAGCGATTTAGATTTGTTTTCAGTTTCATTGGCGAAATTCCGTCTAATTATAATAAACAGCTTATAACATTCACCACTGAACACTGTATTTCCTAACTCGAGTTTGAAGCAAATTAATAACAAAAAGTATTGTAAAAAGATTATCTATGAGTGTTATAACCGGTTAATACCTCAGTGGGTAATCACGGACTGAAACCGCGAACGCGTTCAGTTAACGAGTTTAACCGATATTCAATACTCATCATTAAATTCAAAACAAAACCGCTCTTATTCAATAATCAAAATATCGTTTAATAAATTATTTTTTAACTTACTGAAACATAGTAGTAATATGAAAAAAGTATTTAATTATTCAACACACACTGAAAACCGAACATGGAATCCTCAAAACAGATTTCCATTGAATAAAATCGAACGTTGTTTCGCTTCAAAACACCAAATAGTGTTTTTAAACTATTACAGGAGGTCGTGGCTAAATAATAAGAGCTGCAAGGCCATATACATTAGTTTTAGTATATGCGAAACCTGATACACGTGTATTTTTATATAAAGAATCTACTTTTTATCCAAAGTTATAAGCTTGTTCTTTTACCTAGTTGTCCGCACAAAATCGTGGTCACCACGCAGCGCGCGCCTCGATAAACACAAAAAGCCCCCAGTGGAAGTGAGATTGGCAGTCGATCCGTGTAAGATACTGGTGTTCAGTTCACAACATAACTGGGAAAAGCTTAGGCAGACATCATCTGCCTAGCCTTTTCCCAACTACGTTGGGGTCGAGAAAAGCTTTGGCAGACGATTTCACAAAACTAAACATGAAATAGGCAGAAACAACGTTATCGAATGAACACAAACGAAAAGGGTACGGTCGAATTCCCAATGGAAATTATGGCAAAATCTAACATTCTACGCAATACTCAATAGATCATTGTGTAAGTGAAAGACGCTTATTTATGACTTTTTCTCGATCACATTTTCTTTCAATATCTGATTGTGTTGTTAGGAAATGTTTCTTAGAAAATATATGGAAATACTATGAAAGCTGCAAAGCTGCTTAGTGGGTGGTACCTTGAAAGGAGTTTTCTGATAAAAAGTAAATATAACAAATTCTTATTATTACTTACTTACACAATAATGGCAGGATATAATTTGTTGGCTATAAAAAGTTAATGTGTTGGAATGATTAAGTACTTTCATGTTATTTTTTTTAATTCGCGAATTCGAGATTCATTTGTTAATATTTTCATAAACATTGCCTTAATCTTCTTCAACAAGAAAGAGGTCAAGCTTGTAATTTTAGATTTAGGAGGATTACTCTGAAACTACTGATCCAATTTCAAAAATTCTTTCACTGATGGAAAGTTACACTATTGCCAAGAGCTATAGAATGTATTTTCCATTGGGGCCATGTCGCGGGTAGAAGCTGGTATCCGATAAGAACTAAACATTACATCGGCTCACCCTTAATTGTGTAATTATGTACTACCTTTTTTAACCTTGTATACATCAGTTACTATTTATTATATTATCTACCAGTAGCGAAGGGTCAATTTTTGTAACAGGTAAGCCGAAGTACATATCTTTAATCGGATTATATGATTTGTCTATAGAAACATGACTGTGCCATTTTTTAAAGGGAATTCGGTAGGAATCGAGTTGTATGGAACCTTCGCCACTGTTACCTACCCATCTTCAAATGACCAAAACAAATTATACCTATCACGACAATAGATTTGACTCGACCCCTGTCAAGACGTCTTCAATTTTGATAAAATCTTCTTGCCCCCATTTCTATCCAAAGTTATTGGTAGGCTATCAGATCTGTACAAGTTCCTTATTGGAAACACGTCAAACGGAAGGTGTGATGGGTCGCGGAAATGTCAGGGTGGAAGACATCTTGAGACATCTGTCACAATGGTTTGGGCGGAGCTTCTCTTGCAGAGGAAAACGTGTGCCATTTCTGAGGGGCACAACACAAGTATTCTACTCGGATTCTTTCGGCAGCAGAATTAAATATTTGTAAATTATATGAACGCTCGGAAAAAAAAATAAAAAAGTTAGTCGGTATAACTCGAATAGTGCCGTGCCGACACAACATGAGTCGAGGATGGTAGATGCCTGACAAAGTAATCGATCCTTGTCGGCTCTGTTGTTCAAAAAAATCTGCCTTATCAAATCCCAATCTGCTGAGCCAAGGAACAGCCCCCCACAAACTGAGAGGGTGCATTCAGCTCCTTATTTTGAATCATTTGCCACCGGAATTTTACTCCGGTTTTTTTTTTTTTTTCAGTTACTATTCCTTTATTTCAATGTAAAATTACATTCCCTGTACGGAGCACTCCATTTATGTAAATAATACGGCTAAAATCAAAAACTCTACAATGGATGTTGAAATACTCTAACGAACGCTGTGTGATATCAGCTGTTCACTAATTGCCTAGCTACAGAGTTCATCGAACTCGTCGTCGCACTTGCCGTTCGCTACGTGCGTTTTGCCACGGTAATGCTACATTGCACATGAGGATAAAACAAATCAAATTTATTGGATTTCCATAACATTCCTGAAATAATTTCTTGTACTGGACATCTTAGTATGATATACTGAATTCACCCCATCAGTTTGTGGAGGGCTGTGCCTTACACCCTGTATGTGTGCATCAACCCTAACTTTCAGCGGAAAAAAGCACGCCATTTTTAAGACTTTTTGGACGTGGCCTATCTGTTGAATGTCACACATTCTTTGAGTGCAAGCGTACAACTAACAGCTACAACGGGAACTGTGTCAATATTTCTTTTTGAAATGGATGGCGTTAAATGTTAGCGGAGCTGGTGTGTCGATTTTATGGTTTGGTTTGATGACAGCGTTTTCAGGGATAGATATCATCACAGATACAGATTGTGTCATAGTGATTATGAATTTAACAAATTTGTGGTAGATGTTGTAATTTTTTATTAGAAATTCACTTTAATAAACATAGACTTAATGTAACATCAGGGAACGCCCGCTAACCCGTTGATCCCGGCTGTCATTTGTAGATTCTCTGACAGTCGGATACGGGTAACTAGAAGCTCGAAAGTCTGGCAACCAGCCTTACCTGGAGTTATACAGACGTTTCACGTATAAGCGTGGAAAGTGACCCCAACATAAACATATTATGAATAGGTTTTATGTAACATTATGGAACACTTTCGAAAAATTTAAGTACACCAACCAAAAATTTTTCCCTAATATATTCGCTTTCAAAATCGTTTGCAGTCAAACCCCACCTTGATTGTGGTACAGATGGCCTCTATCTAATGAACAGATTCAGAGGATCTACGGTTTGATTAAATTATTCCATTAACACAGTTTTAGCTGTAATGTTTGTTTAATGGTATCAAATTAATTACATGCCGAGACAGTAAAATGTATATTGAAAAGCATTGTTAGTATGGAGGTCAGATATAAAAAGGTATACCAAAGGTCAGGTAAAATACTGGTACTCAAAATATGGTTTTCGAAAAGTTGAAGGCAGATGACGATAATTTGAAAGTAGACGGAAACTGAGATGTAAGATACATTGTTTATTCTTGCCAATTCACATTTGTTGGAATTAAGACAGGCTATTTAATCGACCGATATAATTTTAATATAATAGTAGGTACCCACTTATCATTTACCACTAGAAACGGGATATTTACCATGTTTACTGTCTGTGGTTTTAGGTACCCACTTGTATAATCGGTTTTTTTTTTCTTTGTTTAATTATTTGTATGTCAATTGGCAAAACATAGCGCACAACCTAATTTTTAAGATCTTGCTTGTAATACTACCTATGTTTATGAATAAATGATTCTGATTCTGATTCTGACCACAATAAAATAATAAAGATGATATAATAGC
This sequence comes from Noctua fimbriata, assembly GCA_905163415.1. NCBI lineage: Eukaryota > Metazoa > Arthropoda > Insecta > Lepidoptera > Noctuidae > Noctua > Noctua fimbriata. The sequence goes on from LR990930.1 coordinate 5,119,602, forward strand.
TGTTTTTTATTATTTATTACCACTAACATAGTTCTTAAGTACATATTCACTAACCCATTTGGACCTTGTTGTTCGAAATTAAATAATAATAATTTGATTTGATTTGTAATGATGTGCATCATAACAAATACAGATATATTCATCAGAGTTTGAATCTGCTCGTTGTAGCCTTTTTTTTTAAAACCCATCCATGTTCCTTCTTTGCCTTTGTTCCAGGGCCGCGGTGCTCTTTCGAACAGTCCCGGAGCCCTGGCAAGCATCGGCCCATGCGGACTCCTACGCGGTTGCTGACATCTCTTTGAGGCGCGCGTGGAACACGAACGCGCCGTATACTCGTTGCAGCCTCAGTGTTCTACAATATAAGAAGTGCCCAATTCTTCAGTTCAGTTCAGACGTATCATAAATGCACTGCTCTTACAAGAGCTCATTAATTCACTTCATTATTTCAACTGTCAAAATTCGAAATTAAACCATTTTCCCAAAACACGTAAAACAGAAAATTACATTCCACAATAGTTCCTCCCGTCAAGACTTTTCCTCATGATAAATGAGAGAGTTTCTCCTCTCAGTTAATATGATCACGAATGGTAGGAAACAAGACGAGTTCGAAGACTGCCTACTTTCGAAGTTAAGAAGTTAGAGGCACCGTGTCGAGGAACTTCCTTGTCGAATTGTTGGAAACAACACATGAGAATGTTGTTGCAGGCATTGGAGATAAAAGTAATTTGTTGATGTTTAATTTTAACATTTTGAAGTTCTTTTCTGGGAATATCTAAATTATTATGAACAGGAAGTACTGGGGTAGAGTAGAAAGCAAGTCAAATATAAAACTATGATAGTAAAGAGACACACGTTAAAAAGAGATTAACCTTTTGACCGCCATAGTCACATATACGTGACAAGCAAGCGAGGGCCCTGTACGCCAAACGACACAAATATGTGACAAAATGGTCGATGAAGTTGCGGCTTCGCGTGGAGGGTACGCGCGTGCGTTTATGCTCAGAAGGTTTTTTTTTTTTTTTATCAGCCTGCTCTGTCCCACTGCTTGGGCCTCCCCCATTAAGAAAAAAGAAGGTTAAGAAAAGAGAATTTATAACATAACATAACATCACATCAGACCTGTAATCCCCGAAGGGTTAGGCAGTGTCCCCATTAGTACACCCACATTTTGCCAGTTAAGGTTTGTATATTAAGGACTAGACGAGGCTATTGCCATCAACCGGGTATAAATCCAGACTCCGTGGCTGCTACTCTCTAGTACTAATTTCTCTACATTCCTGATGGAAACACCCAATGACACGTGCCCAACTTAGGAATCGAACCCAGGACCTCATGCTCAGTAGTCACACTTGCGACCACTAGACCAACGAATCAATCAACGAAAAGAGAATTAATTTAATAGAAATCCAAAAATCAGGCGATAGTGAGAATGTATTGCCGAATTATTTTAATTGTAGAAGAATAAAGTCCTATTAATCAAAGCATTCGTAAATGTCAAGAAACGTACTGTTCCTAAAGAATTTTATGACAAATCTACCAGGCGTGTAGTAACAATAGGAAGTTTCTCTAATTCTAAAGGATATTCGATAGCACGCTTTACAAAATCGAATGAATTGTTAGAAGATAAAACAGATAAGGGACAAAGACCGGTAACATTTATTGAGATTACAAAGGTCCCTGTGTAAGCCTTTCTGTGCTTATCGGCACTACTGGGTCCTTAATATAAATAACGCTTGTACTTTCGCATATAATTGCTTTCCGCAGTTAAGGGTTGAAAATTAGATTTGTAGATTTTAGGGCCTATCTTACGTTATCTTTCTTTCTGGTCTTCTTTTCTCTTAAAAGTGGCCAGCCTGTCATACTTTTCATACAATCGCTCGTACGTGATTATGCTGTTGTAACACATCCATCTTCGAATTTTTTGAACTAATAGGTATCTTGTGCACTATATCTAGGTTTTTATGAAAGTAAAAAAATAAAAATTTGGAGAAACAAATTCAGTATAACCCTCAAAAATCTGCTGTTTTGTACAAATTTTACCTGAACTTTGGCTGTTGATAATGTACTCATAAATTGTAAAAGTCAAGAAAACATCTTGATATTAACCTTGCACATGTAATGGAGATTCTAAATGAAAAATATGTATTTCACAAACTTATAAGACTTATTAAAAAACACGAATTTCCTGGATCAAGTTTTATGAAATTTCGGACACTAATTTTATATAATGTTATCGTGTTCGGCGGAATGAGGTGCGCGGGAGACGAGTCGTGCGGGGTCGGGGCGAGGTGAGACGGGGGAGTTGAAAGAAAGAAAATCGCCGCTCTGGCTTTGGATGAAAAACCAAGCTTTTCAATTATACTCGCGTTCACGATAGACGAACCGGGAAAGGCCCTCTTAAAATGATCATCTGTCTAGCCTTTTTCCCAACAGTTCTAGTGTTTTCCGAGGTACGTAGGAAACTCGGTATGTAATGGGTGGTCAACCATCCACGGACCTACCTAGGCAAGCGCAGCTTAACGTGGAGATCAACCCGATCGGCTGTTATTATTTAGCCACGAGCTCCTCTTGTTCTCTTAAAATAAAGCAGCAATATCAGATGAATGTTTCGATAATCATCGCAGACCCATTTTCTTAGCAGCATCTGTTATCAAACATGGTATTTTCGGAGAATACGCCGTTGAGATTTCCTTTTACAACATGGCTGTACTCCTACTTATGTTAATCGTATATTATGCGAATGTGTACATCATCTAATGGTTTTCCTTCTAAATATATTAACTAAAATCTGTATACCATTTAATATGCGATTAGTTGTTCTCATCTATAATTAAACCTATGAATAAATTGATACGAAACTAAGCAGTTAATCCCCACGTACAGGTAAACGAAAGTTATAGTAATAACAAGCTGTTGTGCGCGACCTTCGTCCGCGTAAAATTATTATAAAAATATTACTTCATTTTTTAAATCGGATTTTGTTTTCTTTTTTGCACAGAACCCTAATACTTTTTCTAAATAATAATTTGACTGTTAATAAGATACTCCTTATAACATCAGCTATCTGCCAGTGAAAGTCTTGTGAAAAACGGTCCAGCCGTTTCGGAGATTAGCCGGAACAAACAGACAGACAGACCGACTGTATACAACATTAGTTTTAGTATATGCTAAACCTGATACACGTGTCTAGTATTTTTATGTAAAGAATCTATGTACAAAATTTCAAAACTGTATCATGAAAAATCACAAAGTTATAAGCTTGTTCTGTTACCTAGTTGTCCGCACAAAAACGCGGTCACCACGCAGCGCGCGCCTCCAGCTTCGTCTTGAGCTCATTGGTAATAATAATTTGGCAGTAGGTACCTAAATTATTGCGATAGGTACTCAAAGTCGCTCGGTATCCAACTTTTTACCTTTTTAAATATTTTTGGGAAAAAATATAACATGGTTTAAAAATTATTGGAATCGATTCAGTTACTTATTCTGAACAAACTATATTCAGGTTTCGCATATACTAAAAATAATGTTGTAGATTCTGAAGGTTTTGATAGGAATGAGATGAATCTAAAGTTTCCGGGTTAAGGGAAACCGATTAAGCTGGATTTCGACTTCGGCAAACTCATTAAGGGCTTAATTGAAGGTCATGGGGCTATCGAATACATAGCAGACCGGAATCTATTCCTAGTTCCAAGGGGCAATTGAGTGCTTATCTCTTATCGACGGCGTATATTGCCGCTCATTTAACTAAACTTCGAAGATCAATCAGTTTGGAAATGAAATAATCTTGTAATATAATAAATAAACTTTGCTAGCAGTAGTGAAGGGTCAATTTTTGTAAGAGGTAAGCCGGAGTACATATCTTTAACATGATAATATTATTTGTCTATGGAATACTGACTGTGCCGTTTTTCAAAGGGAACCCGGTAGGAATGGAGTTGTAAGGAACCTTCGCCACTGCTTGCTAGTATAGAACTGTTCAGGACAATGTCGTGAGGAAAGTTTTAAGTATGAATGTGGATGGGTATAAGAGTAGAGGAAGACCAAAGAAACTATGGATGGACAGTGTGAAGGATGATATGGCAAGAAAGGAAGTCTGATGAGATGTCGAGTATTAGAGAAGTGGAAGAAGAAGATATGCTGCGCCGATCCCAAATGAATTGGGATAAGGGCAAGAGAATGATGATGGAGTATAGAACTGTTCCTGCGCAAATCATCGTGGTTAGTCTTTCCGCAGAAAAAAAAACCAAAGGGTGTGTTAAACTCATAGATATAAAAGTTGTGATAGTTACTGGTTTTCAGCAAGTATTGTGAAAGACTTGTCAAAAACATGTATTGAGGTTGTGTCAGACATGTTTTGTTAACTATTTTGATCAAGTTTTGCATCCAACTAGTTTAACGTGTAAACGAAAACGAAGGAGACTTCACATGAAGAATACCTTACGCGTCCTTGTATGACGCGGGGTTAGAAGGCCCTGGTAAAAACTGAAACGAAGACTAACTAAAAACTGTTACGACCTATTTTTAATTTCTAGTCGAAATATCACCGAGTTTCAACTCATCCAGCCATGCACGCATTTAAATAAATTGACAGAAATATAAAGCGATCACACGTTATTCAAATAAAAGGTCCCACAGTATCTGACTTTTTAGAATCGTAAGTATTTCAACGTACAGCAAACAAATCGTTAGATTCATGGATACGTCCCATAAACCCATGCTTTACGAGGCACTCTCTGATGCTCTGGTTTTTATTGCAACGTGCATGTTTGTTCTGGTACACGATAACTATGCGTGTGTGTTTTTGTGTGGTAAAGCTTTATTGAAGTGGTTTCTACTGCAGTTTAAAATTTCGTGATCCCATCTCTAAGTCGATCCAACCAAGAACTCTGGGTGTATTTCAAGATTGCAACATCTATTATATAGGGTGGAATTTTGTAACCTCACCTGGAGGGAAAGTACTGAAGGGAAAATTTTTAATTAAATTAAAGGATAACCATGAAATCTTATCTTATTGATTCAATGGGACAAGATCAAGCAGTTTTACTCAAAGGTCCATCATTCAGATTACTCATGTTTTTTAGAGAAAGATCCTTATTCATATGTCATAAAAGTACAGAGTGTTATTTTTCGGATGTGCGAGTGTCGTAAGCGAATTTTCGAAAAAATCAATCAAATCAATCAGATCTTCTTTATTTAGAGTACTTTCCCTCCAGGTGAGGTTAAAGAATTGCCTGCCTGTGTATAGATACAACCTTGTATAGTAAACATATTCAGCCCATGTTTTGTGAAAAAGATTGACCATAACCATAAGCCATCACAAGAACCCAGTGCGGGTTGATATTATAACACTAACAAGCAAGCACTTAAGTTCAGGAGATTCCTTCGACCTTCCTCGTAACCAGTTTTATATAAACAACCCAGTAAAAAAACCATACAAAAAGGCTCATACATTTTGCTGAGACTGACACAAATCGCATCAGACATTCAGCTATCCATATCGCGTGACAAAAAACAACGGCTCAGCTAAAGCAACATGGCACGGGTATTAAAACGCGAAGTACGGAGTACGGGGCGACCAAACAACATGAAATTTGAATAATCCGGCTCGCCTGTCCCGCACTGGGCAGCGGAATGACGGCATAACAACATATTCGGTTTCTGTTCAGTGACGTCATATTTTACGGGTTGCTAGAGTGTTGTTACACGAAATATTTGGTACGAATATGTTTAAGTTATGTCGGCTGGACGCAGGCAGCGGTCGTTTTGGCGATGCTTGAGGGCTATGTAGTTAAAGTTCGGACAAATTGCGGACGCGACTCCGGACACCGGACTTTAACAGATCAGATAATGTACTGAAGTATCTATCAGTGCCCAAGACAAAGGTTAAAGCTACTTCTATTGAAAATCAGTTCTCTCTTTTGTACCAGGATATCAGAAATATTAGGATATTTTAAAGCAAACTGTGTTGACAATGAGTGTTGTTGGTAAATTGAATAATATGGAGTCTCATAGTGAGTGATAGCGTACCAAAATAACTATACGAGTTAGATTTGAAACTTATTTTCATAGACGTCATAGATAAAGTAGATATAGGTTAGTTGTTTGTGTAAAGATCAGACTGACGGTACGTCTCTAGTAAAAAAAATCAACAACAAGCCTCCAAAAAATATCAAAAAGTCTTCAATAATAACAAGATCAAGAAAGTGTCTTCAATGAAATTTGAATAATCCATCTTCTTGTTACGCGGGCAGGCCGTCGAATAACAACGTATTATTTCACAGTTGCTACCAGAACTGATGGAAATTGTTTTGACAACATAATTTTATTTAATGCGTATCGAAATAACGATCTCACAATGGCGGCATTACCGACGTACCCGGAGCAGTCAGCCACGCTACTACTACCATGCTTGCTGGCTATATTTTACCACCAGAATGAGTTATTCTTTTTTTATTGCCTCATAAGCGTGCTCTTGAACGTGCTCTTCTCTGTGAATGGGTGACCACGCATTACATACCAAGATACCTCAGTGCCTCGGAAAGCACCTTAAGCCATTGGTCCCGGCTGTCATTTGTAGATCTCTGACAGTTGTTACAGATAGTCAGTGGCATGAAAGTCTCTCTCAATCTTAACAAAAGGGTATTGTACTACCCAGTGCTAACTGGTTTGTGAAGATCAGATAGGCTGTCGCTCCATGTAAAATACTGGTATTCAGCTGTTTACGGCTAGACTGGAAGCGACCCCAACATGCTTGGGAAAAGGCTAGGCAGATTATGAAGCGTGCTCTTGAACGCGATCTCGCCTAATGGGAAACGATGAAAAATGTCTATGATGCGAAATGAGTTTGCCAGAGTGAACAGGTTCACTCTGGCAAGGAACACAGACCTAGGCAGAGAGTTCCATACTTTGGTTGTGCGATATCAACCAAATGCCTAATGCTACCCTACTGTACGTCTGATAGTCCGGAAGTCACACGCTTCTGCGCACACTTTTCGAAGTACAACCCGTAGAAGACCGATATGTGATCATCGAAGTGCCAATGAGCTAGCTTTGATATATTTCAGCAGTTCATACCAATACGAGTGAGGGAAGGTCATGAAATTAGACGTAATTAATCATTTCCACATTATTATTACCCGCCTCATTTCCAAGCTCTGGGCATATTTAAAAGAAAAATAGGAAAAAACAAATGACTTTCCACGAACATCTCATAACCTTCCTTTACTAGGTTTAGAAGCAAATATCTCAATACATTATTATCAGATCTTTCAGCTTCAGAAATATTATATTTTCCGCCATATTTATTTTTATGTGCCTACAACCATGGCCCTAGCATATTGCTATAAATTACAAGATGGCTGCGTATTTTATCAGAAACTTATAAATTACAAGCTGTCATAGTCAAACTGTGTTTTATTTCTTACCTTTTATTTATCGTGTGTGTATTTTTTGCCTGAGTTACTGGCAAGAACAAAGGGGAGGCTTTGCGCAGACACAAATCAAGAAAATTGATAAAAGAAGACTACGATAGTGTAGAAGACTATCATTATACAACTACAGAATAAGGATCTCTTCTTAAAAGAGAAAGGAAGACCATTGATCAATATGCATTCACCGTGTGTTAGCGATTTCAGCGGGTTAACTGCGCATACACTTCAGTGTCATGAAAATTTTATTTTAAAAAAACAACCGCTTTCATAACCTTATTTACGTTGTCGAGCAAACGAATATTTTTTTATGTGAAACAACATGGATTAAAAAGTGATGATAAGTGTGCCTAGGGGGGTGCTGGTTGTTTTGTCGTGTTCGTTTGCAATTCGGTGTTAGATTGCGATACGCTAAATAAAATCATGTCAGAAAACCCAACGGGTAAAAATTCTATCTCTCAATTCGCAAAAGGAATCGACGCTAGCTTCCGTTGCTCTAGATTGAACAATAACCAGCCAACAATCTCATTCCGCTTTCGATCTAGAAATACAACTTTCTGCCTTACTTCCTATTTATTAGTAAAGTTTTTATGAAGCTTGCGGCCAGTATCAGTTCCACAAAACTATCTGTACATACTACTTTAGTATTCTTTGTACAGAAATCTGTATTCACGGGCAGTCCACTATCGCAATCCTGATATTTTTGACTGTTACACACAGGGTAAGAACAACTTTGAGAGAGAGGAAGACGAAGAGGCTAGACGAATTGAGCTGGGCTGGGCAGCGTTTGGGAAGCTTCGTCAAGCGTTTTCGTCGCGTACACCACAGAGCCTAAAGACTAAGGTCTTCAATCAGTGCGTCCTGCATGTTATGGCTTACGGGGCTGAACGGACGGACGGTACGGCTGGTCCATAAATTTAGGTCAGTCAGCGAGCTATGGAACGGGCTAAGCTTGGAGTCTCTCTGAGGGATCGAATCCGGGACGAGGTCATCCGACAGAGAACCAAATTTGTCAGTATAGCTCACAGAAAAGTAAACCGAAGTAGCAATGGTTTTCTTAGTTTAATGTATGTACACAGTGCTTGGTTGACGGCTTCGTGAAGGATCCGTTTACAACTTGTATACTACTCGTCAGAAATGAATTAAAGTAGGTCGAATATGGGTATAATAGAGGAAGTCGGTTTCTATAATTAAATAATTAGGTATCGTGTATGAAGGCGGGTTGACAAGCTAACGACTTGAATATCGATCCAGCTCTAGGCCATAGTTACTGCAAATAGCTCACTATTAATAGGTATAATAGGCACATACATAGGTTTATGAAAAGCAACGTGAATATTGAATTAAAAATGGCATAGTTCTTTCTAAATCTCTGCTTTTAATTTGAAATAGTATGTAAAACTTCCTAAGGATCGAAGGTGTATTTGTTAACGACCATATTCATTATTGTTGGATGTGTTTGTAAATCTGGATGCACAACCTACGCTAGATAGGTCCTATACTTGATCTTTTCGATATAGTTTTTATCTTCAGTCATCTTTAAACGAATAATACTACCCACTGAAGTCAAATATATTTCTGACTAACCAATATAATTATTCACATTGGTAAATCAAAGACAGATCTGTCGGGGAAGGGTAGATTTCAGACGATGATATAGGTATTGGAAAATAAGCTAAAAATAGATTAATATTAAGGTTTTCTACCTCTCATAACTAATTTCAAAACATCATAACATCACAAGGCTTAGGCAGAGGTGTACCCAATATTACATTTCACTAGTACCATAATATAATATAATATTTTTTGGATTTATATATGTCGGATCCGGTCATTAGTACGGACATAAAATGAATCGCAAGTGCGCTGGTGGTGACGTCACGCACCTACTTACAAGGCTACCCACACCACAGCGTCAGACTTCTAGAGAGCCCTGATGTTTACAGCTCAAGGCGAGGAGGACAGTAAATGTCTGATCGCAGCGGATTTGAGACGTCCTGGAACTGTACCCGATTCATTGTGCCCCGTGTTGTACTTTCAAGTAATTTGTTAGTTTATTATAAACTGTGTATCGCACCCAGTGTATTTTTATTGCACGAAATCCATCGTCTGCCTACACGATGTACAAGTCTGACGCAGTAAATCCTGATATATTCGACATATACTTCAATGATAAAGCTATTTGTAAGATTTTGGGGGTATGCAGAACTGGGATAAACCATCCCCGATAGAAAAGGGAGGATCCTCCGACCAGACGGTTAAAACTAAATATGTTCAAAAAAAGGACATTTTGATATAAATAAACATCAGGCCGCTTAGTTGTCTATGTACTCCTCCACTTCCAGAAATGTGCCCAGAAGACTGGCAGCTTTGCCACGTTGAATGGCAATTCTTTTGGCCAAAGAAAGAGGCTAGCCCTCTGGTCACGCGAAGTGTTAACCAGTCGAGTCGACGAGAAAGCTTAACTTTCACTAGTTACGTTTAATTCCCATGTAATAGCGGGTATGCCTATTACCATCAACCGGGCACAAATCCACACTTCATTGGTATTTCTGAGAAATTATTCGATGAAAAACCCCAATTTATATCACTATGCACGACCTGGTAATCGAATCCAGGACCTCAGCAGTTGCGCTTTCAACCACTAGACCAACGAAGCAACTAATTTCAAATAACATGAAACCTCACGAACTTAATAACGCGAATCGATCATCTATCTAATCGGACGAATCAGATCATTCCATTCCGACAGTTCCGACACCTACGTCACATGCTTATCGCGATGCAAATCAACCAATCGGTGACAACTAGATAATCCATTTACGAGGATTGCCAATACCGAGTGCTATTACTATTTGGTTTAATTAAAATATGTTCCATAATGCAACTAACGTTGATGAGTTTGGAAATTAGTGGATGGATTCTGATATTAGATTTTGATCATTTGTATTACAAGGGGATTAATTTTAATCCTGTTTGCTTTCACATAGATTATAAAATAAAATAGCTATTGACTTTATTAGTATTTGATAGTTACATAAATTATAGCTATTTGTTTAGTCTGAATTAATTTGGTTTTTGATAATTATTTGGTACAATTATCGACCTTAATTACCTTGCAGTAACGTCAATTGTGAATTTTATACAACATTATTTTTAGTATATGCGAAACCTGAATATAGTTTGTTCAGAATAAGTAACTGAATGGATTCCAATAATTTTTAAACCATGTTATATTTTTTCCCAAAAATATTTAAAAAAGTTAAAAGTTCGTTACCGAGCGACTTTGAGTACCTATCGCAATAATTTAGGTACCTACTGCCAAATTATTATTATCAATGACCGCGCGCTGCGTGGTGACCGCGTTTTTGTGCGGACAACTAGGTAACAGAACAAGCTTATAACTTTGTGATTTTTCATGATTCACTTTTGAAATGTTGTATACAGATTCTTTACATAAAAACACTAGACCCGTGTATCGGGTTTCGCATATACTAAAACTAATGTTGTATAAATCATCATTTATTTTGCCTGTCCACTACACTATAATATGTAACATTATTTTCTCAGTCAAACCAAAAAAAAAATAAACTTTAGATGGCAACCAATTCAATAGACAAAACTACTAGTCAAAATTGCCAGGATTTTTTTAGCTTGGAAATCCCAAACATTACTATAAAAGTTAATTACCAACAACAGCAAATGAAAATGCACTGATCCACGTCCACCACGGCTCACTTAGCCAGTAATGTGATTCAGTATGTCGGCCCGACTCGCCGACCAGACCGAGTGGTCCCGCGGGCCTCGTTAAGGTAACTCCTGACTCGACTTAAGGATCACGGCATAAATGCTTGGATCACAAGCTCATGTGAGTTGCTTGTGAGCTAAGGGGAGCAAATTGCTTCAATATTTAATGTTAAAGCTGATATGTTCTGTTGGTTTTAATTGTTTTGTGTGCTTACTACATGATAGAAATTGTTTTTTTTCTCTCTCTCTCTCTCTCTCTCTATCTCGCGCGATCTTCAGTGTTATGTGGGACACGACTCCCATTTCACGCGATTTTTATAACCGCTCGATAAAGTATAGTATAATATAATCCGTTGTAAAATATAACACGATATTCACAAGGAGCTTGGTGCCTAATTTAAACACACGACGCTGACACGACGACGAGCTGAGGCAGAAATCCCAACATATGGTAGATCAACGTCTACCTGCACCTCCCCCAACGTTATCCCTCTTTAATACAACTAAATATGTGTTCTATCGACCTATATTTACAAATTGTACTAATATTAACAACCCTACAGAGGCGGATTGTAGTAGCTCTAATATTTACCTAATTTTCCAACTCACGAACCGTTTACAAGATTCACAAATTTTCCCTAACTTATCAAGTACTCGGTAAATATTTATCAAGAAGCAAATCTAAAATCTGATATAAAACCCAGACTACCTACTCACTGCGATTAGATCTGACTGTAAACAAGAGAGATGCTAAATTGGGTCAAATTTCAAGTCGAAAGTAAGTCACTTTAGTCCGACGACGATGCTTCTTAAGCCTTCGTCACATTGACTAAGCGAGCGAACATTTTGCTTGCTGGGTACAGTGTTTTACGTAAGCTTGGATAATTATAATATAAGTGGGAGGATTTATTTGTGCTTTAATTAAATAGCTAGCTATTAATATACCCCGTCTTAGATATAGGCTACTACTGCAATTCTTAATTGTTCTATCTCGAAAATAGTATTCGTTTGGTAGTCACTTTAATATCGCATTCTCGAATAATTTCCCATCAAATATCTGTACAGAGTTACATCTATCATTTAGGAACAGATTGCAAGTAGGAACTCAGACTACATGGAAAAACATGATCAAGTTCTCAATGATACACAGCTACAAACATAACAACAACAGCCAGCCTAGCGCAGGTACCTAAAAAAACAATTTCACGAAAAAAAAAGTAATGAATTGCCCGAACAATAACGACGCATTACCCCATCTGAGTGTCAGAATGAAGTCAACGAATTTACGCAGACGGCCCGCGAATAACCCCAAATATTTTCTGTGTAGCAATCTTGAGGGAAGTTTATTTAGATTAGCGTCTCGTCAACTGCCTCTCTGTATTCATGACGTTCCTTTGCCGACACTTTTCTCTGTACGGGATAACTTGAAGCTTCAAACTCCGAAATATATATAATTCCACCGCGAGTCCCAAGCAATCATCCCCGCGCTTTGATATTGAGCATTCATGCGTCTCAATGTGATGCGATACGATATATACGATCAATATATAGTCAACGGTGAATAAAATGGAAAATTCCCGATCTCCGATCGTAAAGACCGTATAAAAGGCAGACTAACTAATGTCTGAGAAAACGTGCCTCACAAAGGAATTGCGAAACAAGACACTTATCGTTGTGAAAAACTGTTGAATTGAAGCTTGAACGGAATTTATTTATAAAGACTAGCTGGACTGAGAAATAAAACTGGAAATCATAAAAGATTTGCTCTTAGAAAAGATTGAACGAGGTGTTTTTATGGCTCATTAAAAATCTGAACAAATAAACAGAGAATATAGAAAAACTAACGGTAATATTCTAGTGATTGACAAACCAATGGTATGTACCTAACCACAAATAAAAGCAGTCTACAAACCACAGTCAATTAAAGCTGTATGAAAATATATCGACAAAACATAAAAAGCACCTGAATTTTAATAAAGCTGACCTGACACGTTTTAATATTTAAAAAAATACTAGTTGTCGTTAAAGTTTCACATGTTTAAATATAATTGAACGAGTCCTACAAACAATGTGCAATCCTGATTTCTCTGTGTGAAATTTTCAGAAAAATGTGTTGGCGTGCTGAAACGGAAAATTGAAATCCACTGTTTTCACCAATTTCTGTGTGTGACAATATCAAACAGTATTTTGTCCTGCTGCAGGCAAAATGCCTGTTTTAAAACAAAAGAGGACCGTATGAATTAACAGGCATGGTAATGACCAAGCCCGCAAAAACCCGCAATGGCGGATTAGCATTTTGGCATAGAACGTCATTTTTGCATGGAGTTTCGTAATTGTTCCTCGAAATCATGCTACGCGTATAATACTTTTTAATCAAAGTTATAAATAATCTGTGTGCCAAATTTCATCCAAATCGATTCAGTAGTTTTTGCGTGAAAGAGTAACAAACATCCACCCATTCGTACTCCATTGCTTGAGACATTGGAAAAATTCATTTGTTCAACATACCACCAAGACAGCAAGAGGATATACCATCATTGTTATCAGAACAAAGAGTCAATTACCGAGTTTTGTCTCACTGTTGCCAACTGAAATTGGACTTAATTGACATTGTTTTCTTGAAACAGGGATTATTACTGTCGTCGCATTTTGGAAATCTTGTTACAACTTGCTGAATGAGTCCCTTAAGCCAATTTTGAAACATTCGTAGCATTTTCTGGAGAGTAGAGAGTTAGGCGCGAATTATACAGAAACGGCGGAAGGTGAAGGCGTGGCGCAGGCGCAGTGCAGGCGTAGAATTAACAAGGAATCGAAAGAACGGCGTGCCTCACACCTGCACTGTGCCTGCGCCGCGCCTTCACCTTACGCCGTTTCTGTATAATTCGCGCCTAAGGGATCGAACAGACGATGAGTAAAAGAGGAAAAACTCTTTATATTCTGTTAAGATTGTACTAGAACGTTATCCTTATTTAATCAAATACAGCCTTCTTCATTATACGAATAAAAATCTTTTTTCCGCACTAGCTTTAAAGACAAAACCAATTTTTTCGTAACCATAAATCAAAATTATTGGTCTGGAAAAGTGACAATCGTTTTTAAAGCTTGCCGTGTTCCTACAGCAACTTGTGAGTGACTTTCAACAAGATAGATGGTAGTTTATGTCAGTCCAATACTATTTTGACTTTTCTAAAATATTTATTGCTAACCGGTGTTTTAATTTTTGCTCGCAGCTTCGCTCCCGTTACGTTTGGAAATTCATCCACGTGAATGTTTTAAATGTAGCCTATGACACTCGGGTATAATGTAGCTTCCTGTTAGTGAAAGAATTTTTAAAATCGGATCAGCAGTTCCGAAGATTACCCCCCACAACATACAAACAAATTGTACATCTTCATAATATTAGTATAGATATAACAATGCGCTAAGCAGAAGAATATCACTTTGTCTACGGCCTCCGATCTCTCCAACATTCTGGTGAATCCATCAGTTTTTACGGCAACATAAGAAAACCCGTAATATTGATGTGTGTATACATTTTGTTATGACCTCTCGTTGCATGAAAAGCCTATACAATGTTGGGTCAGGTTATGCTGGATATATATAGCTTGATATATATGTCGCAGTATGTATGAGTCACGAGTGTAATTTGGGATCCATAAGCGATGCCCAGGTGTGGGGAGAAATTTAGATTATCTTTTACGTACGGCATGTTTGATGAGATACCGAGTCAGTATTATGAATCAATCTTCTTTCGTAATATTTTCGCAATTTTCTTTTGTAATTTTATACGAGTCTACGTTACATTTTTGGATGGGTAAGCTGTTAAAGTTCAAAAAATATTTGCTGGTAATAGGGTGATAAGGGAAAGTAGTCTAGTAGTTCCCTACTTTTATTTTAAAACGAAAACATACTAAAACATACGAAAACATACTAAAACATTACAGAAATTATTTAAAGTTAATATTTTCTTACAAGTGAAAGAAATCATTTTCCTTGCCATGAAAATTGAACCCTATAAGTGTACGAAGGAGTCCGCAATTTCGCACAACAGAAGAAGATGACTGAGCCAAAGAACAAACTCCAATATTTTGGACAAAAAGACCTTAGTAACTGGAACAGCCTGATTAGCAAGAGAAACCTTCTTCTGCCTATTCCTTTTAAATTTACACTAGGTGACAGTAGCGAAGGGTCAATTTTTGTAAGAGGTAAACCGGAGTACATATATTTAATGTGATTATATTATTTGTCTATAGAATACTGACTTTGCCAATTTTCAAAGGGAATCCGGTAGGGTTTAATCGAGTTGTATGGAACCTTCGCCACTGCTACGTGACTCAAGTAGGTACGGTACACCACTGAAAAGAAAAACACTTAATAATTCGTCACGTTGCTAGCCGCGGGCTTAACAAGCCCAATATTAAAAGTAAACGGCAGCGTTAATCTAATAATAACAACAGACAAAGTAAATAAATACCCCTACAAACATAAACATTAATTACAATAGAAATTAATTGGAAACTTTACTAAGACACAATAATTGTACGCCTTCAATAGGCAATGAATTTTAACGAGCTACTAACCAATTCGGAGATAGTAATCCCCAAATTAATTGTCGGAATGGTGTTCGATATAGGCTTGGAAACTTCTCTGTCACGAATATTTCTGTCATCTTTATTACGTTTTTCAAAGCCATAATACTACGAGAGAGAAGCCATTTTGATATTTTGCGAAAGAAACCTTGTCTGTCTAGCTGTAGATCTGTTTTTTATTTACCTCGTCTCGCCTGACTTTTAATGTTTTTCACTCAGTTAGCACGGCAACCTATGTCCTTAACTCCTTAATTAGAACATAGAATGCTTCTTTATAACTTGAAAAATTTTCCAACATCGATGCGGCTGAAGCCTGCTGAAGCGTCATTAGATAAAATTGGATTCCATCAAGAAACACCTTCAGTACAACTTAAAAGGGTAATGCCCGTACGACCGTTCATACACAGGAATGAACTTTTCAAGTTTTGCTAAAGGTCTTAATTAAAATACGGGAGTAAGTCCGGTGCGATCCAGGTAAGTTCTTTCAATCAAAATTCACATAGAAACAACAATCTCTTGTTCACAGACCACAAAATCAATTATGTCATCAAGACCTTCGTTCATTGCTTATTTATATCACTGTTGTTAAGTCATGAGATAAAAGTGATAAAACTGTACCTATTCAATTAAGAAACACCTTCGGTAAAACTTGAACGGGTCACTCTCGTACGACCATTTATACATGGGAATTACTCTTTCAAGTTTTGCTAAAGGTCTTAATGAAAAGGCCGGGGTGAGTCCGGCAAAGTTCTTTCAAGTTACACGTCACGGAGAAACAACAAGAGAACACACGACAAAATCAATTACGTCATCAGGACAGTTGTTTATTCAGCCAGAGAAGACATATCAGCGTAGGGTAATTCCGGCTAACGTCAAGGCTACGCCATTAATATCACTCGGTGCGTCGTTTATATGGATTACGTTGATGTTTTTGGGACCAATTCCTTTATATGCGACGGCTTTCTCTAAGGTTAAGGTAATCCGTTGATTAAATCGGGTAAATGCTTTCGTCTTTTTATGAATGGTATTCGGAATTAGTGTCGGATGTGACAACATGTTTGTTTGTGGGTTAAAAGAAATGGCGTTTCAGCGTTATGTCGAGGTATGAGGAGCGAGAAACGGAATAGGGATGTCTTACGAAAAATTGGGTATTCTGATAAATTGTATTATTTTTTTTTAATGTAGTTGTGTTTTATGAATTAAGAAGTGAAACTTTTTTAAAAGCTTTTTATATTAAATTGGAGATATATGAATATTATATCTACTGTGATACGCAGTTTAAGTGGACAAGATTATTTAGATTCCTAGCCTTTTTTTTTTTTCGAATGGGATATCATCAAATGACCGGGTTCCGCTCTGGGTGGAGCGGAAGGGAGGGTCAGACTTGTGCTGAGTAAAACCCATCCTTGTTCCTTCTTAGCCCTTTGCGTTCCAGGGCCACGGTATCTCTTTCGAACAGTCCCACAGCCCCAGCAGGCATCGGCCCTTGCGGACCCTTTCCGATTTGCTGTCACAAGACATAAGACGCCGTCATAAGACGAACGGACGGCGAGCTAGTGAATTACTAGCCTCAGACTACAAGTAAAGTATTTATTTTTTCCTTATATTTTATTTATTGATCCATCCTTTTTTTATTTTTTAGAATCAAGCGTAAACCTCTCACAAAAAAATGTTTTGTTTTCACAAAAGAACATAAGTATTCACCGTAACGGGTTCCGCCGCTCCAGTCAATGGAACAAGAGCAACAAAACTAGGAAAAATGAAGGGTTTTTCAATAAAGTGCTGCCAATAGTGGACCAGAGCAAATGTTGGCACTGTGATGCCGGGGGCTTAATCAAACTCAAGGGTAAACAACAAATAACTAGGGAAGTGACGCCTCTTCCGTTAGCAGTCAAATTATTATTAAATGACTGTGTGTGCGCTGTTCATTTCCATGGTATGGGCATTGTGTGACGACATAATTCCAGCATTTTCAGTAATTAGGTATAAACTATAATAATTAAGGCCGGGGGCTATTTGGAAAAGACTGTTGACTTTATTTAATGTCTGAGTTTTATGGTTTAACAAAAATATTAATCACTCGTGTTTTTTTTTCGTGAACAGCGTATTGAATTCATCATTTTGAATTATTTTGGAACGATTTCTGACTGTCTTCTTTATTTTAACACACGAATGTACTTAAATCTGTTAAATACCGCTTAAAAAGCCATCTTTGACGAGAAATTAGAATGCGTAGGTACCAAAAAATGTCACACACAGGAGTCAAACGAGAAGGGCCAAGCCGGAAAAATACTTCAATATATACGTCTTTCTGAAAACACGTTAGTCCATCGCCGCGGGGTCACATAGGATATCCTGACCCCACTACTACCGGTCCATCCCGCCCCACTCTCCCCGACCCGCCGTAAATGACATCTAGTAAATCTATCTCAAGTAAACAAATAACAGCCCCCAGCCTTCCGGGATTCGGACAACCCCGGAAGGGGAACCTACGCAGTTTTCTGATTGATTGATTTTGTATGAAAACCGTGGCATTTTAGGCATGTAGGACAGTCAGTAAGGAGGTTGGTAGGTGGACATTTTCTTTCAAGAAAACTAGCGTGGGTTGTGATTTTATTGGAGTTTATTTCAGTACCTGAATGATCGTGGGTATTTATACACTGTGTCGGTGATTAATATCATAGGGATTATTATATAACGTAATTTTCCTCAACTGACAGTAATAAATAACACATTTATTTCGAATTTTCACATGTTTAAGAGCTGGTTTTTTAGAAGTTCCTTAGCAACAGGTGACAGCGACAGTTCTAGAATTCACTTTTGATATGATGCTTGCGTTCAGTTTCATAACATCACGCCTGTAATCCCTGAAGGGTTAGGCAGAAGTGTACCTTATAGTACACTCACATTTTGCTAGTTATGTTTAAGTCCCATATAATAGGTGGCGAGCCTATTGCCATCAACTGGGCACAAATCCAGACACCGTGGCAGCTACTGCGAAATTTCTGATGGAAATACTCAATAACACTTTGCCTGACCTGATAATCGGATCCCGGGACCTCATGCTCAGCAGTCGCGCTTGCGACCACTAGACCAAAGAGGTAGTCTACGTTCAGTTTCATTTAAATAAAATGCGATGAGACCACTGTGCACCATTTCGGGTAAAGCCACTAGAAGCTGAAGGCACATTTAAATTAAATTAAGTTTGCATAGCCCTTATAATATTCAAATATTTAACAAAAGGAAATCATTAACCTGATTATTAAAGACCAAAAACTTTTGTAGATTTAGCAAAAGTTTTAAATTAGCCTTAAGATCTGTTTCTGTACTTTATTTTATTGCGTAAAATAAGGGTCTTTAACTTGAATTAAAATTGGATTAACTCGAGTAAAATAAGTTATCAACTTCGAACTTTCATGAACTAATAAGTTACTTAAGAAAGTGACGCATTATACGGCTTCTTAATGCGACTTGACTCGGTACGCATCAACCAACTTATCTGTGCAGGTGGGAATACACAGAACTAAAAGAAATGTACCAAGTTTGACGTATCGAAGCAAATTTTCTTGACAAGCAACGCCACCTTGAACTGCACACTTAAAGTGGTAATACTATACTCTAGTTTGACTTGTATAGGGTAAATTAAATAATCGCATTTTACGTAAAAAGAGGAATGATCACGGCGCTGATGTATTTCTTTTTACAAGCTTTTTTAACTTGTAATGTTTGTTGTATGGTTTGTTTAGATCAAATCTTGCCACTGAATTTTAAACTGATTGAGCTGAATTTTGCATACTCGTTTGGTTTTGATGACAATACATGGTGAGATAAGTTACATCATTCTAAATCCAATATGGCAGACTCCCAAAGATGGCGGACTTGTTATTTTTTATGCACACCCGTGATATGGGTATCAATTACAGGGCTTTGCTGTTTGCTGAGAAAAATACGAAACCAGCAAAAAATAAATGAAAAATAAAAAATATCCATTTCTAAAAACAAACTTATTTATATATTGTAAAAAGAAGAAAATAAACTTTAAATAAATTATTATTATTGATTTAATTACCTACTAAAGGGGAACTACGCCAATCGAATTGAACACGATCAGCACATTACGTATCGAAGAAACACGGACAGCTCTTGAACGCGGTTTAAATGGGTGATCTCGTTCAGTTTCTGAAATTGAACACAACTTCTTTGTTCAAGAATTAAGTACACACATAGATAGCCTTTAAATGCAGCTACATTTTAATTCAAACCATCTTTATTCCGTCACTGTACCAGGAGTCCAGGACACGAAACAAACAATAAAACAGCGCAGCACTACAGCCAAATAAATCTCTCTAAATGCTGCTATTTACGTAAACCCTAAAGTTACGTGCACGTCACCACAAGCCAGGCATTATTCAAGAAAATGTTTTATTATAATCCGGGTGAAGACCGAGAGCCATTGTGACCTCCTTTAAGGTCTCCAAGGTCAAAGTGAAGCAGCTTAATTGGAATGTAGGCTTTGTAATAATTCCCTTTGATTCGTTTTTTGCTTGTCACGCTAAAATTTCTTTAAGGAATGACGAATGACCCTTTGGATTGAAATTAAGATGGCGGAATAAGAGCTTTAGAGTCGTTTGTCGTGGTAAGCGTTTTTTTTTGTTATCGAGTTTGTGGTTTTAGAAGCTCGTTCATTAGAAAATTTCGATATTGCTACTTTATTTTAGAGAACTGTCTTGTTGGTCTAGTGGTCGCAATCGCGACTGCTGAGCATGAGGTCCTAGATTCGATTCCTGGGTCGGGCAAATTGTTATTGTGTTTTTGCATCAGGAATTTCTCAGTAGCAGCCACGGAGTCTGGATTTGTGCCCGTTTCATGGCAATAGACTCACCCGCTTTTATATGGGACTTATATATTTTATAAACGTGTTTTCTATTCTTATTTTACGAAATATTTATAACTGTACCATTTACAATATTATTTCATTCAGAAATCATTAAAAACGTGCAGTTTTGAATTTTATTTGGAAAAAATAACACGCGTGCAGTCCACCCGTCACAAGAGCCGTCAAGGCACTGACGTATCGCGGTCCCGAGTATGCGTCACAGAAATTTTCGCGAAATTTCGGTTTTTATTTATTATTTTAAAATATTAAAAGAAATAACAGAAAAAAAACAATACAGATTGTTAAGTATATCATTACGTATTTGTTGTTGCAAAATTCATGCCGATCTATTCAGCCGTTACAGAGATAATTTACAATTAAGGTTGAAAAAGGACCTATTTTCTACGATTAACCAAAAAAAATTGATAAGGTTTATTAAAATTTTAAACAATACAATTTATTTGTGATGAACTTAACTATAACATATATTTTTTACATGGAAAATGCACGAAGGGATTCATCAACAAATTTCTTTGAACATACGCTGTTTTTGGGATTTGAGCCATGTAATGCCCTTAAACATAACTGGCGAAATATGGGTCTACTATTAGGTATACCTCTGCCTAACCCTTCGGGGATTACAAGCTTGATGTTATGTTATGTTATTTTAGAGAATTTAGAAAATTTAGTTAGCTACTTTTTTAATGTTAAAACAATGAATATTAAAAGAACCCCTAGGCGAGGGCGTTATGGAGATTGCAATGCCAAAATATAAATATAATTTCTTGTATTCTACGTGTATTTCTAAGTACGCACAATTTTATGAATGTTTTTGCTGAAATCAACGTGAAAATCTCTGAACCAGAAAAAGATGAGGCTATTTTAAAACCATAAAGAATAAAATTATTCGAATTCATATATTTCCATGATTGCTCAAAAACAAAATGTACCTAACGAGTATTCAATAAAAGGTCCTATTGCTATACCCAATTTATAGGTACTTAAAACTGTTTAATTCTAAACATGATTTTATGCGATCATTGTTTTTTTTTTCTTTTGTTTCGACCAACATTGGCATTTAATTTATTTGGGCTATGTACTACTACAGACAACGGCGGTTGACCACTTTTCACCTTTAAGACCTTAGTAATAAGGTTGAAAAGTGGTCATCCACCATTGTCCATTTCGGTACATAACTGTATCGTTTTGTTCCTAAACAATACCCCAGAGATTTTAATTATAAGGCTAAAATGTTCAGGGTTTTATAATAAAACGATTGTGTTCGGTACAATTAACTTCGTAAAATACGGCCACATTAAACAGATTTACTTAGGAGACTGAAATAAAATATGCTTAGTGCCTTGGTAATTTAAATTGTTCCGCATTAAACACTATATTTTACTAAAACAGCGTTTACTGAAAATACTTTGACAGTAGGGTGAGAATGCGATATTTGTTTTTTTTTTGATATTTCTTTTTTTTTGTGTGCCTAGGTGTAATTTGAACGATGTTCAATTATTTATTTAACTAAGAAAATTAAAAAAGCTTTCTCATAAACTAAAGTAACATAACAATAATTCAATGCATCCATCAGCACAATGAGCAATGTTTTGAGTGCGTTACATTGAGTCCTACCGTAAAACGTGATTTTTCACCCCCGAAAAAAAGTCATTTCCCAGCAATATTATAGTCCTGATGTACAGAATGCTTGGTTGACGGCTTCGTGAACGGTCACACGCCTTTTATTTTGAAAATCTTTTATAGAAACAAAAATAAATATCGGATTTCTCCAATAATGGAAACATTGTATCTAAAATTGGTATAACATTAAACATATCCGATAAGAAAAGGTCCCCTCGTCCCTTATCACACCGGTTTTAGTATCGAAATTAGGGAAATATGGACATGTGTCAGCAAGGATTGAACACACCTGTCGAATGTGCACGACACATGTCCATCATTCATGCATATCATATGATATTTTTAATAACTGTGTAGCTGACCCGTCAGAGGGTGTATTCCCGTTGACCCCACCGCCCGTAGCCCCACTGGTGGGGCCAGCGGGAATTGATCATCATCATCATTTCAGCCGAAAGACGTCCACTGCTGGACATAGGCCTCCCCTAAGAAGGGGGGGTTTTGCCATAATCGCCACGCTTGGCAGGCGGGTTGGCGATCGCAGTATGGTGTTATAAAACACAGAGAACGCTGCTGCCCATTCTCTGGTAAGTCCCTTAGTCGCCTCTTACGACGCCCACGGGAAGATATGGGATGGTGCTATTCTTTGGGAATTGATTAAATATTTAAAAATTGTTCCCACCGTATTTTTGAGTAATAAAATAACTCAAAAACATTGTATGGGGTCAAATAGTGTTAGTACAGTTGTGCTAGTTATGGGCAGTAACCTTACGAACAGTACTAGGCGGGCATGAATCCAAGAAGCTATTTATTACTAGAAGACCGTACCTATACCCAGAATTATTAAAATGCATACCTTGAGATCATGTCAGCCTGGTACTTTTTGGGGCACATATGTGTCATTTTATATGCCTCACTGGCAACAAACGGGGACTTTGTGCAAATTTCAACAAAGTGTACTTACTCTCTCAGTTTTTCCGGACAACTTTCCCAATTTTTCCTTCTCTAAAAACCTTGAAAAAAAGAAAACTTTTTCACAGGTCAATTCAGCTGTCCTTAAATGATTACCATTTAATAAGTACCATTTAATTTATTTAAAAAAATAGATTTTCATTTTTCATCTTATACATGTCCTTTGTTTTTGTGAATGGCATTTCGCAGGTCAACCTAGGAAATATGTAAGTGTAGTTTTATTGAAACTATTTTTCTTAGTTGTAAGTCTTATTACTGTTTTTTTTTTTTCATAGCAGGAAGGTCTATTTTTGTGTATCTTTTTTGAGTATTCACGGTAAGTTAGAAATAAATAAGAGTTTACCAAATAGTAATTGTGGTTTTTAGTAGTTCTCCAGAGTACTAACAGTAGGTACTTACCGACCAAAAAGTTTACCAAACTAGAATGAAAATACGCATACTCAAAAGTTGACGGAACGAGACTCAATGTATGCAAATCAAAATAGTTACGAAACGGCACTTTTTTGATGGTATTTTGTTTAGTTGGCGAAACGGGAAAATTACCAAACGGGATGTACTCGTCGTATCTTGTGGGTGGTGAGCGTAAGGCATCAAGGGCATTTTTTTTTAAAGATATTGCTATTATTAAATTGAATTATACAAAATATCACCCTAACCTTCTACAGTTCTATTACCAAAATCTCAACAACGATAAAAGCGAACGATAATTTTCCAAGTTCAACCTTTTCACTTGAACAAACCTCTCACACGATACAAACGATACCTATACGTGTTTATTTTGACAGTTAATTCTAGACGAGATAATTCTGAGAGCTCTTGAACTTTTGATAACTTTCTTCACGGCCTTAGAAAACGCTTCTTTTAGAGCTTAAGAGAGTATGAATTTATTACTTTGAAAAGGGTATCATCTCGTGTGAAACTTTTATATGAAGGCTTACCATGCTACGTAGCTCAAGGAGTTTTTATTTCAAAGTCTTTTAACAGTCTATTTCCAGAATTAACTTTGAGAAGTCCCTGTTTCTAAGTAAAATTAGAAAAGTGACTATCAGGCAAAATGTTTTGAATCTTGCAAAATTAGCTTGAATAGACACAAAATATGGCCGAACGGCTACCAAATTTTCAATTTTAGCATCATAATCACATCTTGACTCAACAGAAACTCTATAGAAATCAACAAAACAATTTGGAAATCCTATTTACAGTTACATCCTTTGCCAGCCTTTGCCCAACAAATCAAACTGTAATAAACTTCGCGATCGAGTCAGCCCTTTCTAAAACAAATGACGATCGGGTGCGGGGGTCTTCATCAAACTCAAATCATTTATGCTAACTGGACGACACTTGTTTGATCTAGAAGGAGTCGATATACAGAAAGAATAGGATATTTTACTCAAAAAATATATTGAGTCCGTCAGTTAGATAATCAAAAAATATTGGACACGTATTTTCTTTTTCTTTTGTCAAGTCAACGAAAATTGACCACGATACCACAGTATAAATATATACAGTATTGTGACGGCCCTGTCCTTGAAATAATTACCTACAGCCAGGCGGTACGTTCGCAAGCGACAGGGCTTACAGTATTGTATTTCATTTACTTTCCTTTATTTATATTTATACAAATTATTTACATTTTTAAATATTCCTTAAAAAACAATATAAAAAAACATTTAAAAATATAAAAAATTGTAGCCCACCGGTATCGGGAACAGGGTCCAAGCTACCGGCGGTCAGGGCTCCAGAGAGAGGAACCTCCTAACAATACGAGCCGTGTCTAGGAGTACCGCTTTCTGAATCAAGCCCTTGATCCAGCTGCCTAACGAGAGCCTCGTCAGGTATTGTTCGTCATTTACTTATTATTATATATTTTATTTTAAAAATGAAGTTATTTATGAATGAAATAAGAAGTGTTCAATAAAAAATACAAGTTGTCTTTTGATTAGTAGATTTAATAAAAAATATAAATTAGAGACTTTTTTTAACGCGAGCGTAGGTACCTAAATCACTTATATGTCACTTTTTTCACCCTATCCACTTATTTATTAATTAATCCAGGTATTTTACTCGGTAGAAAAAGCGAAAGCGCTACGTATTAAAAAATAAACAAATTTCGAAATAACAAATTCTTATTTCAATCAAATATTCACAAATTGCACGCTTACTATTTACAAAACCATCACAACGTTCGTTCGTCAGTGCGGCGCATTCGTGACTTCTTGGGTACTAAGTGGGTATCCAGACTCGAGGCGTGTAGGTATGACTCGCGTTCCGACCGTTTGTATGAAGATACAGTACTGTGGATATTATTACCGTGACGATACAGCGCGTTGAAATCTCGTGTGATGTCACAATTTCTGTTACTTTTTACTAGCCTGTGACGTCACAAGCCCTCTCTTTTGAACTTTAATGCGCTGTTTCGTCGTCATTTTTTTTTTTTCAAAGAATAAATACGTGTCTAACATTTTTTGGTGATCTAACTGACGGACTAGTTTTTTTTTCGATGTTTTCAAATAGCCTATTCAATAGGCTATTTGAAAACATCGAAATTATTAACGATAGCATCAAAATTATTAACTGGACTAATGTAATACCGTATGCCAAGGGCCAGGTAGTCTTTATCACTGATGGGTAGTTGCGGTATACAAAGAGGAAAATATCTTGAGGAAAGATGTGAGTATGAATGTGGATGGGTATAAGAGTAGAGGAAGACCAAAGAAACGATGGGTGGACTGTGTGAAAGATGATAATTATGGCCAGAAAGGAGGTGCCTGATGAGATGACGAGTAACAAAGAAGTATAGAAGAAGAAGACATACTGCGCCAACCCCAACTGAATTGGGATAAGGGCAGGAGATGATGATGGGTAGTTGCAGTCTCATCATCATCATTTTAGCCGAAAAGTCCACTGCTGGACATAGGCCTCCCCCAAGAAGGGGGGTTTTGCCATAATCGCCACGCTTGGCAGGCGGGTTGGCGATCGCAGTATGGTTGTTGTAGAATCAGAGAACGCTGCTGCCCATTCTCTGGTCCCTTAGTCGCCTCTTACGACACCCACGGGAAGATATGGGATGGTGCTATTCTTTACGTCCGGACACCATACAGAACAGCAGTTGCAGTCTAAATTAATGATAATGACTTTGGCATACTTTTTATAACGTTAAAACCGATGATGGTTGACGAATTTCTATGAAATCAGAATCACGCAATGCTTTATGCTATGAAATACTGGGTACATGCTTCAGCGGTTGAAAATGAAGATAACAATTATTATTTAACACCTAGCAATTTTGACGTCATTGATAGGGCAACGTTTAATATTGGAATGCAGCATCGAATCAAGCGATATACAATAAAACAAACCTCAATTCGTGCATCGATTAACACCAAATAACAAACGTTGCATTTAATTTGATATCAGAATTAAAATGATAACTTAACCCATTCGCACCTCCTTTGTTCATGAAAAAATAAAAAGTGAAAATTCATATCATAATTCATATTCACGTCATTCACGGTGAATTACACTTCAACGGACCATGTATTATATGCCGAGCTAAAACATCCCTCGGGTGCCTCCGTTTCAGGCCGAGATCTGACGTATTATCTCACATTTTATAATATAATATTAAGACGATATATTCGTCACGTTAACAGTCCCCAGACAGACACTAACAAAAGATACCCTATCTTTTGTTAGTGTCGAAGACTGATCTGCTGTTTGGACCGTTCGGGAATTTGGTATAAATTAAATTTGGCTTTTCGCTTAATTCTGTTTATATTCGAAGGTGTTGACTCTTGAAGACAAAAATCGTGTAAACTACGTATTATTTCTGAAACGTTGTGGGTTTCCACAGTATTTTTACTTCGCTCATGTTAAATATTGTATTGTTCATTATACTCATCTGGCAAATTCCTCTCGTGGGATAGATTAAAAACTCGAGCGTTAACAATGGACCTGCTGTTCGTATAACTAAATATTATAGTCGTAATGGCGTAGAAATTAACGACCATCGTTAATGATAATGACTTTCGGCACTTAATCGAGCATGTGTTAATGTTTATGGATTGTACGAATAAATAAACGATTGACACTTATTTGTGTGGGTTCTTTTACATTTAATAACTAAATTAGATGTATAATGAGGTTCTTGTCATTTTTGGTTTTAACAAATTTTTCTCAAACATAAGTGGCAGTGGGAAGAGCTCATTTTTACAGAACGAATGGGAGAAAGGTTTTTGGGTGGAGACCACGTGGGACGGTGCAGTGTTGAAGGGATTCTCATAAGATCGACTGACGACCTGGTGAAGGTCGTGACAATCTGCTTGATTTGAGAAACACTGGACCTTTCCATGTGGCGACTGGAAGTAGGCTAGTGGACATCTTTCAACAGATAGGATGAAGGTGAAGATTTCTTAAACTATGTTTTTTCTAATATTCGAGTACGAGAAAACAAGTCTGATTACTATGATCAGGCTGAACAGAAGTCCATTAACAAGGACCTCCATACGAAATTTAGTAATCACTTCAACCGACTTTTTTCTACACTCAAAAATCGAAAGAAAAAGGAACAATACTTCGAACCTCCACGCTCCTTGAATACAACTATGTACAATCACTATAGTAGTAACCTTTTTCTCAGGTCTCGGGACGTTTTACGAGTCACGATAAAAGATACGACACTTTTTCACGACGAGGCAACAGATGCGTGAAGCAATCCAATATACAATCTATATTAGGCACTGCAAAATCTTAAGCGACCGGCACGTTACGTTGTCGTGACGTGGAATTGACCATTCAAGCGAATCTGTTCAGTCATATCATTGTTCAGGACTAAGCAATTCATATCACAACGATTTTGATTAAGTAACTGGAAGACGTCAAGACACGAGAGGAACCCGGATTCAGACGGTTTTAACGTAGTTTCCCTGACAAAACAGGACCTAGTAATAGTCAACTCTCGGTCTTCTACAGTGCCTTCGAAAAGCGTTGAAATATTCCCCCCGCTCTAGGCGGAGCGGAAGGGAGTGTCAGAATTGTACTGACTAAAACCCATCCATGTTCCTTATTTGCCCTTTGTGTTCCAGGGCCACGGTATCTCTTTCGAACGGTCCCGCATCCCGTATCTCATATCCTTGAGATTGCAAAAGATTTTGAGGGGATGACCTTCCTCGCACGATAATTTGCAGAGGACTGACATGAAAGATGATTTCAGGAGGCTTCAAAAACGACTCATGATCATAAAGGCCTATTCCACAGTGCGTGAAAAGGAATGTCCCAGATGAATTAATAATGCAACGGAGCTCTTATGAAACTACTAGCTTAGGCCCGCGGTTTCGCCCGCGTGAAGTTCCGTAATTGTCCCATGGGTCGTACTAGTGGGATAAAAGTATTCTATGTAAATTTTATACAAATCCGGTCAGTACTTTTTGCGTGAAAGAGTAACAAACATCCATACATCCTCACAAACTTTCGCATTTATAATATTATTATTAGTAGGAGTAGGATCTGCCAGATAAAAGAAGTAATAGACAGTACTGGCAATTTGAAAATTTCCATTAACGTCAGCAAAACATCAAGATGATTAGATCTTATAAAGGAAATAATATAAGAGAAAGGAAATAAGTACATAGAGGAATGTACGTAAGTGTTGCTCAAAGTAAGAGTGACATCAGACTGACATTGATCGCTGTTACTAATATAAGGATCGCGAGTATGCAAGGATGATAAATGGATGTAGACAAAGATGTGTGAGAAGGACAGCGTAGAATAGATGGAAATAAAAGCAAGTTGAAGCTCTGGTAATCATAATTTATCACCTCTGTCTCGCTTGAGAGTTTTCCTTGAGTGGTGAAAGCTTTAAGATGTAGTACAGTTGCGAGTATTTGATATAGTTAGTAAGTTGGAATACTGATTCGTTGTCAAGATGAGGTTTGGTAGAACCGAAGTTTAAATGAATTATGTTTACTCATGGATACTTTACAACAAACACTGACTCGTCGATTGCTTTATCTTTCAAGCTCAGTTCACGGCATCGGGAAATACGACTTGCAACTCGACCTGTGTCGCGACTTGCGTTTAAAGCCCAATTTACATTGGTTAAGAATAGTGGCAAATGGCGACTGCAAGCTCAACAGCTACTAAACAGCCACTGTCTATAGACAGTGGCTGTACTTGCTAATATCCGATCGGTTTACACCACTGCCCTTACTCACTGTGCATATCTATTCCTTGAACACTTGACCAATTTCACTCGGGCATTAAGCCACGCACACTTATATTGTTGCTTTTGTCGCTGTTGACGCGAAAGCATGTAAGAGGTTCGTGGCCAAGAGGTAAGGCGATCGCTTAAGATACCTCTACAATCAAACTGACTTCCATAAAACTACGAAACAGACGTTAAAACTACATCCTAGGCTATTTTCAATACTACCACGTAAAAAAATACCATTTTTTGTTGCCACCGTTCAAACTCTGCTTGTTAAATGTCAGCCGTACAGTTGAAACAAGTTCACTTTGTGTCTGGCCTGATAAAATCTGATCAAACACGGGGATAATGAAAATACTTTCGCATCAGAATCTGACCAGAATTAAAACGATTATTAAACACGATAAGGATGAGACACCTTTAGGGGATGTGTTGAGTCCGAATAAGCTTGAACGTGTTGTAAACAAAATGTTTAGTTCAAGCAGATAGAAATCA
The DNA here is from genome assembly GCA_905163415.1 of Noctua fimbriata. Classification (NCBI taxonomy): domain Eukaryota; kingdom Metazoa; phylum Arthropoda; class Insecta; order Lepidoptera; family Noctuidae; genus Noctua; species Noctua fimbriata. Next base: position 5,149,551 of record LR990930.1, read on the forward strand.
AGGATAAGATTATCGTGGAAGGCCCAAACCAAGAGGGCAAGATCAAAAAGACCGCTTCAGGAAAGACATCTCGTTCGATCGATCGGTCGATCTCGAGATGAGGAAAGAATGGAGGTATTTGCCTTACAGTAAAACACTACGGGCCGAAATTCTTTTCTTTATCGTGTGGTTAGTGCTTAAACCTGGTGTCAGAGTTTTTATGCCGCCCATGGGCCTCTGACTTAGCTTTAGATGCAGTCTATTAATATCTGTAATGCATGCTGGTTTCCTCACGTTTTCCTTCACCGAAGCAGTGATAATTATACCATACGCATATGGATCCGAAAAATCTGCGGTTGCGTCTTGGGTTCGAATTCGAGACCTAAGACTTGGCAGTCCGACGGTCATACCACTAGACTATCACTGCTTATAAGATGCTGCTCAAAACTTGTGCCACAAACTTTTCAAAATTATGTAGGTACATCCCATTCATCGTTTCACATACACATTCTTTGTTTCCATGAGATCAACGATTTTTGAATGGGTAACTATAGTCCATTCACAGTTATTATGCCTGTGGCAGGACTGTAGGTAGTTTATTTTTGCCTAAGCAAAAGTGCCAGTCACGGATCTGTTTGAAATAAATTCTTTGAGTTTAACACTCATTTCATTTATTCATCATTTCATATATCACCATATTTACCGCCTGAGCTTGTAGGTGTAGCCTTATTGTGGACAACAAAACCCGAGCTACTTAATCTAACACAGTATCTTTGTATTAAATAGCCTCACACACCTTGTGGACATAGCATTTAATAAAATGAAGGTACTTTATGTCACCTTGTGGTGGTTGAACCAACCGCAAGGTGACCGCAGGAGTGCAGGACTTAGGACTCTCGAGGTAAGTATGTTGCTACAGGGCAACTACAGTACTTTCACAAGTTATTATGCATTGTGACTGAGACTGTAGATTCATCCTTTTTTTTTGACTTTCAAAAGTGCCTGGAACGGTCTAATTGAAATAAATGCTTTAGGTTTTTTTGAGCTACCCCGTTCCCTTTTACCTAGAATTTAAGGTAAAAATGTCTAGCATCATACCTAGACGTTACAAGGTCACGTTCTTTTTGCAACTTTATTCATGTCTAGCTTTTGAACGCAGCTTCGCTGCTGTTATGGTCGGAAATTATCCCATGGGAACGTTTTAAATATAGCCTATGACATTCGGGGATAAAGTAGCTTCCTATTAGTGAAAGTACAAATCGGATGAGTAGTTTCAATGATAAATCCCTACGTTCAAACTTACTTACTTTACCTCTTTATAATACATTAGGCAGTAGTATAGAAGTAATGCTTTATGAGGTGAGCATAAGTATTCATCGTCATAACAAACCAATGATGTCCTCTGCTGGACAGTGTATATTGGGCCTCCCAGTGCCTCCCAAGCGTCGCCACATCGATCAGACCGCTGTGCTTCTCGCAAAAAGCGGATTCCCTCTACGGTCATCAGGTCATTAGTCACCGGTTCAATATAACATTGAGCATAGATAATACGTGGAACTACGTAAATAAATAAAATACGTTTACTATTAATATTCGTTCATATTACTCGTAGCTATTCCGCCCCAGTAACTCGTAGATTGAAAATAACAGTTTCCTAGAATCTAGCTCGAATGCTTAGTAATATATTACGATGAAGTTTGTAGTTGTTTACTTTGTTATGATACGCCAGACGTCTGATCATTATCATAAGTAAACAGACCATTTATAAGACACTAGCTTTAGCCTGCGGTTTCGCCGTACGTACGGGACGTACTACCACGAAAAAAAAAACCACCGTCCAAACCCAGGTGGTCTGTCCGTGCGTCAGATAACCTCATCGGAACCCGTTAAGGCGTGACAAGGGAAAATATGTAAAAACAGACATAGTTACCTCATTCATCATCATCATTTCAGCCGAAAGACGTCCACTGCTGGACATAGGCCTCCCCAAGGGGGGTTTTGCCATAATCGCCACGCTTGGCAGGCGGGTTGGCGATCGCAGTATGTTTGTTATAAAAATCACAGAGAACGCTGCTGCCCATTCTCTGGTAAGTCCCTTAGTCGCCTCTTACGACACCCACGAGAAGATATGGGATGGTGCTATTCTTTACGTCCGGACACCATACAGAACACATAGTTACCTACTTATTACTAATTATAAATGATGTTATTTTTGGAGGACCAAGCCCGAAATTATATTTAAACCAAAACAGTATAAAATGACCAATCAAATAAAACCAATTTCATTGATATTTGGCACATTTTTCTCTGTTTTATTTCAAACCAAAGTTCCTAGCCTCTAAAAAGACACCCGTTATTAGTATCGGTATTAAATCGATCTAATAATAGAAGGCAAACTAAATACGTTTGGGTCCTAGATATTATGACTTAGTAACAGAAAAAAGGTCGGTTTTTCAGAATAGATACAGAAAATAGAAAACCTTTTTCGGATCTGATTAGAATTTTTCTCCCGTAGACCGTTGTCGTCCGTAGGTCCCTCGTTGAAAGGGGCTTTTAGAACACTGATTTTAGAGGACAAAACACTTATGACCAGTAATCTAACACTAGTAAAAATAAGTTTATTACTGTGAACACACACACAGTTTTCAGTCCCCTGGCTAGAGGCCTTACTCTCAAGGCATCCACAGGATTAGACCGGTTAAGCAGAAGCCAGCCTCATAGGCTGAACAGCGAGATGCCAGATCAAAAAAAAAAGCAGTTTACGGTTTGTGAATTAAATCAATAATTCCGGACTTAGCCAGGGGTCTACCTACGAAACTAAATCTAAAACTTCAGTCTGCAATCCTCAGTATATTCAACCTAGAAAGTATGAATGAACTTATAAACGTATTTGAATTAGCGAAGTAACGGCCCTTGCAAGGTTACCGAGGTTAGTCCAAGGTGATGTAAAGTTCAGGGCCCCAGACAACCTGGGGTTTACAACCTTGATTTATCAAGCTTTTTATTTTTGAAGGACAAAAACCGCACCCTTTTAAAGGAATTTTTATTTATTTTTGGGTATTTTTTTTTCAACAATGCTTGCGGAATCTTTCTTGTTATGTTTATCACATTTTGGACTCATTCGATTGAGTCATATTCAAGGACTAATTTTTTTTTTTTTTTATGTATAGATTTCGCGGTACTATTTGCCAAGATGGACGGTGAGTCTCTGTTATTTTTTTTGTGATCGATAATAATTATTGTCTAGTGGTTTCAAGCGCTACTGCTGAGCACGAGGTCCTGTGTTCAATTCCTAGGTCGGGCAAAGTGATATTGGGTTTTTCCATTTGCAGTTTCTGAATTAGTGCCCGATTAGTGGCAGTAGGCTCGCCCCTATTTTTCTTAGTCGCTCACTATTGGCAGAGTGGTCGTGGTCATGGGAGTCGCCCATAACTGCGGTCGCTGCCTTCGCGGTCCTTTTCCACCTCTCTCTATTAGCTGCATGGTGAGCACATTCTGCCACAGGGATCTTAGTGACGGATTTCATGGAGTCTGTCCATCGGGTTGCTGATCGACAACGTGGTCTTGTGCCTTCGAATCTACCCTGCTGTATCACCAAACACTCCATGGATCGAAAACTAAACTGGCGAAATGTGACTATACTATGGTACACCTCAGTCAGTCAGTATATCCCTTCGGGCAAAGCCAGGGGCGATGTTATTTTATGAATGATTAACATTATCCGGTTTATGGGGAGAAACTAGTCTTAATTGGTTGCTCAAAGGTAACGCCCTTGATGTGACATGATCACTCCACCTAAAAATATTCGGTCAGTGCCTAACAACGTAGTAAACAGAAGCAATTACTGGACTATTGTGTCTCCAGGCTTTGATAAGATAGTCTAAATCCTTGCTTGAATTATAATTGGTTGGTGGGAATGCCTTTGACGAGGCTTATAGGTACTGGCAGAGCGATATTGGTCGAATCGACAATTGTGTCAAAGCTGTCGACTGGGTAAGGAATTGAAAAATTACATTGCTTTGCGAATTTCGTTTGTAACTGGATCCTAAAATCTACGCCAAGTAGGTAACATAGAAATTTTTTATCGGTTATTAAAATAAAAAACAGATGTTTCTTACAAAAGTGTTGTGATGTTTATTACCTACATGGTTAAAATGTATGGAACAGCTGTTTTTTTTAATTACCTATATTTTAAACTGAGCAATATTCTAGAGGGATTTAGTCGTGCGATAAGTTGCAACTTTGAGATAAGAAAACCTATTTCTAATTGTATGGGTTCTACACTAACATAACGCCTGTTATCCCCGAAGGGTTAGGCAGAGGTGTATCCGTTAGCACACCTAAATTTCGCCAGTTATGTTTAAGTCCCATGTAACAGAGGGCCATACTGCCAAATCCAGACGCCGTGGCTACTACTGAGAAATTCCTGATGGAAAGCCCGATAACACTGCCCGACCTGGGAATCGAACTCGTACAACGTACGTACTCGTAACAACGTGCAGTAGAAGAAAATCTGACAAACAGTTCAAGAGGTGTCGTGTAACCCAGTCACTTTGATATTGGAGGTTAGATAGGCAGTCGCTCCATGTAAAATACTGGTATTCAGTTGCATCTGGTTAGACTGCAAGCCGACCCGAACATAGTTGGGAAAAGGCTAAGCAGATGATGATGATGACAGAAGGAGAAAAATCACTTTTAAGGCTGGGGCCAAACGGCCTGTTTCCTGTGTCCTGTGTCCTGTCCGAAGTCCTTGCGTCACCATGTGGTACAAACAGGACTTTAGTATGAGGCGCTGTTCACACTCAGCGTATAGTCGGCCGCCAAATGTGAGCTTTCAGTAAAAAATGTATTAAAAAAACAAACGGCAGTCTGAATTTTCTTCGTACATTTTTTACTGAGTGCTCAGAGTCGGCGGCCGACTGTACGCTGTGTTGGAACAGCGCCTGAAACCGAATGCAGCGTAAATTCCGGGACTCATTTTACGCCACTCTCAGCTAAAAAATTACGCTCGTTTTAGCCTTAAAGTTACTACGCCTATGCGATCGTGTGCTCATGACTTTCAGTAAGGCTAGAAATAGCCTTCAGGGGGAAAATCTACAGACCTAAGTAAGCGATTCACACGTCTTCAAACCTTTTTCTCATGCAAATAATGTTCATAATCCTACGAGTGAATGTGAATAAGAGTTTCACGCTATTACGGACCTTACTGTTTAACTAGTATTGTTGATATTCGAATGAACCAGCTTTCTAAAGTAAAGTCAAAATCCAGTATTTGAAGTTTGCCCTTGCCGTAATGAGAATTTTTATTTGTTATGATGATGCTTGCCAGAAACGTCGTCATGATGATGAGATGTTCTTTTTGACCTCAGGAATTCAGACTAATGAAGAACAATTAATGAAACTAAGTAAATTAAACAGAATTTAATTAATAAATGCTTCATTGGTCTAGTGGTCTACTGAGCATGAGGTCCTGGGTTCGATTCCCGGGTCGGGCAAAGTATCATTGCATTTTTCCATCAGGAATTTCTCAGTAGCAGCCATGGAGTATGGATTTGCACCTGGTTGATGGCAATAGGTTCGGCCCCTATTACATGGGACTTAACCATAACTGGCGGATTATAGGCGTGATGTTATGTTATATTATGTTAATGAATAAATTACTATTTATAAACACATTTAACAATTAACTAGCACAAGTTTGAGTGTTTGTTAGTACTTTTGATAAATTAAATTTTCTCCATTCCCTGGGTAGCACTTTGAAATATTTTAATTGTATTATAGTTTCATAAGTTTCCAACATTTCACTCTTGATAATAACCATTACGAAAGTTAACCCTTTAAAATGGTACAAGTTAAAAGAAGAAGGCAAACTTCTATTTAAGAACTAATTCTATTTAGATCCATGGAAATCGTGTGAAATAAGAATTCCTGGAAAACTGTCTATAGCATGCATCTTCAGTCTTCCTCAGCAGCATTTTTCAGGTTTTTTGTTTCAGTTGCAGATAGCTCCAAATTATATAATTAAAAAAACAAACACCTATTTATATAAATTGTCTTATACATAGTACACTTTATTTACGCGAAAAACAGGTAGACCGTAAGTAGGTGAGTACATACTAAGGCTAAATCGATTTGAACAAACTCCACCAACAAAAAGGCACGTCTTTTGTAATAAAATGAGAGTAAGCTCCAATAAAAAGCCCCAAAATATAACTTGGATAAAAAGGAACTTACCTTTTGAAATTCTCATTTTGAAGACGCTGGCTCACTCCTCACTCAAGCGGTCACAAGGATTCCATTATTACGAACTTTATTATTAATTCTACGAGAATTATAATTTTATTCGGAACTATATTTTAAGCTACGAACATTCTACAATCGTTTTTGACGTCACTCATCATGACTTAGGTAACAACACGAAGCCTAATAACTAGCTACCCATAAGACTATCTACTTTCATAATTACAATCTCCAAGGAGTATTTATTACACAGTAATGCTAATTAGTAAACGAGAACCCGCTTTTGCGGGAAATGTCAAGAGAGAGTGCAACTGAAAACAAGGTTGGGGTGCTAGCGCGGGAAAACGTGTCAAGGTTATACTGCCACTTGAATGAGAACGCGGCGGACACTGCAATCAAAACCACCACGCGATCACGTAACCGACCTACACATACGACCACTGTTACTAACTATTTTAATTTAAATACAGTAAAAATAACCCCGCAATCAGTCATTTTAAAATCCAAACACATTGAAACTTAACCTAAACACACAACACTAGGTCAGTTTCGACGTCGTCAGCCGAGGAAACATCGAGACGTCAACTTTCAAACCGCGCTACACCACTTTCAAACTATGGCATTTTAATCTTTTTTGAAATTCCCGTCCGTGAGATGTTACCACGCGCGATGCAACATCCCTCCGCCGAGCACCGAGTGGACTGGGCCTTCCGCCGCGGCCGGCAGAGGCCGCTGCCCGCGAAATTGGCGCAATTTCGACGCATGCGCGTTGCATTTGCGAACCGGCGGGACCCGATGCGACCCGACGCCCCTCGCTTGATAGAAAAATCGAGGACGTAATGTGACGTCAAGCACTCGTACACAATATGGGTTAATCGGACGTAACAAAAACAAGTTTGAGAGCTCATGCTAATCCGCGGCCTTGCATCGTCCACCTCGTGACGTCACCGAAGTGGGAGCGTGAGGTAACTTACTCTTTCCATCCCTGTCTGTGCACCCTTATCATTCTCTCCGGTTGCTTCCATTATTCTTACGAGGTAAAATACAAATCTCTTTTGTTAATCCCGATGGAGGCAGAGAAAGAATGTTTTGAATATTCGACCACGCGGCGGCCTACCACGACCAAAGGAAGTCTTTTTCGTTTCATATCGTATTCGCCCCGGGGATTGGAAGATAGGGTAAAGAGGTGCTTCCGATACCTATCAAGATTAAGATTAGGGAGGCGTTATAATAGTAAAAAGCAATATGTGAGAAATCACGGAAGTATTTCGATTTGTAGAAACGTGGTAACTGACTTTTATTTTAACTTAACTGACTTTTATTTTATTTTAACTTTTATTCTTATTCAAAGAAATTCTTTGAATAAGAATAAAAATTCCCTAAAATTCATGACACAAAAACCAGCTCTCAGCAAATTCCAAGTCGTTTTCCTCATAGCCTAAGGACTTAATAAGTAAAGTCCGACTTTCCGGAAAATAATAATTCCACTCAATTTATGTAACGCTTTCTTTAATTACTTTAAAGGTCAAAGTTATTTAAATAAAGTTTTCCCAAAGAAAATGTCAGAAATAATAAAGAAAACGTGACAATGGAACTTGCTAATTAAACGCCTGATAGAATTGTCACGGCAAACTTACTGCTGCGACATTGCCTTAAAGGGTTTCAAAGGAACTTAGTAACACAAGAAATGCGCATAGCAGGTTGTAGATACATAGTTTGAGCAGTTTACAAAGCTTCAGTTCTCGTAAACAGGGATAAATTTGCATATGGGGACGCTAATTTGTCTTCAAGCTCTTTTTGCTGATGGAGGGGCGACAGAAACTTTAAGATTGCAGTTTCGTGCGAGACTAGTTTAGTATTGAAGCTGCACATTGCGGCCTCGTATTTATGTAGTGAACTACGGAACTTGCTTTATTTTATTAACGTTACTGTGTGAACTGGTGAACAGTTTCTTAGTCTTAGAAACTTAGGGTAAAATAAACAGCATTCTAATCAACTATGAGTATAAAATATACCTTACCTCGTGAAAAGGTTACGCTAAATAATATTTTCAAGAGAAAGGGATAAGATTAGGTTTCGTGAGTGTGTTTAAAGGGTTTCCTTAGTTGATTTATGTTTCGGTAGACCTTGAGATACTTACTCTAACGTGGTTGAGGATTCTTCTTATTTCTAGCTTGTCTTAAAGCCTTCATTAACAAATGCAAAGTAAGGTGACAACCAATATTGTCTCCAGATCAACTACCCATACATTTTTCGACGATCAAGAGCGTTTACGACTTACGGCATTTCATACAAACTTTCAAGTCTTTTTTCTAAATGACTGACACGATTTTAATAAAACTAAACGCATAAGCAGGATACATAGCTCTAAAAAGTTTTCAAAAAACATTTTTAGAAAAACAGTGTTACAGCTAAATTAGACCGTTTTTAAATTTTCCACAGAAACAGAAATTTAGTTGGAAATTTCTGTTTCTTTTCTTTTTTTTAAAAAGACATTTCGAAAAAAATTTTATAACTTTTTAGACCTTTGTATCCAGCTTGAAACGAAATGAAATGAAACTTCATACGCATGTATGAAGTTTCATTAAAATCGGTTTACTAATTTCGAAAAAAAAAAAGGACTTGAAAGTTTGTATGAAATGCCGTAAGTCGTAAATGCTCTTAAGATTGACATAACTTCACTCCGTATTAGTAAGTGAGGTGATAAAGGCTTATGTAAGTAGCAAGGAAGTGGTTGCAAATGCCACTTATCTGAACAGGAATCTACTTAAGCACGAGGTTTGGACTTACAACCTGTAACTTAAAGTTTTAGCACCACAAAATGATCCTAAATGGGCTCCAAGTGGTTCCGTGGCCGTCGTTTTGTTGCTATTATCTGCAGCTAAAGCTTAACCAGCCTACATTGCAATGGACGCAATATATAACCTTGTTGACACGAACTAGATATTAGCATAGATATGAAGCATTGCGCCGGGTTTCATAATAAACGGTTGAGGAGTGGCTTTAGTTGCCCCTTCTAAATTCTCGGTTTAATTGGCATTAGGTATTATTAAGCGTGGGCGTATGACTTGGATAAATCTGGCGAAATCCTTATATTAAGGATTTTAATTGATCATAAGTTTCGGTGACTCTTCTTAGCGTGTCGATGGCAATCTAAATTGTGTCAGCCCAGAACTGAGCTACTAGTTTGGCGCTTTTGGTAACGTCCATCAGTACGTCTTTCGTCGACTGAAAGTCTGACAACCAGTCTTACCAAGGGGTATCGTATTACCTAGTAATAACTGGGTTGTAGAGGTCAGATAGGCAGTCGCTTCATGTAAAATACTGGTATTCAGCTGCATCCGGTTAGACTGGAAGCCGACCCTAACATAGTTGAGAAAAGGCTAGGCAGATGATGATAAGTTTCGGTGACTGCTTCGTTGGTCCAGACGGTAGGCTCAATATGCTCAACACACACACAGCACATAGCACGTGCACGTGCACATGCTCATAGCACTTGCGACCATTTAGGTTATGATATGGGGTATGATAGGTCGGGCAGTGTTATTGGCTTTCCGCATAAGAAATTTTTCAGTAGCAGCCACGGAGTCTGGATTTTGTGCCCGGTTGGGGCAATAGGCTCGTCCCCAATACACGAGACTTAACCATAACTGGCCAAATGTGGGGCCATAACTCCTCTAGGTGTACTACTCTGCCTAATCCTTCGAGGATTACAGGCATGATGTTATGTAAGTTTCAGTGACTGCATCGTTAGTCCAGACACTAGGTCTACATGCTCAACAAGAGCACTTGCGACCTCTTAGGGTATTATTAGGGTATGTATGGTAGGGTTGGCTTCTCAGGTCGGGCAGTATTATTGGGATTTTCATCAGATTTTTTTCAGTAGCAGCTATAGACTCTGGATTGACTGGTGAAATGTGGTTGTAATATTAGGTAAAACTCTGTCTAATGTTTCAGGGATAACAAACATGATGTTATGTTATAAGTTTCGATGCGATTATGGTGAGTTACATGAGTCTAAGCAACATCTGCACTGCACCGACGACGTCGTCGAAATGACGATGGGCCATCAAAACTTGAAATTTGTCGACCCAGCAAAGAAGTTACTTGTAATTAGTGGGTTACTAATGATGATTACCTATTTTCTCTTAGCGCACACGAGTTTATCTAAGTAGAAGTAAGTATGTGTCGCACGTTGACGAAACTCGAATTAATCACAATTTGTGTATATTAAGGTTCTTTCATTCTGCCAGGGCTGCGGGACTGTTCGAAAGAGATACCGTGGCCCTGGAACACAAAAGGCAAAGAAGGAACATGGATGGGTTTTAGTCAGTAGAAGTCTGACACTCCCCTCCGCTCCCCCCGCATTTGATGACTCCCCTTCCTAAAAAAAAGGGTTATTACATTGCAAAGCGTACGCACGACGGCCAAACAAGCTATACAAAACCAGTTTATACGGATCTGTCATTGTATAGGAAATCTTTACAAAGCGAGGCCAAGTTATACTGGAAATGTAGGTACATCTTCATGTGCCGCCGCTGCCGTGTGTACCTACGTTACTTAGAGCTGTTGTGGGTAAGACAAGAGCGTTTTTACAGAAAGCGGGTAACGTCGCAAATAGCCGTCAAATATTTCGCTATTTTGATTAATTTGGCAATATTACTGTATGGAAATAAAAGATATGGCTAACTAGTGAAATAAAATATTGATTTTAAAATGCAATATATTTAAATTTATTTTCCGAATATTTAATTTTAGTTGTAACAAAAGTGTTTGAAAAACTTTTCAAATGCCTTTCTTACACTTAAAAGGGTTACAACATCAAATTCAGTGTTTTAATTACAATTCATTAGCCAAATTAATTAAAACAGGTAAATATTTGACAGATATTTGCGACGTTGCCAACTTTTTGGATGAACGCTCTTAACGGTAGGTAATAGTATAGATAGGAACAGAAGATAGATTAACTCCATTCTACATTTCTTTTTCTTGTACTAGATTCCTGGCGTTAACTCGGAAAAGTTAGGAATTTTCAGGGCTTGCGATCCTAAGCTTTCATTAAGGCCTTTTGTGCTAAAACCGCAGAATTTTTTCGTTTAAAACGTAAAATAAGAATAAAGTAGATGTAGGCAAGTTTTTTAGGTTAAATCTTCTTCTAAATGATCAGAATATTTTTTAAATAACTGTGCATATACCTTAAATAATTATGAGAGTTTGACTAGATCGTTGGTCTAATGGTTGCAAGCGGGACTGCTGAGTATGAGGTCCTAGGTTCGATTCCAAGGTCGGGCAAAGTATTATTGGGATTTTACTTTAGGAATTACTCAGTAGCAGCCATGGAGTCTGGATTTGTGCCAGGTTGATGGCGATACGCTGGCCCCTTATTACATTACATGGGACTAAAACATAACTGGCGAAATGTGGATGTACTATTAGGTATACCTCTGCCTACCTACAGAGATTACAGGCGAGATGTTATGTAATTATGAGAGTAAAGTTCATTAAGATATTCAAATCATTAAAACAGAACCTGAATGCCACTGGTGCACCTACCACCAACACTGCTAATAAGTCATTATTTCGAAAACCAAATTAGAATGAAGGAGCACGAACAAAAAGAGATGACCAAAGATATCGCGTCTCCATCATTCATACATCTTGATCCAACGCCGACAGCCGCCTTTAAAATCTTAGATCAACACAGATCTTATCAGTCATCCTTCTAATAATATTAATTGTTTCAACTCCAAACTTTCCAAAGGAGCTTGGGCGATTATTCATGCAGACGTTACATGGTTTGTGGCAGGAATCTTCAATGTTATCTCGTGTTGATCTAGTCAGCTTGAATGACTATCGCTCTTCGTTCTCGTGTATCGGTAGTGTAGATCCGTTTTGCTTCGCTCCGTTGACAAATAGTCTTGATGCTTTGTCCTTAATCAGCGTGGACTGTGGATGACAGTCACGGTTTGTGTTAAAGATGGGTGGATAAAAATTTAGAAAGGACAATGGGTCAATACGTTGGTTTTGTACGTTTAGTTATGAAGTTTCTTTACCGACAGCTTCCTTCATGTTTTAAGAAGAATGTTCTAGGTTTTTATTGTTTTAAGATATCCACTTGCTAGTTTAATTTTATAGTTAGTATCCAGAGAATGCATGAATTAGTGGGCCTTGATCGTCCAACTAGTATATTGTATGGTTAGCATAAGGAACTTTTGATTAAACCTCCTGCAGTCAATGCTATTCAATTCACAGATATGTAAGCGACTATACACTTTAAAGAAATAAACACGGAAATTAATACGCATTGCTTAATAGTGAACGAGAAGCGAGAATACAGCTTGCGCCTCTACGTTTGTAAATTGCCAAAGTTTCCATGAGTTTCATGCTTGAAGTAACTAAGTACTGTAAGTTATAATGTGCTCGTACAGACATAATTAGGTATACTTTACACAAGCACTGTACTATACCATATTACCTACTTCAATTAACCACGTACGGCTTTTGATATACCTATCTACGTTATTATAAAAATCTCAGCCTCAAAAAAAATCAGCTGTTCCATACATTTTGGTATTGCACTTTTGTAGGAAACATCTGTTTTTTTTTTATAACTTAGTGATGTACTGAACACGTGGTAGGTAACCGTTTTCGCGTCGGTGTCCCTTTCACCCCGAATAATATTAAGTTCGTTTTGGAAAAATAGACCTCCAAAAAAAAAAATTGTTCTTACGTGGTCTATTCTGTACTTACATATACTTAATTTGAAGACGATAACTACGAGTATCTACAGTTTGCTCTCTACTTTTTCGTCAATAACCTTACAAATGATGGCTTAAAAGATAATTGTAATCAACCATTGATGCTGATAATCAAGAACGTCCGTATCATTCTCTTTACAGTGGCCTTCGTTATGCAAGAGGAGTTGAAAAACAATCAATCTGCAACCTACCTATAGTTTTGTTCGTATTATTTTCCTGTAACTTGTAACCGAAGGCGCTATTTATTCCACACGTAAGAAAGAAATAGTCCTCCACCGAATAGAAAGGTGGTAGGGCATCGTAAATCTTACGTTATGTGAAAGGTTGGGTCTGCTCTACTACCCCTATCGCATCTTGTTTATATGAACAAATCGGCGCCATCTTGAATGGAATCTTGAACAAGTTCTACGAAGAAACACTATCTAGATTCTAGGTATCTAATAGTTGGGGTGCGTTGTCAGAATTCCTCCTCGTGTGCCCGATGGCTGCCGGTCCCTCTCGATACGTCGGGAGGGAATAGCAGCTGCCGGGCCGGTGCACCCTGGGCGTGGGCAGTATCCTTCCCCGAAGAATGGGAAGAGATTCTTATTCCTTGGGGAATGTTACTGTCCATGGCTAATATTCTGACATGGGAGGGGTCCGTTTTGGACCAAGGGGGCGTTGCTCCGCGTGACCCTCTGAAAAGCAGAGGGCACAGCGGAGTAGCAAGGGCGGGCTCGGTGTGCACTTACCCTGCCTCCGAGCAGACAGTGAAGGACGCAGTCGTTCACTGTCCCCGTCGATATCGTAATCCCACCGTTGAAGTGTCGTGGATCACGTCTCGCGGCTTCGATTGGGACCGAGGGTCTTGGCTTAACCGCCCGGATCGCGAGGTAGAAAACCTCTATAAAAAGTTACCCCGAATCTCAAGCGGCGGCGCACCGCGAGGAGATGTATGGCTGACGGGTTCCTATGGAAAATCAGTTGCTAGTGCGAACCACTGCCGGGCCTGGCTATGGCTTATCTGGGTACAGGGGGCACTGCCCAGATGGACTCTTTATTTCCCCCATACTCGTGGGAACAACATGGAAAATTGTTTAAAAAAAAAAACGGCCGATAACGGCGAAGCAAAGGAGGGGAGGGATGCGGGGTCGGAGTCCGGCGCCGCATCCAGCGATGTGAGCGCGGGAGGCTCAGAGAGCTCCCGGCGCGGGAGGCCCGGGACCACTGCGGTGAACGGGAAGTTCTTCCGCAAGCGGTCCTGGCCGGAGGGCGACCAAGGGTCGTCATCGGAGGGAGAGCTGGCCTCGGCTCGCAAGATCCCCACCAGTAAGCGAGGAGGGATCCGCGGCAAGGGGAGAGGCCTCTCTGCCGCCGAGAGGTCGGCGCGGCTTGCCGAGGAGGGGCGCCACCCGGGGGTGGCCGGTCGCGGGGTGGCCCGTTCGGGCTCCTCTGGCGACGAGGTGGGTGCAGACGGCGGCTCTGAGGCGGAGCGTAAGGCCGGTTTCGCGAAGGAGGTGGAGGCGGCGCTGAGGGCTGTCTCTTGTAAACAGAAGCCCTCCACCAGGCATAAGGCCATGCCTGCAGCGATCGCCTCCATCATGGCGTCAGCGGAGGCCAGATATGGGGGGCCCCCGTCAAACGAAGTGGCCAAACTGCGGGCGGAGGTCGCTCGCCTGACGGCTGCCACGGAGCTTCTCCAAGAGGAGAACAGGAAGCTCCGAGCAGACTTGGCCGGTCTGCGCGAGGCCGGCCCCCGCAAGGCGCCCCAAAATGGGGGCCAGCAGCGACCAAGCCAGCCCGTGCCCGTGCCGGTTGAGAACCAGGTCCTGAACCTGGTTCGGCAGGAGCTGGCTGCCTTCCAGGCGCGGTTCTCCGTCCTGGAGGGCATTGTCCTGCGCCCCCCCCTTGCGGCAAACAGGGCGTCCCCGGGCCCGAGGGTAGCCACATATGCGGCTGCTGCGGCCTCCGCACCGGGGTCGTCTGGCCGGCCCTCCGGCAGGGTTGCGTCGGCCCCCGAAGGGCCGGCTCTGGCGAAACCGGCTCCGGCCAAGAAGGCGGCAGCCCTGAGGCAGGGCAAGGTGGCGGCCCAAAAGAAGGGCAAGGCGGTGACTGTGCCAGCGCCAGCCGCGAGACAGCTGCCACCGCCGCCCCCTAAGCCTTCTGCGGCCGAGACCGGGTGGCAGGTGGCCGGAGAGAGGACGAGGGAGCAAAAGGCGGCCAAAAAGGCCAGGAAGCGGCAGCGCAAGCGCCAGCAAAAAGAGCGGAGCGTCGCGGCAAGGCTCAGCGCCCCGAAGACCGCAGCTGTAGTGATTACACTACAGCCGGACGCGGAAAAGAGGGGCGTGAGCTACCGCGACGTGCTCGCTAAGGCGAGGGCGACGGTAGATCTCGGGGAGCTCGGGATCACCGGGGGCCTCCGCCTCAGAGTCACCGCGACAGGGGCTCGAGTGCTGGAGATCCCCGGCGAAACCCGTGGCTCGTCCGCGGACGCTCTGGCAGAAAAGCTTAGAGCGTCCCTAAATGCGGACGAGGCCCGAGTGTCCAGGCCCGTCAAATGCGCAGATCTGCGCATCATGGGTCTGGACGACTCGGTGACCGAGGAGGAGGTGGTGGCCGCCGTCACCAGGACCGGTGGGTGCCCTGCTGAGCAGGTCAAGGCAGGCACCTTACGTCCGGACCTGTCGGGCATGCGAACCGTAACGGTAAGCTGCCCTGTGACGGCGGCGAAAGCCATTGTGGAGGGCCGAAGGCTCTTGGTGGGCTGGGTTTCGGCGCAGGTTAAGCTGCTGGAACCCAGACCTCTGAGGTGCTTCCGCTGCCATGTGGGGCACCATGTGTCGGTCCGGTGCACCTCGGAGGTGGACCGCAGTGGCCTATGCTTCCGCTGCGGCCAGCCCGGTCACAGGGCCGCGGCTTGCTCCGCCGCGCCGCACTGCGCTGCATGTGCGGCAACCGGCAAGCCGGCCGATCACCGGGCAGGGAGCAAGGCCTGCGGTACACCCGCCAAGGCCAAGGCCAGGGGCAACGGAAGGCCCTCCACCTCCACCGCCAAAACCCCCACCGTCGCCATCACCGCAGCCGCCGCCACTGTCGCCGCCGCGGCCGCCACTGCTGCAACTTCTGCAGCGGGGCCCTCGCAGGGGGCCCGGGAGGGGGCTGAAATGGAGTGCCAATAACGGCCCCATTACGCCTTCTCCAGGCGAACATCAACCACTGCGCCTGCGCTCAAGATCTGTTGATCCAGAGCATGGCGCAGTGGTCGATTAACATCGCCGTGGTCTCTGAGCCGTACTTTGTCCCGCCCAGGGATGACTGGGTGGAGGACCTTAGCGGCTCAGTGACCATAATTGCGTCGGCCGCCGCCGGTACCCCGACCCTTGAGAGTGTCAGGAAGGGTCAGGGGTGCGTAGCAGCACGGTTCGGGGAGATCGTTGTAGTGGGAGTCTACTTCTCTCCGAACCGAACTCTCGCCGAGTTCCACAATTCCCTCAGGGAGTTGAGTGTCGTCATCGGGAGCCATTCACTCCCCGTGCTTGTGCTCGGGGACTTCAATGCCAAGAACTTGGCTTGGGGTTCTCGTTACACGGATGTGCGGGGTAGGATGGTGGAGGACTGGGCACTGGAGACAGGCCTGGTCGTCCTAAATCGGGGTTCTGTCCCCACGTGCGTGCGGATGCAGGGTGAGTCGGTGGTGGACATATCGTTCGCTAGCCCCGCCCTGTCGCCGCGTGTCGTTGACTGGCGCGTCATGGAGGGGGTGGAGACCTATTCCGACCACCGGTACATCCGGTTCGACGTCTCCACTCAGACCTCAAGCGCGCCGGTCCTACAGGCCCCGAGTGGTCCGCGATGGGCGCTGAAGCAGCTGGACCGGGAGCTCCTCCTGGAAGCCTCGATCGTGCAGGCCTGGGTTTCATCACCGGCCAGGCCTGCCGACATCAACAACGAGGCGAGTTGGTTCCAGGAGGCCATGTCCGAGATTTGCGACGTGGTAATGCCCCGAGTTCGGCCAGGAAGCGCCCGACGTCAGGTGTACTGGTGGTCGCGAGAGCTGACGTCTTTGCGTGAGGCGTGCGTTGCCGCGCGGCACTGGTACGCCAGGCATCGCAGGCTCCGCATCCGCCCTCCGGATGCGGCAGCCATTGAGGCGGAGCTTTACGAGGGGTACAGAGCGGCGAAGACCGCCCTCCAAGAGGCTGTCCGGCGGGCCAAGAACCTGGCCCGCGAGGAGATGCTGGAGTCTCTGAACGGAGATCCGTGGGGGCGCCCTTACAAGATGGTGCGGGACAAACTCCGCACCCGGGCCCCCCCGCTGACGCAGAGTCTCCGGCCTGAGCTCGTGGAGGACGTGGTGAGCGCTCTGTTCCCGTCGCGAGGGAGGCATCCTCCCCCGCCTATGGCTCCGCCGCCGCTTGCGGTGCCGGACGCGGACCACACCGATGACGACGTTCCGGAGGTGACTGGGGTAGACCTGGGAGTGGCGGTACGCAGGCTGAAGGCCAGAAATACCGCCCCGGGACCCGATGGCTTGCCTGGCAAAGCCTGGGTCCTGGCCTCTGAGGCTCTCGGGCCCCGACTGGAAGGGCTCCTAAGCGCATGCTTGGAGAGAGGCCAGTTCCCGCTTCGTTGGAAGACGGGGAAGCTGGTCCTCATCCGGAAGCCAGGGCGCCCTGCGGACTCTCCGTCCGCATACCGGCCCATCGTGTTGCTCGACGAGGTGGGCAAGCTCTTTGAAAGAGTTATTGCTAACCGCCTCGCCGGGCACCTCGCGGGGATGGGGCCGGATCTTGCGGAACACCAGTTTGGTTTCCGCAAGGGGCGCTCGACGGTGGACGCCATCATGCGCGTGAGAGCCCTCACGACGGGGGACGCGGTTTCCCGGGGCGGGGTTGTATTGGCGGTGTCTCTTGACATCGCCAACGCCTTCAACTCCATGCCCTGGAGCTGCATTGGGGAGGCACTCCGGTATCACCGGGTGCCGACCTACCTTCGTCGTGTGGTCGGGGATTACCTGACGGATAGGGCCGTCATCTACCCCGGTCGGAGCGGAGAATGGAACCGGCGAGAGATGTCGTGCGGTGTTCCACAGGGATCGGTTCTGGGACCGGCCTTGTGGAACATCGGTTACGACTGGGTGCTGCGCGCCGACCTCCCTAGCGGCGTCAGCGTAGTCTGCTACGCTGACGACACGCTGGTACTGGCACAAGGGAGGTCGCACGAGGCGGCGGCCGAAAACATGACACGCGGGGTTGCGATAGTCGTGGAGAGGATCCGGCAATTGGGTCTCGAGGTGGCATTGCACAAGTCCGAGGCCATGTGTTTTCATGGGCCTCGGAATGCGCCACCGTCGGGATCCCTACTGACGGCAGGAGGGGTTTCCATCGGCGTCGGGTTGACGCTGAAGTACCTGGGACTCGTCCTTGACAGCCGGTGGAACTTCGTGGAGCATTTCCGACGTTTGGCCCCCAAACTGGAACGGACCGGGGCTGCCTTCAAGCGGCTCCTGCCCAACCTGGGGGGTCCAAACGCCTCCTGCCGGAGGCTCTACGCGGGGGTCGTGCGGTCCATGGCCCTTTACGGGGCCCCGGTGTGGGCGCGTTCTCTGAGGCGGCAAGCCGCCCGCTACCTGAACGCGCCCCAAAAGGGGATAGCCCTAAGGCTAGTCCGGGGGTACCGCACGATCTCCGGTGAGGCGGCGAGCCTCCTTGCCGGATTGCCGCCATGGGATCTGGAGGCGATAGTCCTCGCACGCCTTCACGAATGGCGCGCGGAGGCACTACGTCGGGGGGAAACTCCGCTGCCGCGGCAAATCACCGCTCGGCGGACAGACCTCCGGCGCGATCTCATGGTGACATGGAATGAGCGACTGTCGCAACCCCGTGCAGGGTACGCCACCATAGTGGCGATAAGTCCCCTCTTTGAGGAGTGGCTAGAGAGGCGCCACGGCGCCCTCACCTTCCGCCTGACGCAGGTCCTCACCGGACACGGTTGTTTCGGGAGGTTCCTGCACCGAATCGGGCGGGAGGAAACGCCCGGGTGTTTCCACTGTGAGGATCGTCCGGAGGACACGGTGCAGCACACTGTGGAGGCCTGCCCTGCTTGGGCGGAGCAGCGCCGTGTCCTCGTAGAGGCGATTGGCGGCGGCGACCTCTCGCGCCCGGCCCTGGTTCAAGCCATGGTCCGGAGCGAGAGGGAATGGGAAGCCGTCACCTCCTTCTGCGAAGCAGTCATGCTAGTGAAGGAGGTGGCGGAACGTGAGAGGGAAAGAGCCTCACGTCCCAGCCGCCGCGGGAGACGCCCTGGGCGTCGGGGGTCACGTGGTGGCCCCCGGCCACCGTAGGCGCGGGCCTGTGGACGGCGAGTTTTGGGCTAGCTCGCCGTCCGGCCGTCTTATGACGACAGGCCGTGTCGACGGCGCGTTCGTGTTCCACGCGCGCCTCAAAGAGATGTCAGCAACCACGTAGGGGGTCCGCACGGGCCGATGCCTGCCAGGGCTGCGGGACTGTTCGAAAGAGATACCGCGGCCCTGGAACACAAAGGGCAAAGAAGGAACATGGATGGGTTTTAGTCAGTACAAGTCTGACACTCCCTTCCGCTCCGCCCAGAGCGGGGGGGTCATTTGATGATTTCCCATCCAAAAAAAAAAAAAAAAAAAAAAAGGTATCTAATAGTTTTTCTGTTACAATGGTGTCCAAAATATCTAACCTGTACATATTATTTTTTTTTTGTTAAAATTGGCATTTTAAGATACTGATTTGAATATTTTTGAAAATAAATGGCTAGTTTAATTTATATTTAATTTTAAAGTTTTAAGGCTGATGACGTCATCGCTGGAAAAGACTCCTTTGCTCATTCAATGTATAAAGTGACACTCTAATGACAGTTTGTTTTTTAATGTCATTCACATGAAGCTAAGGGCTCGTCCAAACACGCGAGAACCGCCAAAAGCGTATTTCACGATATTCCTTCTTGACATGACGTTATTGAGGGTCAAATAAAGGTTAGCCACATTTCTTCAAAAATATAAATGAATAGGGAGTATTAATAAACAATTAGAGACCTTATTTATTCCCCGAAATGGTTTTGTAAATTAAAAAAAAAATTTTTTGAAAAATGAACAAACCTCATTTGGTTCGGATTTCAGCAAACTCGATTGTTGAGTTGAAGGTGGAATAAACACGATTGAACTGTGCTGTCATCATTCTAAAAAAAAACAGAAACTAGGATTTTAGAACAATGTGTTATTTTACTTTTTTAACAAATCAGAAAGAAATAAGAGTTTTAGGTAAAACGTTTAGGTAAAATAAACAAAACTGAATGCTTAGGGCCTGTTTCACCACCTGTCATTAAGTTCCCGTTAACTTACTTGACAGATAATACCATACAAACTCTGTTCCATTTTAAAATTTATTCAGTAAGTCTATTCAGACATCGTGAAATAGGCCCTTATTCTAACAGCGTTTCGCCTACCTTTTCCTACCAAAAAAAAACATATTTTTAACCTCGGCAGACTGCACTAAAACAACCAAAAGCACCAACTGTTTTCCTAAGAATTTTCTAAATAATTTATTTCATACATTTTCGCGTCTGAAATCTCAGGACATTTTCTTAAACCCAGCTGTTGCGAAGCCCGTACGTCTACAAGACGCGACAGGCGTGTTCAACCCTAGGCAATTGTCCGGGGCAAGTATTCCCAACTTCCGCGCCCCACCTTTGTGAACTGTCACCTACAATGGGAGAAATGAAAGGACATTGTGTATTTTTATTTATTTTACGTAAGTTCGGGGAGCTCGTGGCTAAATAATAACAGCCGCTCGGGTTAAGCCGCGCTTGCCTAGGTTAGTCCGTGCATGGGTGACCGCCCATTACATACCGAGTTTCCTAAGTGCCTCAGAAAACACGTTAAGCCGTTGGTCCTGGCTGTCATTTGTAGATCTTTGACAGTCGTTACAGGTAGTCAGTGGTCCGAAAGTCTGACAACCAGTCTTACCAAGGGGTATCGTATTACCCAGTACTGACTGGGTTGTGGAGGTCAGATAGGCAGTCGCTCCGTGTAAAATACTGGTACTGTGATACTGCCTACATCCGATTAGACTGGAAGCCGACCCCAACTAATTGGGAAAAGGCTAGGCAGATGATGACCTACAATGCGAAAAATGAAAGGACATTGTGTATTTTTATTTATTTTACGTAAGATTTAAATCTTGGCGTGATAAGAATTGACTGGTATTTACCACAAGTACTTAATGGATAAATAGGAGTGGTCTAGAATTGACCTTTCTGTGTTGCAACTGGTCCATGCCAAGCTGTGGCCTATTATTGGCTGCTGATTAAAAAGGCGTACTATTAGAAGACTGTGTGTGTATTGTTACGTCATTACATCGTGACCGATGGAATGGAGGAAGACCTTGGCCAAGTGAAACACTACGGCCTGTCAATACCCATAAGAAGTTAGAGGTATATTCTTCAAAACTGAGAGAATCGGCATAGAACCAGTACATATTTGACTGGCCTGTTGGTCTAGTGGTCAGTGACTCTGACTGCTATGCCGGAGGTCGTGGGTTCGATTCCCACCCAGGACAAATGTTTGTGTGATGAGCATGATCATTTGTTCTGTGTCTGGGTGTAATTTATCTATATATGTATGTATTTAGAAATATATAAGTATGTTTATCAGTTGTCTAGTACTCATAACACAAGCTCTGCTTAGCTTGAGACTAGACGGCGTTGTGTGATAGTTGTGGAATATTATTATATTATTATTTCCTTTATTTATTTTCTAACACACTTATTATTATTATTATATAAGTAAAACACACCCCAACTGGATATAAATTCTAAAAGCAGCAACACAAAAGTTTTCGATGACCTACAATTTTTCCTTTAGTAACACCGCCGGCTGACCCAAACGACTGAAAAGCTCCTAACGTTTGGCAATTCCCAGTCTCCACTCAAGTACTCGAACGTATGCGTCAACAGCACTTCAGAACACTCCTGCTTGCTAATTCTGCACAAATCCAACCACTAGTGCACTAGTAAATACGTGAGTAAACTAAGAGGTTTATATTCTGCATCACTTTCGCGTAAGCGGCTTACCGCAATACAGGTTGAAAATGTGGCTGCAGTATTGCTTTACTTATAATATTAATAAACATATTGTTTTACTAGCGACCCGCCCTTGCTTCGCACAGCGCCACCTATCGGGTCCAAAACTATATCTAATGTAGTCTATATTTTAAGTTAAGCATCTAGCAGTAGAGCGGTGAAAACTGCGTTCAAATCCATGCAATAGTTTTTGCGTGATGCGCGTACAAACATGACAAACAGACAAAAATTCTAAAAACTAGGGTTTTGGACACTGTTGCTGTAAAAAACAAAAAAAAATTTTTTAAATATCTTCTATCTCAATGTATAGACATCGGCCTATTACAATTTTATAATATGTATAGATATAGATGACGGCCTCGTCGGTTAAGTTGAGGTGAGCCTGAGTTTCATTCCCTCTTCGAACACAGTGTAAGTGTGGTTTCCATCAGGATTTTTTCAGTAGCAGCTTAGAATTTGGATTTGTGAACGGTTGATGTATATAGGCTCGCTCTTTTAACATGGGACTTGAACATGCACCTGCAAAACTTAGGTAAAATACAGGCATGATGTTATGTTATCATCATAATCGTCATTTCAGCCGAAAGACGTCCACTGCTGGTCCACATTGACCGGTACTGTGGGTCTGGCATCCAGCGATCTCCGCAACCTTCACCAGGTCATTGGTCCACCTAGTGGGAGGCCTTCCAAAGCAACGTTTTCCGATTCGCGGACGCCACTCGGCCATCCGTTCTGCGTTATGTTATGTTATGCTATGTTGTTTCATAATTACCGTTTAGGAACACAAAAATTAAAAGTATCTGTCGGCGGCTCATGGCCGTCGTCGTCATAGTCACACAACATATTGGTTTGCACCAATATATTCACACAGTTACACAATTATTCAGCAAATAGGAAACAGCAGGATATATCAGCACAAGTTTAATGAAAACACCTTACTCCAAAAGGGTGTTTATTCCATGATGAGCGAATTAAGAATCTCCCTTCTTTCACAGTACAACGACTTTTTTTACACCGAAATTCAAACGGAGGTTGGTAGCAACAGGTAGAATAAAAATAACAATATTTAATTTTGCAAGGCGGGAGAGATCAAAATAACTACTGAATAATCATAGCATATGACTAGACTTTTAAATAGTTCTATGACATATCCCAATAAATTCCTACTAATAAAGCAAACAGAACGGATGGCCGATGGGGCCGAAAAGTTCTGGAGTGGCGACCGTGAACCGGAAGACGCTGCGTTGGAAGGCCTCCCACTAGGTGGACCGATGACCTGGTGAAGGTTGCAGGGATCCGCTGGATGCGAGTCGCACGGGACCGGTCAATGTGGCGACACTTGGGGGAGGCCTATGTCCAGCAGTGGACGTCTTTCGGCTGAAATGATGATGATGATGAAAGCAAACAGAAGCATACTTTACATAACCATATTTTACATAAATAAAACATCAATCCTTATTATGAAACCAACGGAAATAACAATTACTTTTAAGTTACATAAACGGAAATATAAATTTAGTTCACTAAATCAACACATGTCAAATACAAAACTAACTACCCTAAAATACAACTACTATTTCGATATAAATAACATACGTCAAAATAAAAACGTAACTACCCTTAAATTATAAAATAACTTGAAGTTACAATCAAATTATGGTTTTGCGCCCACATATCCTTCTGCTCTTTTGCACTAGTCAAAAGCCTTTTAAACTACAAACTGCGTTAAGTAAGTACTCTGAAATACATTTCTATAATTCAAAACTTGTAGTAGTGAGAATTCCAACAAAATATTACTGCTTCATTCATAATATGAACGTAGCAAAATGAAAATACAAAATCTGCACTGAGTTGTAGGTTATCTCACAAGAATATTATGCATCTAGGACTCTCAGTTTTATGTTAGTTTTCCTATATACAGAACCACCGGAGTTTTAAAGTTCTAAATTATAATGTAGTTTGTTAAAGTGCTGTGAGTAATGAAATATCATTCATGAAGTTTTCCGTCTTCCGATTCCGATTTTTATTCAAAGTTTCTGGTTTAAATTGATTTGTGAGACTTGGCGCTGGCATTTTCTAAATCCCGTTTAGTTTAATTGATGACATCAGTCCACTAGTTTGAAGAAAATATCGATAGTAGTGATGTCTGTGGGTGTCGACAAAAACAAAACAAGGTTTTTAAAATTTTCCTCTTAGCGTGTATCTGTACTAAGTCGGCCCAGAATTTGTTTACAAGCTAAGCGCCTTCCGTAGCGTCCACCAGCCTATAGCTGATAAGCTGGCAGCTCTTATAAGATGTAAACACGAAATATACACCATCGTTAGTGGAACTCAGCACCACATTTACCAACACTATTACATATTTTATTCAATGATTTAATGTTCCTTTATTAACTCTTTTTAAACAGCTTATAATAAAACGTTAACTGAACCACATTCACAAATTATTACCAACAAAAAGATACCTCGGTAAAAGCTAGCCTTTTTATATGAATGTTAAACTCAGCAGAAGTTCGGAATACGCACATTGTTGAGCACGACAAATTGCACAGCATGTGTGTCGCTGTGTTGCCAACTCAACATAGTACGAACACTGCAACAATAGTAGCTAGCTACTTGAAATTGTTGAGAAATAATTTCGCTGCAGTAGAAAATAGGGAAGAGAAAATTGCTTACGGAAAATTGATAGTGAAGGTATATGAGAATGTTTTATTTATAAACGAGAATGTTGTAAAATTGTAGATTTTTTATGAGGAAGAAACGACGTAATGAACTGACTGACGTAATGAAATAACTTTTTATCAGTCTTTTATATCCCATCCCAATTCATGTGGGATTGCCGCAGCGTATTACATCTATATTTTTGTTTGTTTGGTTAGTGCTTAACCTAGTGTCAGAGTTTTTATACCACCCATGGGCCTCTCGGCTTTGCATGCCGTCGAAACATATGTCTCAGGCTTGCTGGTTTGGTTTCTTCAGGCTGTCATCCTTCACTGAAGCAAGTGATAATTTTTACAATACGAAATCTTGCATGGTTATATATTAATCGTTGCCTCAGCAGCCACTTCCTATCTAGCCATGTCATCTTTCACTCAGTCCGTCCATTGTTTTTTTAGTCTTTTCCTGTTACATTTATATTCAAAACTTTCCACACGACTTAAAAGAAATTTAAAAAAAAAGTTGCCGCTGTAAATTTGACAGCTACAAATGCTACAATACCTACTTGCTATGATAGAAAACTCGCGGAACCGACGTGAAAACTTCAGTAAGTCGATGATGACCCCTCTTCAAGAGCTAGAGATTTTCTCTTGCCTCATTGAACCCTTGAACAGGACCGATGAACAGCTTCATTTGATCCTTTTTCAAGTGTCAAAAAGGTTGGAGATTTGAAAAGATTTTCTAACTAACTACAGGTTGGTAAGTAACTTGAGAAAAATTGAGCGATCTTGTAATTGAAAAAAAAAATCGGAAGTATTTCAGACATAGATTTTCCAGTATTTTGATACTATTTTGAACTTTGTAGGTACTGACGCGAATCTCACGCCATGTAACACAACGAAAGTATGTGTGGACCTTTACAAGTTTGTAATATATCGTCTGCTTAGCCTTTTCCCAACAATGCTGGGGTCGGCAATGTCAGAAATGTGGGGGTACTTTTTGGTACACCTCTGCCTAACCCTTCGGGGATTATAGGCATGATGTTATGTTATGTTGGGGTCAGTTTCCAGCCTAACTGGGAGCAGATGAATACCAGTATTTTACATAGCGTTACTGCCTATCTAACCTCCCGACATAGTTTCTGGGTAATACAATACCCCAACTTGAGAATTGAGTCTCAACTTCTTTTTATCAGTCGTGTTTGAAATGTAAGTCATAGGTATACCTACAATTTAATTACAACAGGAAAGTGAAAGGAACTTAGGATTAAGACCACACCCTTGAATCTATTTAATTATGGGTTATAGTCGTTTACAATCTAATTTAGTTAAGGACATGCACATTGAAAGAGAGTTCCTTGACTTTAGAAATAACATTCGTATCGAACGAAGCCAAAAGGCACTTGTTCTTCCCGTCATTCCGATATTTTTTTTTGTTCTAGATCATACCTGGAAACCTTTAGTTACGGAGTCAAAATTTCAAATTTTTCACAAGTTTTTTTTTTTAATACAAGGTTTTAAAATTATTACTTTAAAATACCTCCCAGCCCCCATTCTATTCAATGCATCCATCAGCACAATGTTTTGAGTCCTACCGTAAAACGTGATTTATTACCCCAAAATAAAGTCGTTTCCAGCAATAATTTTTGCGTAGGATTACTTAGTTTGATGTACAGACTGCTTGGTTGACGACGGCTTCGTGAAGGGTCCGTTTACACCTTGTATAGTCAAGTTAAAGTACTTGAGTTTAAGTAATTACTTATGCAACCATTTTATACAATAGACAAGGATTTGATCGAGGTTAGCAACGTCAAAGAAAGCAAAGTTAAGAATTCTAACTTTTGAGATTTCCAAATTCAACCAATTACTAAACTACAGAATAATAATCGTGTCTTAAGTAATTACTTTTACTCAAGTGATCACTTCGGGTGTAAGATTTGCCATTCGGATTATGAAACCTTCCTTTATCTTTACGGAATCTTCAGAATGGCACCTAGGTTTCAGTTCATTTAGTTTCCTTGGAATAATTTTCATATTATGGAAATTCTGTGCGACCGAATATTTGAAAACTTCAACGTCTGGTGGCACCATCCGTCTTGGTTGGATGATCAATCATTTTTAGTTCTGTTTTCATCTTCAGTCGTTTTGAATTGGGTATGCTGCGATTTAGATGTGAGATTATTATTTCTAAAACTTATTAGTCTAACAAGGAACACCACACTGCGCTCCAGAACTCAAATTGAAGACGGAGCTCATAAAGGTGCCAAATTAAAATGGGACTGGGCAGGTAAAATTATGGACCCGCACTTCGCAAAACTGGAGCCCTGAGACAGCTAGACGGGGTCGGGGCAGACTGAGAAGGACGCCTTGGATGGCTTTCTTGTCAATTGGCGAGAAGAGGGTCAACACCGAAAAAAGTGGAAGGAATGGGGAAGGCTTTTTAAAACTAACATCACGCCTGTAAGACTTAAGTAAAATTGCCTAGCAGGAGTAATTCCAGTGTGGGAAAGAGACATAGCTATTCAGGTCGTCTAGCGCCATCTTTTTCCCATACTAGAATTATTCCTGCTTCAAGACGTCATGGTATGCCACCAGGACCTCATGATCAATAGCAGCTCTTGCAGACACTGACTCGACCAACGAGGCATTATTATCTCAAAATTGATCTTTTTTCATTAATCCGACTTCATACAATTAAGATATCTGCAGTAGGTATTTATATGTAATAGAATGTCCGAGTAGCAAGATATTCCATACCGCTCCCGTACACAACTGAATGAAATTCTCTGCGAATTCACTAACGAACGTGCACGAGCTTAATCATGTATGCTACCAATGTTGCATGCATTGAAAATTCCAATTACGAAATCCGGATTAGTACTATTTTTTTTTTAAATCTTATCGCAGCATATAGTTTTTCATAAAGAAGATCAACAATAGGTAGGAGATACCAAAGTATCATAGCATAGAAATTAGTCTATAATGTTCCCACTGCTGGGACACAGGCCTCCTCTCTATGCCAGGGTATTGGGTGTCGTCCACAACACGGGTCCAATGATGAATCATCATCATCATCATTTCAGCCGAAAGACGTCCACTGCTGGACATAGGCCTCCCCAAGGGGGGGGTTTTGTCATAATCGCCACGCTTGGCAGGCGGGTTGGCGATCGCAGTATGTTTGTTATAAAAAAAAAAAAAAAAATCACAGAGAACGCTGCTGCCCATTCACTGGTAAGTCCCTCAGTCGCCTCTTACGACACCCACGGGAAGATATGGGATGGTGCTATTCTTTACGTCCGGACAGTGATCAATGATGAATAAATGGTGACAATGTCTTCCAATTTTTGTTTCTGCTGTTTTCCTAAAGATTTTTTCAGCAG
Organism: Noctua fimbriata; assembly: GCA_905163415.1. NCBI lineage: Eukaryota > Metazoa > Arthropoda > Insecta > Lepidoptera > Noctuidae > Noctua > Noctua fimbriata. The sequence continues at coordinate 5,177,652 of LR990930.1, forward strand.
TGGTGATAAAATAATAGACAAATTAACTATTTTAGTAAAAAAAACACGCTTTAGAGTGACGTCTTTTTATCTCTCGTATTTTTCTCAGCAAACTTTTTCAATTGATACCCATATCATGGGGATACATAAAAAATAACTACTCCACCATGTTTCGGAGTCCGCCATATTGAATTTCAAACGAGGTAACTTAGCTAACCATGCATTGTCATCCAAACTAAACATGTATGCAAAATTTCAGCTCAATCGGAAACCGGGAAGTGGGTCAAATGTAACTAGTAAGTTTTTTTTACATAGTTGCAGGTGAAGCTAATAAAAGCGTGTTAAAATAAACGCGCTTAACTGGGTTCAAATCCACGAGCAACAACTCGTAAGTTGGCCACCAATACCGACAAAACCGACCTTATAAACGACAACGCTGAAATCTGTGCGTAACAAACCAGAGGATATTCAAATTGCGGCAGATTTAATACAATCCCTGCAGAACCCTTCGATTTCCAATAAATAACAGATTAGCTGAGTGAAACGTTTCTGGGCGTAATTAAATTTAATTGAGCTACCTAAGTAAAATCAATGAGCTTAGCAACGGTTTCTAACTTCGTTTATTTACCTAGAATACACATGTTAGCTTTTGCTATTTATTTCGTCTGAAAATATTTAGAATAATTTAATTAGAAAAATTAAATTAATTGTGTAATAAAAAAAAAATATAATACTGGCCACTTATTTGTGGCATAATAGTTTGTGTCCGTAGCTTACTTTTTTTACCGCGGTCGGCCATATTTTGAAGCGTGGTATTCGGGTAGGAAGGATACCGATTGTTGAAAAAGGGAATAAATCTAGAATTCATTAAAATAGTATGTGTAATCAGTTGTTAACAGTGCGGTTTAAGTACGAATAAATAGTTGATTTGTTATTAAGTATTAACTGTTTTATTGGTACACTTCGAACTATCTTATACACAGGGTACAGGCTGTTCAGTTATACGAGGTAACTAGGTACTAGTTACGAACATTAACAATTTTTACAAGGAAACAACCATGAACTCGCGAAAAAATATCAGCTCAAACACTGTTTTAAGCTTTCACGGTTTACAACTAAACTTATACTGTCACTTACGGGATATCTTCCGTGATTATTTATTATTATGAGCTCCCCATATTTCGGCGCTGTTGCAAGCGCCATGATCGCGGGTTGACTAGAGAATGCGGAAAAAATATCATAACCAATAACCAAAATCCAGAACCGGTTGATATCAAATCATTTATACATCTTTTGCTCAGAATGGTTACAGCACTGATAACAATATTTGTGTCACTTGTTTAATTTAGTACTTTACAATTCTTCTTTTTTACCTTTGTATACATTCTTTTTTATCAATTGTTTGTGAATATGTGAACATTGTAGGTTTTGTAGATTCCCAGCTGCTTGTTAACTTTTTATTTTGTTCTACATTTTTTGTGTAGTAAGCAACGACTTATTGTCGGGCCTACGCTGTCCCCCCATACTGTACAAATGCTGTTTCCACGATAATATTGTAACACCAAAAGATTTGAAAAGAGTAACCATGGAGTTTCTTGCCGGTTCTTCTCCATAGGAAACGACCAACCCGAACCGTGCACCTTTTTTTCGACGTTTTATAAGTGCCCATCTAGGCCTATGTGAAATAAAATATTTTGATTTTGATATAAATAATGAACAATCACGGCAGATATCCCGTAAGAGACAGTGTAAGTTTAAAATCAGCTGTTTTAAACATTTTATCGCATCGCATTACAACGCGACAAAACGTAGGGAACAGCGGATTTTTTTCATATTTCAGAGTTATCCCACGTTTATCCTAATACCCGGTATGTATATGTTTTGTGCCTAATAATTACTTATTTACTTGTGTTTATCAACTGTACCTACTACTTCTTTGCTACTTTATCCACTTTCTGAAGTGTACCTTATTTCTATCTCTGAGATGATTGCATTTCTGAACACTCAGTCTGTTTTAATGTTTGTGTAGTATTAGAAAAATGTCGTGAGGAAAATTCTGAATATAAAAGTGGATGGGTATAAGAGTAGAGGAAGACGAAAGAAACAATGGATGGACTGTGTAAAGGATGATATGGCAAGAGAGGAGGTGTCTGATGAGATGACGAGTAATAGAATAGAGAAGTATGGAGAAGAACACAAGCTGTGCCAACCCCAAATGAATTGGGATAGGGGCAAGAGAATGATGATGTAGTATTAGCAGTACACCAATGACTGCCCCCCCTTTTATATTGTATATCCGTACAGTCTATCCAAAGGTTGTCTGGAAGATATCGCTATCAGCGACCACATTGACCACCATTGTAACCATGGAATTAGCAATATTGTAAAACAGTTGTGGTTCAATTTTACTACAAACTGTTAAATATTCTCATTCGTTTTTGAACTTAACCATCAACATTTTATAGTTTAAACTCGTTTGACAGTTTGTGGTAACTTGATGTGCTGGCGACTGTACAATAAAGTGTTTTCTATTCTGTTCGGTTAAGAGTAAGATTATGATATTTTTTTTTAAAAACATAACATGGATGCATATTAGTCCTCAGAAACAGGCATTGTATTGTGTCGTGTGGAATAATGAAGTACTATGTTTAAGCTCCTGTTGCTAGATTAGGACGCGTAGTCAAGTCTGACTAAGTCATGATATTGCTTTTCATTTCTTACAGGCGCTTAAATAATACCAGACCATATTAGACTTACTTTTTTACTAGAAGGCTTCTTCCCATACAGACGACGCGAACATTAATCACGATTCTTGTTCCAGACGGATTGGTGATTCCAACGTTTCCTACAATTTCCTTGTACATAAAATACATCACGCCTGTAATCCCCGAATGGTTAGGCAGACCTAATACACATCACATCCACATTTCGTCAGTTATGTTTAAGTCCTATGTACAAGGGGGCGAGCCTATTGCCATCAACCGGGCACAAATCTAGACTCCGTGGCTGCTAATGGGACTTCCTGATGGAAAAACCCATTAACACTGTCCGACCCGGAAATCGAACCCAGGACCTCATTCTCAGTAGTCGCACTTGAGACCACTAGACAAACGAAGCAGTCATTTTCTTATATTACCTGATTATAGCTCTAGATTTGTAGGTATCGCCATTGACATACCCAAATCCAGCTTCAATCATACAGAATTACTTCAGCTTGAACATACCAACCTGTGTACTAATTAAACTAATTAGTTACAATAGTCTAAACACAAATCACGACACAGTCAATTGAACCGTCATCAATGTCCTTGATGACGTGGTCATTTAGTTTGTATGTGTTCATAATTATTGTTATATTAGAGAGATAAATTTACATGACAAGGATTGGTGTGAGATACCACTGAAGACGGTTAAATTAAATTCTTTTTTTGCAAAAAAAAAACCTATTTAAAAAAAAATCTTTTTACCCGACTGCCAAGGTCCAGCCCCCGTAGCATGACCACCGTAGACAAGGATTTCTTTGACGGAAGAATTGCCAAAATTACAGATAGTGCAAAGAAATCTGTGTCGACACAATCTGTCATTTTGTCGATTCTTCCGTCGAAGAAATCCTTGTCTACGGTGGTCATGCTACGGGGGCAGAAAGGCCATTCTATTTTCATAATTTTATATTCAAACGGACCCCGTTCGCTTCCAAATTTAATTTAATTTAAAATGTGCTTCTTTTTTGTTTTTTAGTTTTTTTTGTCGGGTTTTTTAAATTTACAACTAATTTTTTATTACACTAACCTCATGTTAGTAGCGATAAAATATCTATGTAAGGACAGTAGTGCGGTTATCTATCCGATTCAGTATTCCAGTATCAATGCTAAAATCAAACCAAATAAATAAACCAATCAAATGTAAGCAAATATTTCATAATGAACGAAACAACAGAACGAAACTATTTACAGTTCCAAATCAATAGCTCACTCGTTCGTTACAGTAACAAAAACAGAAAATATTCAATGAACGATTGAATGATTGAATATTTCTATTCAGAACAAAACATTTTTTGTTTTCGTTTACGTTCTTTTAACTGAATGAACTTGAGTAACTATTATAGGTTCAGTGGAGCTATAATTGGATTTGTTCGTTCGACTTTCTGTTTTGATTCCGTGTTGAGGTAGTAATCGTGTTTTTGTTAAAAAGTTTTGAAAGCTTTGCTGTTACACGAGTAAGTTTTGATCTGATATTGATGTTCAAAGTTTTTCTATGATTAATCAAAGTATAGTCGTTTGTAGTTTCTTATTTAGCAAAATTAGTTCAGTGAATGCAGAGAAAGACTAGACTGAGTGAGAGTATTTTTCCGTCTGGCAATATACCTAGATACTATATAATTTTAATTATCATAATCAAACATAAATACAGGATCAAATGTCCAGTTGACTATTCTCAGTAATAAAATTTCATTGTCACTGACTGACCGAGAACCTATTTAGCTGGTCTCCAAAAAAACCAAGACGGTTGTTTACTTATTTATTTGCCCAAAACCCTTTGGTATTTCACCTAACGAGCATGGGAACTAAAAGGGGCCAATAAGCATAGTTTGTCGTCCAGATTCCGAAGGTGCCTGGATCGGACATGTATGTAGGCGGGGCGGCCGCTACCCGCTACTAGAATTTCAGCCATTCGTCCCGTGACTGGTTCCGAACGAACAAAAACACTAACGACTCGTCAAAATAAAGGAATCGTTGAACGATTTGAAATTGGAAAGCAAAAGATGGCTGCAGTTTTATTACTGGCTGAAAAGAGGACTGATTGCGTCGAAAATTATTTGTCGACAATTTTTTTTGTGTGTCTATTTTATTCATTCTATTGACATAAAATAGGTGTGTTCAGGTACCCTATATGTATATTAATAAAAAAAATATGATAAACCACACACAGTAAAAAGCCTTTAAAATGTTTATACGCAGTTTTTCTTCTACAAGTCTACATAATTTAGTTTCCTTGACTTACTGTTTTCTTTCTAAATCTTTTGAGAGCCAAAGCCCTCAGAAAAAAAATAATGCCTGGATTTTAAAAGTCGAACGAACCAATTCGGGGATTTACCGACTAAACGACAAAAAGCTTTTAAGTCTTTTGTTTTGGGGATTTCATGAATCTCTGTCGAAAATTATGTAACGCCTTAGTATTTCAATCGAAGTTTTTTAGGAGCTTCAAAAGAGAGTAATATGTAACGTAGGTTTTTATATACCTACCTACTTTATTACCTGTAATTTAAACATATAAGACATGTGTAAAATATCCTTTGAATAAATAGATTTTTTGTGGTGTTTAGAACAGAAAAGATATTATTACGTGTTATCTTCTAAAATCATACCCACCTATTACTGTTTTCGGTTAAAGATTAGATCACCTTTGACATTACATACGTAATTCTGCTACATACCCTTAAATTCAGGTTTTCTGTTTTATTCGTATGAAAACGAGCTTATCTATTTAATAAATAAACTCAAGGCCTCTAAAATAATCGTCTGTCTATTCCATACCCAGAATAGGGCATGGTATTACTTATTTATTATTTCAATAAATTTGCTACCGAGTTAAATCGTTCAGATGAATATAAATAATTAACAAAAATATTATGACACATATGACTTTAATTGATCAATAATTATAATTACACGCCACATAGCTGCTTCTACTTACTCTAATTTAAATACCTACTTAAATATCAAACGCAATAATATGAAAATTTATTACAATAATCTCCTATTAACAGATTTAATATCCCATAAATCAATGCCCAACAATTAGTTTCAACTACCTACGATAATATCTATCTAACACTGCACCCAAAATATGTCCCAACCTTTATCTAAATCATCGAATTAAATTATACGTATATACTCTATGGTCTAAAACAAGAGGGGCTCCCTACTGGGCGCACCTCTAATTGGTCCGGCCTGGGACTTTTAGACTCAGCAGGTATTCGGTCCCAGTGTCACCTTTCACTTTGTTTGCGATTAATTATGCGACCAAAAGTAGTCGTATAGTTTATTGGTATTGTGGGTTCCACGGTCTTAGATGGCGGGTGGCCTGTAGAAGGTCACCACGCAACCTACTGAGGTAACGTGGTGACCGTATAAAGGCTGGTGGGTGTTTAAAAGGTTATTAAAGAATTATTTTTCAGAGGCAATCGATGTTTCTATGTCATATGACGTATTCGTTGCCATCAAAAGTTAAGGAATGACGTAATTTCTGTCTGTTCATACAAAATTACAGCTGTCAGTGATGCAAAATATGCAGATGTCAACAGCCATTAGTTTTACTTTGATTTGATAGCATAATTAATGTCTTAAATTAGGTAGGCCGGTAGTATAATCCTGCTAATTTATACAAGGTGTACACGGACCCTTCACGTAACCGTCAACCAAGTATTCTGTACTTAAAACTAAGTTACTCTATGCAAAAAAAAATTACTGGGAACGACTTTTTGTTTGGAGTGAAAAATCACGTTTCACGGTAAGACTAAAAACATTGCGCTGATGGGTGCATTGAATTGTACGGGGGTCGTGGAGGTAGTTAAAGTAAAGTAATAACGTTAAAAACTTGTATAAAATAAAATAAACTTGTGTAAAAGTTGAAACTATGACCCCCAATGTCTCCGTAACTAGAAAGTTCGCAGGTACGGACTACAATTAGAAAAATATCGCAATGACGGGGAGAATAAGAGCCTTTCGGCTACGTTACGGGCACTTTTACACCTATTATACAAAAAGCCGAACGGAAACCCATTTGTTTCATGTTAGCCAATACAGATTGCTTCATAAACTAACTCCAAAAACACCGGCAAGACACGACCCAACCAAAACAACAACGTCGTCTACATACCTACATTACCTCTATCGAAATAATCAAATTAACATCAGTAAATTAAATCCCAACAATATCACGTCAAAGCAACTGTCAGACTAGTGTCATTTTTAATCCAAATCCTCTTAGCAAGGGCACAACTAGTTTAATGGAACGTAGACACGGCGGCCAATCAAGCTATACAAAACCAGTTTACGAGGATCTCTCATTGTACGGGAAATCTATACAAAGCGAGACCATGTTATACTGGAATTGTGTAGCTTAATATGTTGCCATGTGTCTTATACTCGTATCTATAGTGTAACGAAACATTTCTTTAATGCGATTATCACGCAGCAACTTATAATTTAGGCTGCGGTAATTAAAATATGGTATTTATTATTCGAGTACAGTCAATCAGGGATTTTATTTCTTGAGGAACAGGGGTCTCGGATTATTTTCTATTTTTTTTTTCTCAATTTAAATATGGAGGTAGTTCAATGGATCGAAGCGTGGTATTGACGTAGTAACACGGAATCGCATTTTTCCATTGATGCCCCTATCCTTTTCCATCGCCCAGAACTGTAATTTGCTAGAGCAACAAACAGAGCGCGAGACACGCGGCAGCTTCGACAATGACAGTCTGCCCTCTAGCGCTGGTCTAGCGATTCTGTGCTGATAGATGAGACACAGACCCTAAGCGAGCCTACATAGATTTGTCCCTACGTCGCACGTCGGGCAATGTGTTTGGGTATTTCTATAAAGATTATTTCAGAATCTGGGGCGGTACTTATGTAGGGTATGTACCAGTGGCGAAGGGTCAATTTTTGTAAGAGGTAAGCCGGAGTACATATCTTTAATGTGATTATATTTAGAATACTGACTGTATCATTTCTCAAAGGGAAGCCAGTAGGAATCGAGTTGTATGAAACCTTCGCCACTGGTATGTACCTACCTACGCAAATGGCAATCTATACATTACTCTACTACATATTATTATATATTTTTTAAATTAACAAACTGTAAGCGTTGGCAATTTGCCGCCAAATCGATAATTTACACAGCTATTAAGTTTATTTTTTCAATTATTATTTTATTACTTTTTTAATTAACGTTGGTAAGTATCGCCTTTGCTGTGTAATTTACATTTGTGTAAATTTGTTTTCGATAGGCTGTTCTTTTTATTGTTGATCGCATATCGTTTTGAATTAACTACACTATTCTTCATATAGGATTTCTTAGGTTTTTATTCTACACTTCGACTGTAAAGTTTCATTATTTTAGGACTACTTTATTGATATTTTCAAAAGTAGGTTTGTAACTTGAGAAATTTCAGTGTTGTTTCCTGAATGGAGTTTGGCTGCTTGTATGCCATACAATATTACACAATATAGGGTGACTGGTAATTAGTGACCGATACTTAAACACGTGATTGTACTCATGATAACAAACAACTTTCCCAAAGAAACATTTTTTTTATACTCATTCACTTTTATCACAATAACACAACAGCGGAGCATTACGGAGCGGACTTGTGAGCCGCGCGGGTGCTCTGCCTACCCACTGTTGCCCGATACGATAGTAATGAGACAGAATGGCATCATGCGGCTAACAGCTGATAGGTCACAGCCGCGGGCGCGCGGATTTCATACGGCCCGCTGTTGTTCGCACAATCACGTGTTTAAGTATCGGTCACTAGTTACCATTCACCCTATATGTCTGCAGGTAAGCTATTTTGCATACAAAGTGCTAAGCTTTATAATGTAACCTTATTGCAATCATCCTTACTAAATCGCATCTTTTATAACTCAATCAGCAAAACGCTAAGCGTTATTGCATCTACAATAAACCGATCAACGTCTCTCGGTGCAAATTCGTATAAATTGGATAATGGCCGCCGGGTGGATGAGGCCGGACGCCTCCAATCTGTCCATTGCGGCAAGTGCGGATAAGTGGCGGGTAATGTATCGTTTTAATGCGGTAATGTACGACATCCGATACGAGAATGTTTTCCCACAATGTTGTTTTGGAGACATTGTTTGGATAGTGCGCGTGTGATTAAGGTTTTCCGTTTTGTTGTGAGTTGTGGCTAACTGGGGTACGCGTATGAAATGTAGTATTTCAGACTCGGCTGGCAGACCAATATGCAATGGTAGGTAGACAAAGAGAGAGAGATCTTACATGGCTTATGTACTCAGGTATTTTGTCTAAATCTTCGAAGCGAATTTACAGGCGTGATGTTGTCTTCGTAGACCTCTCTAAGCACTATGACTAAAACAAGAAATAGAGTTTATGCTATAAAGGGTCTCAGCAGACGGATCTTTTTGATTTGAAAAGGAAGTTGCGCCAAAGCTCATCATCATCTACCAAGCCTTTTCCCAACTACGTTGGGGTCGGCTTCCAATCTAACCGGTTGCAGCTGAATTCCAGTATTTTATAAGAAGCGACTGTCTATCTGACCTCCACAAGCCAGTTAGTACGGGGTAATTCGATACCCCTTGGTGTGACTGGTTGTCAGACTTTCGGGCCACTACCTGCAAAGACTGTCAAAGATCTACAAATGACAGCCGGAACCAACAGCTTAACTGAGCTGCTTATGCGCTTAAGCTCATACCTATAGAATTAAAAATAATTATTGTCATGATCAAAATCAATAAGAAATCACATAATGACACTTTAAAGACGCTGTCTCAAACAAACTTCAACTCAAGAGACATGTAACAAAGTCTATATCATTTTTTGAAAAAACAGTAGCCACCTGTGCCCATGTTCGTAAGATGAACGTACCACTACTAATGCACGCTCAAGTGCTTCCAATGCTCAAACACACTCAATTACAAACAGAAACATGAGTGTATGTGAGTGTATCGGCTGCTCGTGAGCCGTGCGAGTTGAAAGAGTCAATTGAGTGAATGGGTCATCGACTTGTGGGCTGATATGTCTACAAAGGGGCAATGTGTGGCTGACTGTACACCTGATTGATTGAACATAAGTGATGGTTTGAATTTGCCATTTACTGACAGATGCATACCTACATTAAGGGTGTAACTAGAACCTTAACGAAGCCGAAAGGCACTTGTTCTCCCCGTCATTGCGATAATTTCTTTGTTCTAGACCGTACCTGGGAACCTTTAGTTACGAAGATATTGGGGGTCAAAGTTTCAACTTTTTCACAAGTTTATTTTTTTAAATACAAGGTTTTAATGTTGTAACTTTACTAAAAATACCTCCACGATCCCCGTACTATTCAATGCATCCACCAGCACAATGTTTTGAGTGCGTTTACTTTGAATTTTAACGTAAAACGTGATTTTTTACCCCTAAAAAAAAGTCGTTTACTAGCAATAATTTTTGCGTAGGGTTACTTAGTTTGACGTACAGAATGCTTGGTTAACGGCTTCTTGAAGGGTCTGTTTACACCTTGTGTGGTAACTTCAGCGAAGGCTGGTGCTGGAATAATGGAAAAATGGTGATCCTACTTCTTCTTCTTTCGTGTCGATGGTATGACTTGTTTTTTCTTGGGCCCACGTTAATCGCGGCTTCTGTAGTGTTCTTTAGATCTTCTATAGTGCAGGTCTTGGGACACTTCCGACACTCCAGCAAGTACTACACGGCCTTTGGTCTCATATCATTCAAGTTGCAAAATAACACGTGGTTGCAAAACGTTCATATCTCATAAGATCCAAATTTAAAAAAAAAAAAAAAAAAAAACTCAAAATCCCCAAGTTGCAAAATATCTACATCTCAAAACGTTCAAGTTGCAAAACAATCAAGTCTCAAAACATCCATGTCTCATAATATTTAATTTTTTGTATGAGTAGATTCTTTTATTCTGCAGTCACAATGCTTAGCCTCTTTTCTCAATTTGAATAAGAACAAATAAAAATTAGATTTCTTTGGAAATTTGCCGGTTCAATCGATGATGGCATATGTAGGTAGGTTTACAAACAATGTTATTTAATGTTATCATTATTAGTAGTCGTCTATATTTATTATTAATTTACAACAATGCTAATAAACAACTGTAACACAGTAGCACCATTCTTCATTTTAATAATAAATGACGTCAAAGATAATTGTTAATTAGGTACCTACTAACATAAGAAATCGGATGGACCTTTGAGTAAAAGTGCTTTTTTTATCCATGTGTGAAAAGTGATTTCATGGTTTTCCTTTCATTTAATTTATCATGTTTGTTAGAGAGATTTGATCCTTATGATTGACCCTATCGATTGATGCCATAAAAGTACAAGGTGTTATTTTTTTAGAATTTATCCGATTCGATTGTGGCAAGCGAATTTTCTAAAATCTTTGAATGCAGATTTATTTCTTTTTAAAAATAAAAGAATGTTTGCTTTGAGTAAAATTTTCAATCTCCAGGTTCTTCCAGGTGGCGTTGAAAATTCCATCCTGTACATGACCATTTTGATTTACATAAAAAAGGAGTATAATACCAGCAATTACTGTGTTGGATTCTGATTCTGATTGACAACTGATTGAGTTATTTTCTGTTTTAAAAAAAACGGTGTTTTATAATCTATTTGTTTTATTTTCGTATTTCTCCTAAACTCCTAAAATGATCTTAGTGGTTTTTTCCTTAACCGAGGTAAATAGTACCTAAAGTAAATAGTAAAGTTACAAACCGTCTTCATGATCTTTGTCTTTTTATTTTTTGTATTTCGGAATCACAAATTCTTTCTTAGGACTTGCAATGACTTCGAGTGAGTTTTTGATCTGAAACAGGATCAATTATCATAAATAAAATGTATTGGTTAAAATTTTCAAACCAAAATATATGGAAAAAGTTTTTTGAAATTTATGATTTTTTTAGTACTCCAACCTGGGTTGGTCCCAAAGAAGTTTTTGATCAGTGTTTCAAACAGGATTGATTGATATCAATAAATGTTTTGTCTAAAATCGCCATTTTCTTGCTAACTGTATTTTTTTTTTATCTGTGAATGGGGATCAAACGTTCACGAAAATTTATGGATAGTCTCCTAAGGCCATTTTCATATAGCTGCAACGGTTAAACTAGTTTCCCTTACTGCCCCGTTGAACGGTTCCACCCTTACATCTTACACGTCTACTTATTAAATCCAAAAAAAAAATGAATATTATGAGACATGGATGTTTTGAGACTTGATTATTTTGGAACTTGAACGTTTTGAGATGTAGATATTTTGCAACTTGGGGATTTCGAGATTTCTTATGAGATATGAACGTTTTGCAGCCATGTGGTTATTTTGCAACTTGAATGTTTTGATACAACCCTACACGGTTCATTCAATAATATTGTTTATTTATGTGTGATGTATCTAATGATTAATCTTAATGGCAATTGAATTAACAGTGATATCTATCTACTGCAACTAATCTAAACTTTTCTCTTAGGAACTAATTAATAGTGAGAACTGCCGTACCATGGTAGTAATGTGCTTCAAAAATAATATTATAAATGTAATGTACACTGATACGTTTTTTTACAATCATCGCGAGCCTAGTCAAGTCGCGGAGAATCTTGACACCGCGATTCAGAAAACGCCGCTCACCTAACAACGCCATCTATGGGCTAAAAACTAAACAATATTTCCAACAATAATCATCAATCCATGTAGGAAATGTCCGTACGGACATTTACGAACAACAGTTATCAGCAAACAATGAAAGGCAACTATTTGATAAAGCTTTTAAACTAAAATTACCTATGTAAAATGTACACAATATGTGATTCATACGTACGTTCAAAACTTTTTAGAATGCGTGGTCGTCACGCGATCAAAGTTCCGTCGTCATGTGTAGACATTACAGTAATTTGGCTTTATTTCGTTTTTTTACGAGCAATTTAAAGCTAGATAATACATTAATGGTCAGCTTTTACGGTGAAATTGATCCATCAATATGGAATTGTACTTTTAAACTTCGTGGGCGTAGGTGGACCTGTAAAAGCGCACTAGTAGAATTTAACGATCGCTCAGCGTCAGGACTTGAAATTCCTACAAACAGAGCAATGATATTTAGGCATTAATTTAGGTGTTGCTTAGTGAAGACGAACATTGTTCGAGTGGTCGTAAGCGAGACTCTTGGGCATGAGGTCCTGGATTAATCCCAGATCGGGTAGTGTTATTGGGTTTTTCCAGGAATTTCTCAGTAGCAGTCACGGTGCCCGGATTCGTGACCGGTTAATGGCTCGCCTCCTATTACATGAGATAACTGGCGAAAAGTGGGTGTAGTATTAGGTACACATCCGCCTTATCCTTCGGGGATAACAAGCGTGATGTTATGTTATGTACATATACGTATTATGATCTAAGTACAACAAAAATGTCGTTCTTTTTGGTTCATTCATTTATTGTCATGAAGGATTATATGATAGGCCATCAAATATCATAAAAAAGCACTCGTAACAAGTGCCCATCTATCACTGACACTTTTTACATTGATATCAAATGTCCAAATGTCCCACAAATTGCTTTGTCTCGAACAAAAAGTAATCGCCTAAATGACGACTAGAAAAAGTATTATTACGCTATATTTCCCAACGGAATAAGTAAAGTAACCTAATAAATGTCTGCCTGTACATGTACATAGTTGATTCCAAAAGCTGGTCACTAATATATTAGAAAGAAACCCTGAGATATAATATTCTAGATATTACTAGGACAGAAATAGTGAGCTGAATTCTTGGTCTATGCTATGTGACAGATCATTTTCTTCTTTTCGTTTCTGCATTACATAACATCACGCCTGTATTCTTCGAAGGGTGAGGCAACAGTAGCGAAGGTTCCATACATCTCGATTCCTACCGGCTTCCTTTGAAAATGGGTAGAATCAGTATTCCACAGACAAATAATAAAATCACATTAAAGATATGTACTCCGGCTTACCTCTTAAACCCTACTATAGTACACGCACATTTCGCCCGTTATGTTTAAGTCCCATTGTCATAGACGGCGAGCCTATTGCTATCAACCGGACACAACTCCAGACTTCGTGGCTGCTACTGATAAATAATTCCTGATGGAAAACCCCAATAACACTTTACCCAACCCGGGAACCGAACTCAGGACCACATGCTCAGCAGTCGCGCTTTTGGCCACTCGTCCAATGGGGCAGTCTTCATTCAGTCTAGTATTTATTATGTATAGAATAATATGTAATTGATCCCAGTACTTTTACTTTCATCATATCGACTAAATAATACTGTAATTGTTTCTAAAAACATCCAAAAAAGTGACCTTAATATGTTTTTAATCTCAGCTTAAACGGCGATTATATCAACGTAACTACTTTCAAGGAAACCGAGTAACGTAATAATTTCAATTACAAACTTCAACGAACATGAACTTCGTCTCTTGAGAAAGTTGGAAGTTCTCAAATTATTATGTGATTTTGTTTAATTAAGATGTATTTGCTCCTTGGGTCGACGCTATCGTCGAAATCGCGGGAAACGCCTGCACGCGTAGCATGACTACCGTAGTAACGGGTTTTGTCGACGGAAGAATCGAAAAAATGACAGATCAACAAAAGAAATCTGTCATTTTGTCGATTCTTCCGTCGACAAAACCCGTTTATGACAACCATAGAAACGGGTTTTGAAACAAAATGACAGATTTCTTTTGTTGATCTATCATTTTGTGTTTTTGGTTTAGAAATAAAATGACAGATTTGTTTTGTTGAACTGTCATTTTGTCGATTCTTCCTTCGACAAAACCCGTTTCTACAGTGGTCATGCTACTCGTGCGGGATAAGAAACGCACAGAACCAGAAAGTGTGGCAGAAGAAAGGCGAGGCCTTGGCTGGGTATAGAGTAGACCCATCAGTGCGTGATTCCGTGTTGATATGATGATGAAGATATATTTCGGTTTCAACGTCTCAGAAACACATTTGTCTATTACCAAGGTCAAACTTTCTGAGAGTGTGATTCTGCTCTCTGGAAGTGGCGACTGGTGGCCGGTTTTGGGGGTCCTTCCAAATTTAAAATTTGTGACGTTCAAAAAGATCTAATTAATGGAACAGGTTTAATAGACATGGCTTCAAAGGTATGTGTACAGTTCAAAAATTCTGACATTATCATTACAGTATTATCGTACAGTACAACAATGCTTTCAGGATACTGTTGGGGCTTCCGCGGTTTTGTAGTGCTTCGACTATGTTTGCTGAGGCGCGAACCGACGACTTTTTCGCGATCATAAGGAAGCGGAGCGCTTCACTATTAAGTCGCCTACGAAGCAGCTCGAACAGTCTCCTGAAGGTTTTGTCCGAGCGGTGGGACCTGTCCCTGATACAGAGGTGGATGCAGCTTCATGTTAGCGCCTCGCCTCGTATTACATAATGTTTTAACTCAATATTGTGTATTCTTTTAATTCTTTTATTTAATTTTATACTTGTTTTAATTTAATTTGGTTAAATAATTGTAGTGTGTAATTTTATTTTTGTGTATTTAATGTGATTTTAATTTTATAATTTTTATATGGACTATGTCTGAAAAATAAATAAATGATGATGATTACTTTGGCTAATTAATTGGCAAACGCGATCTCGTTTCTTTTTCCGATTATTCATTTTCAAACAACATAACATCTGTTAATAAAATACCTTCGTTAAACTACCATCGAATAATGGAATTAATTGAAACTTGTTCAAGCATAAAAATAATAAAGTCTTACAAGATCAGATATAACGGTCTACTGAACTTCATCGCACGGTTCAATACTAAATAATAGTTAAGTTTTGACATAAAGCTAGGTTAAACAAGCGGAATTGATGTGTTGATAGCATCTGTGTGTACAAGACTTTCGAAATTTATGTGCTGCAGATAAAATCAGTGTTGCTTTATATTGAAGTGATGGAGTCTTTCAGATTGGTTATTAGACGTGCAATCGTTGATTCTGAATGAATAATGTTTCCGTTCTGATTGTGGCAAGGTTTGCTTTTGGAAAGATCTTGATATTTGCATCATGAGAACCGTTACCTTAACTAACTAGTCAGAGTTATGTGTTCTGAATCGACAGCTGATTTTGGTTGGGTGCCAATAAGAAGAATATCATTGAATCCATAGGACAGAAAGAAAAGGAAAGAATGAAAGATGAAAATAACATAACATCACGCTTGTAATGCCAGAAGGGTTAGGCAGAGGTGTACCTAATAGTACACTCACATTTCGCCAGTTATGTTAAAGTCCCATGTGATAGGTCGCGAGACTATTGCCATTAACCCGGCTGCCACTGAGAAATTCCTGATGAAAAAACCTAATAACACTTTGCACAATCTGGGAATCGAACCCAGAACCTCATGCTCAGCAGCCGCACTTGCGACCACTAGACCAACGAGGATGTTCGACAAAATTATGTGTCTGATAAAAATAACTATGAAAGAAAAAGAAGGAAACCTCAAAGGTAAAAGAAAAAGAAAAGTGTGTCAAACACCAAAAAGCTCACTACAATCTAGAGACGTAATTGCTGAATTATCAAATAACGGCACAGTACACCCATTAGCAATTACAGAATTAGTGATGGACACCGTTCGGTATTGGGCACAAGTAGCGCTTTTGTCCAAATACTTTCACAATCGAGGGCTATCGATAAAAATAGTCGGCTTATTATTGTTCCCACGCTGCGTGCATTGGCGTGTGCGATGCTCATTACGACATGCTTCCGCAATTAGTGATGGGCTCTGGGCTTTCTCACTGCTCGATTACTTGTGCCGATATATGCGTGTTCCAGAAAATGAAGGTATTCTTTCGAATGATTGTTTGGATGATGATTTTCGTTCATGTGGAAGATAAAAAGTCAAAAGTTGAGACTTGGCTTGACTCTTTTTTTTTGGCGAAATTAGAGTTTTATCTGTCGGATGCGGTCGTTAGGATGGACATCAAATGATTCGTAAGTGCGCCAGTTGTGACATCAAGCGACCTACTTACAAGTCTACCCACACCACAGCGTGCTTCTACAGACCCCTGATGTTCAGCTCGAGGTGAGGGCGACATTCAATGTCTGATCGCGGCGGGGTCGAGACGTTTTGGAACTGTACCAGATTCATTGTGCCCCAGGTTATTGTGTTCAGTTGTAATCTCAAGTAATTCGTTATTTTGCTATTATCAGTGTGTTTTCATAGCACGAAACCCATCGTCTGCCCACATGATGTACAAGCCGAACGGAATAAATCCTGACATACATGACATATTATATATATATACTAAGGATACTAAATTATCCTATCGTTAATAGAACCTTTGTTCGACTTTGAGAAAAAGACTTAGATATAAATGGATGAGAAAATCCGCGGTTTTTTAAAAGTCCCAAGTTCTGTTGGAACTTTCAAGTAATAAAATATTCTGATCACATAACAAATAGTCGTTTTTCTAGTATGTCTAGAAACTGTGTGTGTCAAAACAGATGTATGTGAACATTCAAAATTACATTTTATGGTAACGATACGAGCTTAGTTGCACATGTCTGGAATAATATTTAAAACCCAGGCGTCACCGTATGAATGTCCTAGAATAACCTCGAGATGGATCGATTTTATAGTGAGTCGGTATCCACACTATCAATCGTTGTACAATATAGTTTTTGTCGCCCTCGCTGCTAATAAGTTCATTATGTGATCAGTATTTCGTAATGTAATAAAGATGAGAATTGCCTACGTTTTTCTGATTTGTGTTTTCTATACTAATATTATGAACAGGTATAGTTTTAATATAGGAGGTAATTTTCGGAACTACAGATCCGATTCGGAAAATTCTTTCACTAATGAAACACTATATTCCTTTTTTTAATGGTATCTCACAAGTCAACGTATGAGACTGGCTACTATACAGCATTAGTTTTAGTATATGCAAAACCTGATACAGGTGTTTAGTATTTTTATGTAAAGAATCTATGTACAAAATTTCAAAACAGTATCATGAAAAATCACAAAGTTATAAGCTTGTTCTGTTACCTAGTTGTCCGCACAAAAATGTGGTCACCACGCAGCGCGCGCCTCCAGCGTCGTCTTGAGCTCATTGATAATAATAATTTGGCAGTAGGTACCTAAATTAGTGCGATAAGTACTCAAAGTCGCTCGGTGTCGAAGTTTTAATTTTTTTTAATGTTTTTGGTAAAAAATATAACATGGTTTAAAAATTATTGGAATCGATTCAGTTACTTATTCTGAACAAACTATGTTCAGGTTTCGCATATACTAAAAATAATGTTGTATAACCGGAGTATCCTGTGGGTGCCTTGAGTGTAAGGCCTCCAGCCAGTGTCAAAAAACTTATAAAATAAGCGACAGAGCTCTAAGGGCACACTCTATGGGGTACGAGCCTCGGCTTAGGACGTCGCTAGGGGAGGGCAGCAAAGGGACAGGCTGGATCTGAGTGATATCACTATTTAGGGGCTGATTTAAAACTACTGGCTCAGCATCGCGGGCTGGTTCGAGCAAAGGTCGGGGTCCCCGAATGACGTTGGCTATATTTACGTCGTCCCCGTTAAATAATTTCCGACCATAAGGCGAGCGAAGCCGCAGGCAAAACCTAGTTTTGAACAAGGATGAATTAACGAGAGCAATGAACAGTAGCATCCACTGTAGCTATATGTTTTCCTATTTGTATCATCTTGCAACTTAAACCTTTCTTTGAATATCGCTGCGGTCAGTATTTACTTTACTGAAAACCACAAAGCCACGCTATAG
Organism: Noctua fimbriata; assembly: GCA_905163415.1. NCBI lineage: Eukaryota > Metazoa > Arthropoda > Insecta > Lepidoptera > Noctuidae > Noctua > Noctua fimbriata. Next base: position 5,196,147 of record LR990930.1, read on the forward strand.
ATAAAGCTACTCGCATGCAAATCTTAGATGTAGCTCAGCTAAATCAAGCAAAATGAAACGAACAACGAGCTTTGACGCTCGATATTCGCCTGGGTACGGTTTTCCAACCTAAATATTTCAACAGGACTACATTTATGTGATATATTACATTATAAATAACGAGTGTAATTTCTGAATGGTTAGGCAGAGGTATAATTAAATAGTAGGTACACCCAGATTTTACCACTTATGTGTACGTCCTGTGTATAGAGGGCGAGCCTATCGCCATCAATAAGACAGAAATCCAGACTCCGTGACTACTAGTACGAAATTCCTGATGCAAAACGCCAATATCACTGCTCGACCTGGGAATCGAACCCAGGACGTCATGCTCAGCACTTGCGCATGCGACCACTAGATCAATGAGGTATTGGCTGTGCTCAAGTGCTGTAAAAAGTGATTAATCTAATTAGTCTAATTAAAGTACATGCTTGCCTAAAAAGCTCCGTATCACTAAATGACCCTAAAACTTCAATCGATGACATTGCAACACAAAACCGGCCCGCCCACAACGCGACCTTTTTACATTTCATGGCTTTATTCAAAAGTAAAGTGGTCATAACTAATTAACGAGATACCAGAACTAAGCTAAGCCGAACCACTTTTAATTGGGATTCCTCTAAGCCGAACGGGGAACGGTTATTATACGGATCGATTTTTTTTGTTTAATGTTGTCAATGGTTGATTTATAAGATCTTGTTTTGGGTTTTTTGTAATTGTAACTTCAAGTTATGGCGAGAAAGGAGGTGTCTGATGAGATGAAGAGTAATAAAGAAGTATGGAAGAAGAAGACATGCTGCGCCGACCCCAAATAACTTGGGATAAGGACAGGAGAATGATGATGACTTCAAGTTATAGTGCATTGTTTACAAATTTTTTCGCACTACTTCGCCCGCTTTGATTTAGAAATTATACCATGGAGGCGTACAGTCGCCAGCACATCAAATAACCACAAACTGTCAAATTTCTCCAAATTATTTTAAAACATAAAATGTTGACGGTTAAGTTCAAAATCGAATGAGAAAATTTGACTGTTTGAGGTAACCTGATGCGCTAGCGACTGTATATCCTGGATCCGGTCTTTCCGTGTGCCAATTTTATCCATTTCGTTCAGCAGTTAAGACGTTAAAAGGTAGCAGTCATAATATGGATAAAGGTCTGCAATATGGCTTAGTTTTAATCCGAGGTCTGAGTAGACAAGTTTTTTAATGTAATATTTTACTTCGATGTGTGATGTCACACTATTGTTAATGATTGTCCAAATCTGTGACATTGACATTTTATGACAATAAACTATTGTACTAACTGGGTTGTGGAGGTCAGACAGGCAGTCGGTCCATGTAAAATACTGGTATTCAGCCGCATCCGGTTAGACTGGAAGCCGACCCCAATATAGTTGGGAAAAGGCTAGGCCAATGATGATGATGAGCTGTTGTAAACCGTGGTTGTTATTGTTCTACATATTAGGAATTATTAAAATCATACACAACCTACTCACCATCAACAATAGTTTTGAAAAATATTTTTTTTTTTTGTTTATCGTTTTATACTGATAATTTTGGTTATCCTCTCCGTAAGGTATTCGTCTTCTACCATACTTGTCTATTACTCGTCATCTCAGCAGTTACCTCCTTTCTAGCCATATCATCCTTCACACAGTCCATCCATTGTTTCTTTGGTGTTTATATACATCTACATTCATACTACGTTGTAGCATTTCTTGCTCTGTTAGAGAAAACCTTCATAAATCACCACAATTAATTTGAAAGTGTGAGAAATCTATAATCCAAGAAACGTTATTTCATTGTTGTTTTATCATTTGACCTCAATAAAACGAATGGCAGTGTGAACATTTTGTTGGAACAATGGAAAACATTTAATATTGCTGGTTTAGCCATTTTCAATTTATGTTAGAAACCAGCATGTCGTAGAACCAAAAATTCGAAGACATGTGACATCTACGAACCCGCACTGGGCCCGCGTGGCAGATTATAGCCCATTCCCTCTCATAGAGAGGAGGCCTGTGTCCCAGCAGTGGGAACATTATAGGCTGATTATGATTATGTTAGAAATAATTGCCTCAACGTTTTAAACAAGCATAACGACTGTTTAATCTCTAATGAGTTAAGTAAATCTAATGAAGCTATAACTAATTTACTGCTAAAACAGTTGTTGTAATACCATTTTGATAAGGATAATAGTGGATGTAAATGCGGATAGTGTTAAAGTTTTGTATTAATTTTCAGCAAACGTGGTCCAGTGTTACAAACATTATGAAAATGTAAGATTTTAAACTATCATGGTCACTAACATTATTACTTAGACAGGAAACGGGATATTTACCATGTTTACTATTTTTGACGAGTTCCCGATATTTCGGCGCTGTTGCAAGCACCATGATCACGGATAAACTGAAGTTATTGCGGGTGGGTGTTTATGAGCAGACAAAAAAAAAAAAAAAAAAAGTTGTGTGAGTTTCGTATGTCGGGAACAGAATCGAGTTGCGAGTGACAGTGGTAGCGGTACTGAGTGCAAAAAACGAACAAGAAAGAGGGTAGACCGATTTGTCTGCTCATAAACACCCACCCGCAATAACTTCAGTTTATCCGTGATCATGGTGCTTGCAACAGCGACGAAATATCGGGAACTCGTCAAAAATAGTAAACATGGTAAATATCCCGTTTCCTGTCTAAGTAATAATTATGAAAATGTGTTACTTAAGCTTTCCATTTTACGTTATAGTATTTGGCAATGTTAGTTTCTGGGCGTAAGTATCTCTTCTGTATTGTTTTAAGTTAAGGTGGCCAATAGATTGATTTAAACTTATTTTAATTATCTTCTCTTGTACATACAATGCAATACTCAACACACAATTGAAATTTTTCATTGTCTAATTAAAACACAATGAAAAATTTAATTAATTTCAATTCTCTATGTCTGCCCGACCAAGGAATCACGCTATTAATCTCGGTTGGTAACCAATTTCTTCTCTCATTATCTAATTTGAGTTGAATTTAATGCAACAATGACTGGCTCTTAATTTCATTACCACCCACGGACTCAGGAGTGGCTGTGAGCAGTGAACGTCCATCTAGCCAACAATGGAGTATTGTCCACCGATGGAAACAAATTAGGACGATGACGTAGTGAAATTTTGTACGTGAAGGTTCTGATGCTTCGGCTAATTAGGATAGATTACTATTACCGTGAATGAAGGGACTGTAAAAACCCCTGGTGTTGTCAAAATTGCATCGTTTCCGAATGTTTTATTGTTCAGCATATTTTGTTATTCTACTGCTAGCTGGGCAAAGACCTGCCTCGCTTCCACATTTTCCTTTCTATTGCCTTTTGTGGCAAATCTCACATGAAGAACTTGGTCGTTTTGTTTTGGAGGCGTCTCCCACCAAAGCTACCCATCTTTCGGCCTTCAGCATCCCCTCTAACCCATCTATGACGATGCTGTTCTGATATTCTGGAAAACAAAGAAGAAAATTCATAAAAGCAAGTTTTTATAACTTTAAATGGTCTGAGTATGCTATACCAAACATCAAACTTTATAAAACAAAATGCGAAACGCTTATACCGTGAAAAGCTTAAAATTCATTGTAGAAGAGAAGAGAAATTTAAAAATGATTGGGCATAAAATTGGTCGTCTCGGGCCGATTTCTCGATGTTGTAGATAACTATTATGTGAACACTTGACAGGGTGTCGCCGCCGCGGGCATGACGAAGGAGCAGCCGCACGCGCAGGTAGACCCTTCGTAGAGAAGAATACGGGTGTATCGCTCCTCTCGCTCACACCACGTGGTGGGGGCGGCCGGGCGCGGGCGTAAGCTAGCCGCTTGTCTTGTGCTACATTTTATTTAGTTTATAACCGTTCTTTGGCGCCGAAGCACCGTCGACTCGAGTGTTGCGTTTGACCACTGTTTGTCAATAGTGTTTCGATAAGAAAAACAACAGATGAGTGAAAAGGTGTTCAGGATTTTGCAAGCTTATCAGTGCGTTGGCGCCAGCCGCCTCTGGCATGGCTCCACGCAGGATGCTTAAGGCTGCGGCTTTACTGATAACTCTGGGATACTGCAGCTTATTAGTATACCAAGGTGGCGTTCCTTTTAACTTCCAAGAAACCCGTGCGGGAACTGTGTCTGAACAAGTGTCTGACTTATCCGTTGAAGCCGTGAGGACCACCATAGATGACATTTCAGTTAAAAACATAACTTTAGATGACATTTTTATAAGTGTGAAAACATCAAAACATTATCAGGATACCCGGTTGCCAATAATATTGAAGACATGGTACCAGTTGGCAAAAGAGCAGGTAAGAAGGAAAACTCTTTCTAATAGTTTTAAGATGGTACAACTCTAGTTGGCAATGGTCTTGCTGGTGATGATTCTAATCATAAAGTTAAACATATGATTTTTCTTGTAAGTATAAATAGAACGGTAGAATTACTGGCAACAGTTACTCGTAATGATTGTATCATTGAAACCAAAACAACAAAACATGTTCGATAATGTTTAGGCGTTAATGATGTTTGAATAGACAGGATAATAACGTTAACTAACTTCCATTGTAAACAAATAGTTAATGATTGTCCAAAAATACAATCCTGATCCTGATTACTAATAGTATTTAATTTTGGATCATTTGGCGCCATTAGCAAATAAGACAATCAAAATGTTGAAGATAATTATGCTAAAAATCAAAAACAAGACGTGAATGGAAAGTTCATTTGCCAATTAGAATAAGAAAGAAAGAAAGAAAAAATATTAATTTGTAATAATATACCTAATATCAGTTTTTAATACTAACTGAACGATACTGTAGATGAAAAATATGATGATAAACTAGGAAATTCGAATACAATGCAAAAACATTTACGTAACACTGAAAAATAAACATTTCCAAAATTCTAACATTCTCAGTTTTACAATTCAAACTGTTGGCTTTAAAAATCTATAGCCCCTAAACCGGGCAGTTTACATACAATCTGATTGATAATTGACGCGACATCATTTCTTTAAAATACATAAATTCAACTTTGCGTCACAATTTTTCACTAAACTCCAATAATAATAAAACACAAGGCTATAAAGGGGCTACCCGCAGAGTCAAGTCTCAATACTGAGGTTATAAATCTCTTATAAATGCACCAGAAATGTTCCCAGCGGGACTCGCTTGTTCGTAAACTCAATATCACCATCTAGTTTCGGAATTAGAAAAGAATGTCTTAATTCCATTTCTTATTCAACCTTCATTTGTCTAAATTGCCTTGGAATTGAACGAAGAAAACCCGTTCGTTGCCGTTTATTTCAAATTGCTATCGTATTATACTGAGTGCTCCCATGTGATGGTGATTAGATGCCGAAACAACGCTATTATGCAAATATTTCTGTGATGCTATTAATCTTGTTATTCAAGTCACAGAACATGTTTCTGAAGCTATTGAATAGTATGTAAAAATATTCTAATCCAATGATATCGCCTCCAAAAGTTTTAACACCAATTTCGTAGACACAATAGACACTTGTTTCTGTCAGATAAAATCTTGCGGCTCGTAAAATTCTATTCTTTGATATAATCTTCACTGACTTTAATGGGTTTGCTTTAACGTTGTAACTTAAGAAGCTAGTTTTATTTTTCCAGTTCTTGTCCACTCTTAAAAGCTTCAATAATTCCAAGCATTTGTAGCAATACTACTTTCTTTTCCAAATCGAATTCATATAATCCAAACCAATATATCCTAGCGCAAACAATAGACAGCAATTCGTGCAGCGGCCATTTAGCCAGAGCGTTTCCTGAATCTGGAGCGTGCATAATCAACCGTTAATCCTATGGTGCGCGGGCGCAGGAGCGGCGCCATTGTGGGCCCGCGCGTGGCACGGCGCGCGCGCAGCACGTGACGTGATTGTGTACTTGATTTTGCCCTTTTGTGGTAACTCTTGGACGTACGTTCCTGATTTATAAACGGAACGGTTGCGTTTTATGATTCGCTGTTGCAAACTGGTTTGTTGAGATTTTTCTTTTGTTAATTTGTAGTGGTCTGGAATTTCTGTGTAGGTTTGTTTGAGCTTAATGATCTCTGACCCTGATAACTGAGTGAGTGCAGTAACATAGGGGCCAAAGAATACAATATATTCTGAACCGTGTAAAAATTAGGTTAAGTTTGAAATCAGTTCCTAAGAAACAACATTTTGCCAACGTCAAAACAGTACTTCCAATTTCACCTCTCATTAAATCACTTTGCCAAATTGTTACATCAAGCTAACCTTTGTTTTACCGACATGTAGTTACCGCTAGAACTAATTAGTTTCCGATTCAATCGAAACGATTCTGTGCATTCCAATTTCTCTGAGATGCAAACTGAAAACTACATTTCCTCGATTGGAGAACTACTCAATTTCATCCCAAACTTTGGTTTTGAGAAACCTGTACTGTTCAAACAACATCTAGACTACCAAAACAATAAGCATTTGAACAATTTACAACGACTAAAAATCACGCTCTAATTAAATTCGGGGTTTACAAGGTAAAATCGACTCCTCCTATTGTTGAAGTCGGTTAAAATGCAGTCTGTTACCGGGCCATAATAACAAATCGATTGACACCTTATTAATCAAAATCGGATGAATAGTTTAGGCACTACGGTGGAACATACGTAAATACAAACATACATAGACTGCTAAAATCATAACCCTTCCTTTTGGCTTCGCTGTAGTCGGGTAAAAACACTTGCGTTTTAATCAGAAAGCGTTTAAAAAGTAATAAGAAAAGTCTCCCTTCAAACTCTCATTTGCGCAACTCGCAAGAGTCAACTAAAGGAAATTAAAACCAATTAGACGGCGCGAGAAGTGAACAAATTACCTCCACTTGTGAACTAGTAAAACTTCACGTTACTTAATTGTTTAATGCAAACTGGCTTTATCCTGAAGAAAGTAGTGCCTTTTGCCCTAGCGCGATAACTCCGATCAATAGGACTGACAGGATTGAGCAAAAGGGATATTTTTGGGAACGTACTTACTTTAACACTGTTTTAAGCTTTCACGGTTTACAACTAAACTTATACTGTCACTTACGGGATATCAAATATTCCGGGATATACATATATATCAATCGGGAGCTCAAAATAATGAACAATCACGGAAGATATCCCATTAGTGGCAGTATACTAACACACTAGACGTACACTAACTGACAGTAACTACAGTACTTTCTCAAGTTATTATGCCTTGTGACTGTGACTGTAGCTTCGCTTTTTTTTGTGTTATTTGATATTCAAAAGTGCCTGTGATGGTCTAATTGACATAAATGCTTTGAGTTTTATAAGTTTAGGTACTTACTTTGGCTTAGCGGCTAATTTCCTCAAGCATTTTTTCCCTAGCCTGAGCAAAAGTGTTTCACTAAACTCCCAGAAAGTGCGCAATTTTAATTTCTAAGCCATAAATCATCTTAAAGCCGCAAGATCCCCCATAGCGGTTGAAAACTAAAGGTTGACCATCCGACCGCTTATGCCTCAGAACGGATGTTCAATTATAATATTATTCTGCAATGCAGCAATACTGTATTGTTTGGCGGCAGTCGTACTCGTTGAGCGAGTGCATTTACAATACATGTTAGTACAAGCTAACAAGATCCATGAGCCATGACAAATGATCGCTAAAAACTAAATTATTTCAAAAACTCTTCTGATGAGAACATGATCTCTTAATAAAGAAAAGTTTGACCATCATCTACTTACTAATTCTGTACCTACTTCAAACTTAGTTATTACTGGGAAACGACTTTTTCAAGTTCTCAAAGCAGAGGCGCATTGTTGACGCTACTTCGGAAAGTCAGGATGATCACAACATTCCTCGCCTCCTTTTCTTAGGCCTAGACTCCACCAAACAAGCAAGCGGTGACTAGCGGAGTGGAGAGGAGACGTGCGGAAACCGACCAATCACATTGATTGAAATCTAAATCGTGTCTCTCGTCTCGTGATTGGTCGAATCATGCAGATCTCCTCTCCGCTTTGCTCGTCTCCACTTTGGAGGAGTCCGCGCTCAAAAGTTCAAAACACTCACGCGTCGTCGGCGGCTGAAGCTGTTTTTTCATAGATTTATGCTGGAATTATAAAGTCAGCTGCTGACTAAACACATTGGTGTGAACGCAGCCTTAAGCATGCGTTTTGTAATATTTTATTCTAAACAATACACCACACGCATTGTTACGACTAGGGTTACCATATGACAGGCGTTTGCCGCATTTGACAGGCATTTTAAGGTTTAGACAGGCGTGCGGCCGGCATTGGTCTGAGACAGGCATTTTTAAATTTCGCGCAAAACTCGATGTCTGAGTATATTTCCAGCAATAGAAAGGATCCTGAAATTATTTACAGCATTAAAAGAGTATTTTTTTCTGTCGAAGGAACTCCAACAGTGATCAAACGATTTTTTGAGAACCCATTCTCAGGGATTTATTTATGGCATATTCACTCATTAATGCCTCTGTTTCAGTCCAAAATTCAAGCTATTGAGAAAGAAGATGTTAAGTGTAGAAATTAACTGTATATTGAACGCAACTTTAAATGCACTCAAATCTCGTAAGGATGAAAATTTTAAATAATTGACAGTTCTGGTCTCAGGCCTGTATGTGGATTTAACAGCTTATTTGAAAAAAAATGGATGAAAAATATCGAAGAATTCTCTTCCTTCCGGTGGATGATTTTACAAAAAAAAATGAAAAGTTTCTCAAGTTCTGATTTAGCTTCATCTGTAGAATTTCTCTCTAAGCTGAATATCAGTGTTGACGACGTGAAACTGTTTGACGAATACGAAGTTCTAAAAGAATATTGTAGAAGTACAGATAACATTTTTTTTTCTGAAAGCGTAAATACACAGTGGTGCAATTTTCTCAAAAGTAGGGAAGTGAATGGTGACATTACAGAATTCATGAAAATCTGCCAGTTTGTGTTCTCTATTTTGGCACACAATACGAACGTAGAACGTACGTTTTCTCTCGTCAACGCCCAGTGGAGTAAAGAAAGAAATCGGCTGACTATTGAATCAGTAAAAGCAATATTGATTACTCAGGAAAATTTCAAAACTGTATCTTGTGACGATTTTTATGTTTATGTATTGGAAAAGAAAGAACTATTAAAAATAATTATGTCCTCTAACAAATATCAGTAATAAATATCCTTCTTCATTATTATCTAATGACTTTTACTTATTACCTACAGTGTTTTGCTTTAGACAGGCATTTTTCTGAAAAATCAGGCATTTTAGGTACCATAGACAGGCATCCCTCTATTTACATATGGTAACCCTAGTTACGACTCATGTCGAGTCGTATTTCTTATTCATAGTTTCGTTTCTGCTAACTCTAAGTCAAAACCGTTATCATGTTGCGCGAGGTATGTTTATACTTCAACGTTTGCTTAAACAGCTTATCCGGATATCTCATTTCTTCAACCTGAGCTTATCAGCGCTATTTTAATATGTTCTGGGAAGCCAACGGATGTATTGTGTGCAGTCTCGAAAACGTTTTGAGTCTTAGGTGATAAGATATTTGGTGTTTCGGTTGAATTTGATTTGTAAAAACTAGCACATAAAGACCTATTTACTTTGAGATATCAAGATGAGCCCACCTTCTATTTAAAAAAATAAACATGACAAAAAAAACCGGCTCCACCTTTGCAAACATAATTATCACAATTTATCAGTTGGTACCACAATAATCTTGAACTGCTATGTCTGCCATTGATAAAGGTTTTTTCGGGAAACTTCAACAGGTTTAAACCTGTCTACTATATTCCTAAACGGGACATCAGAATGCAGTACAAAATGTCATACTTCATTCTATACAAAACCAAGAACAAATTACAGTTAATCAAGTATTTCCGCAGTCATAATCGCCATTGGTCAGATATTGCAATTGAAGGAAACAGGTTCTTTAGGGCCTTAGATTGCGAGACCACCCGGCCTTACAATCTCACAAATTAGTATGTACTGGTAATAATTAGTAATGACTGGACCACACGAGATAAGAAGGAGGGTTATAAGGGAAAGAACCACAGGTGACAGAAGGGTTGAGTAGGGACCAGTTATGGACAAGTGCGTGCTAAGCGTTTTACAAAAAATAAAAACAACCCAAAGAAAAGGCTTTCATTGTGAGAAAGTGATTATATTCCAGAACCTTTTAATGCCTATGAAGTACTAACAACCCCAAATATTGCTTAGGAGTACACATACAGACACACACACATATATTATTACTAACATAGTTCTTAAGCGCTCACTACTAACCCATTATGGACTCTTTTTCGAGATAAACGTTTTGATTTGATTTGATTAATATCATGAGTTCTGTGACCCAAAATTGTCAAAGCAACTTAGATCTTTTGATCCTAAAGTCTTGCTGAAACACCAAGTAGCTAACATAAACAAAAGCGGTGTATAAATTTCAAGTGTAGCAAAGTTATATGAGGCGTCTCGGCACCTCAGTCAAACACGTCGAGAACAAACCGCGCTCCGTCTAATGCTATTTACTGAACTTGATACAGATACTGAACGCTGGAAGGTGCAGGTGCACTTTGATATAGTTTTAAAAGATGATAATATGCCTAGGAATGAAGCTATTTATTAAATAACGGTTAATGAAGATGAATGTAAGGAAAGACTGCTGCACCGATCGCAAATAAATTACGTTATTGTAGCGAGGATGATCATTGTAGGACTGAGTCCTCGACAGTTAAAAACATTGACGACTAAGTTTTTAGAACGTGATAACAGCCACTGACAGTTCCAACATTCTTACATCCGTATTACAGAACATCATCCAAACTCAAGCATTAATCGCGGGCCACACCGCCAAGCCGGGCGAGCCTCTTTTCATACTTCGTTTCGGCTCTTTCGGCAGTTCGCGGTGTGAACCAAAGTATGAAACGAGGTGAAACTACCCGGCTCGCTCGCTCGCTAGCTAGCTGGCGGTGTGGCCTGCGCTTTACAAGTTATAACTAGATTCCGCTCATTTGATTGGTTGAAACTACGGACCTTAGAGGTTTTCGTGACTGCTGCTTCAATCCAACCAGCTACAAGTTATATTCCTATTTCAAATGAAGAACGTGAAAACACAGGCACAGAGACAGAAACTATCCTAGTCTATGGTCTTTGTAAACCGACACCACCCGATTACACCCGATCACAGTCCGATGTTCCTTATTTATTTCCTAGTACTATATTTAAATGCATGTAGGCAGAGATGAATCGTACCTCATCGCCTACGTAGACAACATTAACCCATTGGCCTCAGTTGACTCCTATAAGCTGCGTCGTGACAAATAGTCATTATAAACGCACTTTGTTTTTTATTCATTCATTCATTCTACTCAGCCAGTTCTGTGAGTAGACATATGTAACAGGTTCTGTTCAATGAGAAAGATCTAAGCAAAAAGATATTGTGTCCACCATGTGTAGGTACTATATACTTGTATATGTATCTATTTACTCGTTTCTTTTCTGTTTGAGCAAAAGCTTGCTATATAACAGATAATCACTATCACTAAATAGTTTGAAACAAAGTCGCTTCCCTCTGTCTGTCTGTCCCTATGTATGCTTAGATCTTTAAAATTACGCAACGGATTTTGATGCGGTTTTCAGTAATAGATAGAGTGATTCAAGATTAAGTTTTATATATATATATTGCACCCGTGCGAAGCTGGGGCGGGTCGCTAGTTACTAATAAGCGCTCCTGTTCACTAAGTATCTATTGAGTATAAAATAACTACTGCGTCGTTGGTCTAGTGGTGACGTCCTGGGTTCGATTTCCGGGTCGGGCCAAGTGTTATCTGGTTTTTCCATCTGGAACTTCTCTGAAGCCATGGAGTCTGAACTTGTAGCCGGTTGATGGCAATAAGCTCGCCCTCTATTAAATGGGACTTAAACGGAGGAAATTCGATGTGTAATGAGTGGTCACCCATCCACGAACAAACCTAGACAAGCGCGGCTTAACCTAAAGATCGACTCGAGCGACTGTTATTATTTAGACATGATGTAATTTATTACTTTATAAATTATTATTCTCATCTAAATACGTAAACCAATATTAAATTATACATTTGACAATTTTCAATTCACAGTATAAAGAAATAAGGTTGCATTTGAATTGAGTCTAATCTATTACACCAAGTAAAGGCATTTCCATATATTCTAGTTCTTTGACAAATATATGTACAGAACAAGGTATTGCTTGTCGGGTGTGTTTCGTCAACAGGCAACGAGATTGTGGCTTTCTGCCCTAAATAGTAACAAAAGCTGAATTGATTTAAAGTTAGTACGGCATGAAAATCATCAACTGACTGCCTCGTTGGTCTAGTGGTCCTGAGGTCCCGGGTCGGGCAAAGTGTTTTTGGATTTTGCCATCAGGAAATTCTCAGTAGCCGTCACGGAGTCTGAATTTGAGCCCGGTTTATGGCAATAGGCTGGCCCTCTGCTACATGGGTATTAAACATAACTGGCGAAATGTGGGTGTACTTATTAAGTGCACCTCTGCTTAACGCTTTGAGGATTACAAGGCGTGATGTGATGTTATGTTATGTGTGTTATGCCGTAAAATTCTTGAAACTCCCTATTACTAGCTGCAACTATAGTTGAAAAAGCAACAACATTTAAAAAATCACTGTCGTTCGATCCGAAACAAAAGATTTCAAAGTTTGTTCAATTTGGCTTTCACAATACAAACGAGACATACACACTTGTAACACACATCGAACACTACTCGTAGATATTTCAGTGCCAGAATTTGCCTTGTTGAAGAAATTGTATTGGCAATAAACACTGAAAACTCTGCATTGTTATCCAACGTGTACAGTAACTTAAGTCAAGAACTTCTAGTAAAATATATATATATTTTTTTATAGTGGCTATATAACTATTGGATAAACAAGCAGGTGCTAAAATCAAATAACATATATATATTATTTCCTTTATTTATTTCTAAACAATTCTAATACATTTTTAAATATTCCTTAAAATAAAAACAATATACACCATTATTTTCAGTATAAATGCGAAACCTGAAACACGTGTCTAGTATTTGTATAAAAAGAATCTATGTACAAAATTTCAAAACTGTATCATGAAAAGTCACAAAGTTATAAGCTTGTTCTGTTACCTGGTTGTCCGCACAAAAACATGGTCACCACACAGCGCGCCCGCGCGCGCGCCTCCAGCGTCGTCTTGAGCTCATTGATAAAATAATTTGGCAGTAGGTACCTAAATGATTGCGGTAGCTCTTACTTAACGTCGCTCGGTGTCCTACTTGTACTTTTATAATTTTTTTTTGGGACAAATTATAACAAGGTTTAAAAATTATTGGAATCAATTCAGTTACTTATTTTGAACAAACTATATTCAGGTTTCGCATATACTAAAAATAATGTTGTATAAAAAAAATATAGCCCACCGGTATCGGGAACAGGCTCCAAGCTCCTGAGAGAGGAACCTCCTAACAATACGAGCCATGTCCAGGAGTACCGCTTTCTGAATCAAGCCCAAATTAACATCATTATTAACAATTACTGTCTCTGTGAAATTGCGTTTTCAACTAAGAAATTTAAAACATCTAAATCTGTAATGACTGATAATAATTTACTTACACACGCACTTTTCAATTTTTGCTCCAAAAAAAATATTAATGTAGATATTTGTTTCTGCGGCCCTCCAATCTATACAGTAATTTGTATTGGCCCGCGATCGTATCTGGTCTGGACAGCCCTGATCTACATCATTGAAATACAGAAAATTGGTAACAAAACCTTTTGATAGACGTCCGTCAAAATAAATTATATAGTTTTACGAAGCACGATTTTACTTAGAAACATGTCCATATTAATGTTTGTACACACGGCGGCACATGAAGCTGTACTTTTCCAGTATAACTTGGCCTCGCTTTGTATAGATTTTCTATACAATGACGGATTCGCATAAACTGATTTTGTATAGCTTGATTGGCCGTCGTGCGTACTACAGTCTCTTCCCAGCTTTAGGCACACAGGCTGTTACAACAAAATACGCCCTATTACCGTCCTTTGTTAAGCAAGGCCTTTATTGAAGTTATCAGTACAACGACTGAGCAATTCTGAGCATTGTACTGTAGCTAAATATAGCCCGGGGTCGAGCGCCAGTGTGTGGCAAACGACGAATCATTTTCATTGTGTTTCATTTTATATGGCTTTGGAAATCTAGGGACACTTGGTTTTGATTATATGTGATTGACAAGTTGACCTCTGCAGTCTGCTCAAATTGTGGCAGTGTATTTTTTGATTGTTGCAAAGAATTTGCATTGACTGAAAAACTTGTTATGTGTTCAATAGCTGTGTTGTTTTGCGCCATTTATTGAATCAGATCCATAGCTTTACCCGTCCAATATGTATTCATAAGTGAAATGATGATTATATGAACAGGATGTAAAGTTCTAAATCCCCCATAGAAAAGGGAGGGTCCTCCGACCAGACAGGTGTTGTGTCTGATGCGCTACTACCCAACAGTTGTGGTCGGGTTTGTCTATATAGTAGCGAATAACTTTAATAGCGCGATTTATAATTTTGATGTTAGTTCATTAAATCATTTGTGTCAAAGATGGCTCTGTAGTACTTTTCGTAGTACCGCTACAGCCTTAAGAACCAGTTAGGCGTTTCAAGCCGTTGTTAATGATTTAGTTAGCAAAGCGATAGATTTTGAGCTGTATCAACTGGAATTACACAATCATGATGATAAAACCAAAATAAATAATAAAACACTCAATGGTTAAAACTGTACTTTTGTAGTTACACTTTTACCAACTTATCTATGCAGGCGGAAAAACACAGAACTAAAATAAATGTACCAACTTTGACACATCGATGCAAGTTTTCGTGACACGCAGCGCCACCTTGAACTGCACACTTAAAGTGGTCATACTGTACCTTATAAAATTATATTCAAACGGTCCTCAATGAATCGTCAAATTAAAATGACAGATGATAATCATTAAGGTTTCATATCACCTCTTAAACGATTACTGATCAAATGATTCATTTAATGTTTGATTTTATCATTGCCACCGGCTTTATGGGTAGGTACACGATGATCATTTAAAAATCATGATTATGAATATTATAATGACGTTCTTGACTGCGATGACTTTCCAAAAAAAACTTATAAGGGACCGTTGTATGTTGATTTTAAATTGCTTACAAACGCGTAGATTGAAAGGCTATAAACTCAAATAGGTATCCATTGACTTTTACCTCATTAAATAGGTAATAGTTAGTATCTAAATACCCACTCATTTAAAAAAATGCTTATTAAAATACGGGTAAGTATTTAGAATGCACTTTGAGTAATGAAATTCTTGACTCAAGTGAAGCTTTTATTTTCTAGCGCAACGTAAATTAAATCAACTTGAAATATTATTTACATAGAATTTTAAATTTTTGGATGCATACTTATAATTACCGTATTTTAGTTCCTTCCTTTGTTTATTTATTTACTGCTGAGTATGAGGTCCTAGTTTCGATTTTCAGGTCGGGCTAATTGTATTGGGTTTTTCCATCAGGACTTTCTCAGTCGCAGCCTGGAGTCAGGATTAGTACACGGTTGTTGACAATAGGCTCGCCCCTATTATAGAGGACTTACACATAACTGACGAAATGTGCATTTATGTATAATGGGTAACACCTGATGTTATATTATATTTATTATGCTCATTTAAAAGCAACAGCAACTTCTAAATCGCTGAGCAGATAAACATCACTTGGTGGTCTAAATTTCAAGCATAAATTCGCGGAACACCTATCATGTTTAGTTCCTAAACAAACTTTCAATATTGACTCTTGAATTTCAATTCAATGTTGACTCAACGGATGCATGATGCTGTAGGGAATTAGTATTTATTTAGGTGTTAAGAAAATATGCGACATTCATATTCTATCGTGGTACGGCTATAAAAAACCGTCAATGTATTTTTATTGTCGTTCCGTTTTTATTGCTTGAGTTTATTCGCTTTATAACTTGTGCTTTTTTTGTTGAAATTTTTATGTAGTTAAAGGTTTTAGCGTTTTCATGTGTCTTTTACTAGCTCATCCTCATACAAATATATACTTACTTAATGCTTGGTTTCCTTATGATTTTCGTAGAGTAGTTAGAAGTTTTCGGTAAAAGCATTTGCGCTAGAAAAAAAGAAAACTAAGTTTTCTCGTTGTCATCATCATCATCATCATCGTTTCAGCCGAAAGACGTCCACTGCTGGACATAGGCCTCCCCCAAGTCTCGCAACATTGACCAGTCCCGTGCGACTTGCATCCAGCGGATCTCTGCAACCTTCACCAGGTCATCGGTTCACCTAGTGGAAGGCCTTCCAACGCAGCGTCTTCCGGTTCGCGGTCGCCACACCAGAACTTTTCGGCCCCATCGGCCATCCGTTCTGCGAGCTATGTGCCCTGCCCACTGCCACTTTAGTTTGGCTATTCTTCGGGCTACGTCGGTTACCTTGGTTCTCTTGCGCATGTCCTCATTTCTGATTCGATCACGCAGTTTCTCGTTGTAGTGTAGTGCAAATGTGATCCTTTTAGTTTGTATTTTCTCCTGCATTCAATTATTAATTTGCTAATCGATTTGTAACAGTCGTTAAAAATAATTCTTCATTTGTGATTCTCGATCGAAATTCAACGATATTTAAATGACTTACAATTTTTTCTTTTTGTTACAGACATGGTTCTTCACGGACACAGATAACCCACAACATCAACGCCAAACAAGTAAGTCAAAACTTTTTCAAACTTCAATAACATTGTTACCAAACACAACCCCAAAATATTTATAGCATTTAAGACCTTACTTCGTTGTAATAAGAGCCCTTGTTTACAGACGGGCACATGGTAAACACGAACTGTTCCGACTCGCATCAGCGAAAACATCTATGCTGTAAAACGTCCGTGGAATACGACCATTTCCTCGAGAGTGGTAAAAAGTGAGTATCAATTTCTCAAACTTTTCTAAATTTAGTTTATGGTATTTTGGGTCTTATTTTGTGGGACACAAGAGCTAATCTGGCAAACAAAGATAAAAATTTCAAGTGTTATTGTAATTTTATTTATTATATTTTCGCTCTTATTCTTTGGTGGATAAGGGTTATATTCTGAGAAAGAATTGGCGATAGATTTATTTATCGTAGACGTGTTCGAAAGTTTAACAAGATAAGCGTGTTTGTCCGATAGTTTGTGGAGATTGTTTTCTTAGTGGACGCAAATCTTTAAGTCCTGAGCAAGTAATATTCTTTTATGACTACGCTAGCTTTTACAGTGATCCGATCATATTGATGGGTATTCCTACTTCTATTCACAAAAGATAAAACTAATCCCTATTGAAGTTTCGCGGCTCTTCAACCAAAACTTTGTCTTTTTCGTTAAAACTAAAGAAAGACTGTATTGAGGCAAAATTCTACCTTCGAACTTTCTTACTTACTAACTTAGTATTCATCCCAAATACTGAATTCCAAGACTTAAATTATGTGGAAATTAAGCAATTAATTTAATCCATAGTAAGCCGCTTCCATGACAAGGCGCATGCTAATGATCACAAAAACAAAGCAGTCTTCTCAGTACTCAAAAACAAAAAAAAAACAAGATTCACCCCGCAGGTTTATACCATAGAGTTTATCATTCATAATTATGGTGAGCCATACAGCATCACTCAAACCATCACAGCGACACATCTAAGCAATTATAACGCAATCAAAATAACGTTTGTTACTCAAATCAGACGAGAGATGGATGTGAATTAATCAGAACTGTAATTATAAATTTAGATGCTAAGCTACAATTATCTAAACGTACTTTACATACGAGATCTCACGCACCGTTTATTCTTCAAATTAGGTACAAGTGAGATGAGATTTTCGTTACAGACGAACCCTTGTTTCAACAAGTTAATTTATTCATGTTGGAGACTTGAAATTAATGTGTTGGCGTAATTAAGAATCTTTCAAGCGATAAATAGATTCTGACGATAATAAAACTCTAGTAGACTCAATAACGACAAGACTCCATAAGAATAAATAAGAAGAAATCGAAAAAAAGATAGAAGAGAATTACTAATCTAATACTGAAATTACGCCGAGTCTCGTAAACCGACAGAATAAAGTCTCGACCATGGACGTAAAATCTTTTAAGTCATGCAAACAATCCTATTGACTAATTAAGAGCAGGAAATCGATGCCCGTAAATTAGATGCAGGAAAATAGCACTCAATGCCCGACGAAGAGCGGAAACCGTAATTCAAGAGGTCAAAGGGGAGCGCAGTCTGAATGCAATGCGGGACGATTCAACATTTTGAATGACCGTATTGGAAAACGCAACGCATTGTAAACACCGGACCCAAACACCAATCTAGATTATATTTTAGAATGTTTGTCAAGTCATTATCAAGAAAAATATAAATTGGAGTGGATGGTAATAGATTTTTTTAATAATTATAAAAACGTGCTTAGTAAACCCAATATTTTTCCTGCAATTTAGACCGAACAAACAACGGAAGTTTTTCTCACTACTAATAAGCTAACCAGAAAAACAAAAAACGATTAAGTTGACAAACATGAAACACAGCGGCATTCTCAACTCCTTCAATATTTTTCTAATAAAACGGGCGTAGTTCAAAGTTTTTCTAAACCGCATCGTTAGTCAGAACCCGCAGTGAGTAAGTTTTTGTTTTCACTAAAAACAAAACGCTCTTAACTTCTGTTTTTAGAAGCACCGCTGTTGTTTAAATATTGAATACAAACTTTAGTTGGACAACTCTAAAGACTCTAATGACCGTATTATGGTTAACGACAACTTTTCCGTTTTTACACTAGAAATAACTTGTCGAAAATTCTAGTTTATTACTGAAGAGAGAATCTAGAATGAAAATATACACGCTCACGAAATTTCACAACTTCCGACTGCACTGCTAAAGAACATTTTTAGGAAGAACATAAAGCAATTTTGAAAGCAGATTAAAATTCCTCCCGTTTGTGCCGTCTCTGAAATAGGAAATGTATTTTTTTTTCTCCAGTCCATATCAGAGGTTGACAACACTTGTAAAAAGGAATCGTATGAGCGCGGTTAGATTTTTTTCAAATGTGTTTGTCCATTTGAACGAAGAGTGTTTTACTAAACCCAGAGCATGTCGAAGGCTTTTTAATCAGTAGACAACAGCGTCACCAACGAAGCTCAACGCTCAAACACAAACAACAAACGTTAATGGTTTTTCAAGAGCAAGTCCAATATTATTTTGGGCTCACAATAATTTTCACGCGTTTACTCAGAACCGACTAATGTTTTTTTTGAAACTTCTTGCTTTATTCCCACAGTTGTGTTTTGAAGTGCAACCCCAAACGCATTAGTATCACATTTCAATACATTGGGTATCATCAATGTTGTATTTCTTGCGCCTCCTCCACACGTATGTCTAAACGGACGAGTATTTTCAAGAATTGGGTACATAAGAGGTCCATTTTGGTTGTCATTACCGGCACAATGAACCTCATTCTTTGGCATTACTAGCCACTAGCCACCGCGTAGTTACAGGAAATGTTCCTTCATCTCATTAGTTGTATTTGGCACTTCAATGACGATAATGCCTCCAAAACTTAGCAGTATCGTAATTTATCAATCAACTCCGTTTATCACAGTCCATATCTGGACATGGACATACTCATCACGTAAGTACTTAAATAAAATGTAAATTACTGTACCCACAAAAGTTTGCTACTATTATTGTTATTATTGATTCCCAATTTGGAGCCATATTCAAATTATTTGAATAATGAATCCCACAACAGTTTCCCATAAGCCTATACAAATACAGAGAGTAATTGAACGTTTCCGGTCGAAATAAACATTTAATGGGTATAATCGATGATAAAGCTATTAATTATACGCCGCCTAACAATCTCCTTGGCACGAATTGTAATGCTCTATTCATGGAGTTAGCTGTTGTAACAAAAGCCTTTGTAACGTGTCGCTGAAGTCTCGTTACTTGCGCCCATTAATTTTCTTTGCCTACGCATCAATTTGTCCATAAAACTGAGTCTGAACCTTTCGTAATAAACGTCCGATGCGGTGATCTTTTGTAGGCAGTTCTTCCGGAACAAATGAAATGGGCTGAATGCGGAGCCTGTAACAGTCGCAAGGTCAATGAGATCGTTTGATTTTATGTTGAGAAGGATACCATGACACGTAGTAGATTTGTTGTAATTGCGAGAGCGTTTCCTGAAGTATATTTTATTTACTTTGAGTAAGCGATTTGTAAGCTCGTCGATTTCATGAATCAAATCTTTTTTTAGGTGTAGTTTTTAGCAAGTATGGTGTATTTGAGTATTTCTGCCGATTTGAGAAGTACAGGCTGCTTTTCCTTTTTAAAGATTTTTGATAACTTAACTAAGGCACAAACGAAGCTTCATATGATTTTTTTTTTAAGTTTTTAAATGCATCAAAAGTTATAGCCGATACATATACATTAAAAGGCTACTTATATCCTATCTAGGGACGTACACGTTTTTACTTCAAAAAACAGGAATGACACACTAAAACATCAAAATATACGAGCGGTTAGGAATCGAACAGCTCTTTTATTGGTCCCAGGTGGACTGTAATAGGATTATCGTACGTTAGCGGTGTAAGCTTCACTGGATACGTCAAACGGTGGATTGTTGCGTACAAAATTGGTAGTCACGAAGGGACCTTTTGTCTGTTGCGTAAACGGAATTGGTTATGATATACTGTTTGTTGCTTTCGCCGAAATAAGGATTATGATTGTCTTTTTCTTTCGGCGGCTAAGCCGTTTTTGTTACTAACCCTAATGCTTTCTCATGTAATTTGTTATATGTTAGCGTGCCTTCTATTTTATTTCTTTATATTTTCATTTCCCTAGTCTATTCTAGCTACGTAGTGACGTTCATTTCTAGTTCTTTCACTTAAAGCAAAATGTTCATCTCTATCTTACTTATCATTTTTTCGTTTAGCAACTCCATCTACAAACAACCGGTCAGATGTTAATCTTGATGGTATTTATTGCTTTCTTACCAATGTGATTTCCATTTTAGAGTCTGTTTTTATTTATGGCTTTGATATGAAAATGTTCAAGCTACAGCTAAGCTCTGTTCACAAGTTAGTTGTTTAATTAAGTAATGAGTGGGTGTCTGCAATTTGAGTTATGAACAAAATTCTTTGTTTTGGGTCTCCCAATTGCATTGTACGAGATGTTTTTGTTTCTTAAAACCAAATCCAATCATATTCATATATCATTCTCAAGTGCACTGAAAAATTTACTTTATTCTTATAAGTACCACAGGGTTTTAATATTTGTTCTGCACAATTTTTCAAATAAACTATCTAAGACCGCAACATAAAGCAATCCTAAATTATGTACAGTCTGCACCTAACAGCAATTATGGGCGGATATGGAAATAACATAGCAGTGAGTATTTCGTTCGGCTTTGCTCGGTTAATAACATACTTAAGCTTAGGTCCGCAGATAATAAATAGTCTCGATCTACAATTAAACAGCTGTCTTGCAAGAAATACGCGTCGACCGATCCAATTTCGCAAATGCAAACACGATATGCAAGAAACCCGATCCAGATTATAAGTTGTCGAGTGGCGGCCATTTGTCGTACGCCATATTGCAATATGTGGTCACGGATTGCGTACACGCAGCTCCTGTTATTCGCCGCTGAGCGTAATGTCAGTAAATTACACCGCAACGCTAATTATTGGCACCCGAAGCAAAATTCTTGTTCGTACGAATTTATAAACACTCTGTACTCGCAATTATTATTTCCTTCAGCAATTCTGGATGCAGCTGGTTAATTCGCGTTTTCGTGTAGATACTCATTTGACGATCGTTGAAATTGTCGGTTACTTTTATGGGCGTCAATAATGGTACCAATTTTTTCGTTCATCGTCGTCTTTATTTTTGATACTCACGTAATGATCGTTCGTTTTTATAATCTCTTCGGTCTACGGTACTGATGGTATTCAATGCGTCGTTGTACCAAAGTACTTTAGTAGAATTTTAACAGTTTTTTTGTTTGTTTGAAACAGGTGGTTCTGCCATTTCGACGATGACAACTACGTAAACGTGCCCCGCTTAGTCACCATTCTGCAGAGATACAACCATCAGCAAGAGTGGTACTTGGGACGGCCATCTGTCAACAAACCACTGAACATATTCACCAAGCCTTCTGAAAGGGTAAAACATAAACAATTTTCCTTCTGACATAATTATGATAAATGGGACGGCTTTTAACGGAATTGATTTAATAAGTTTGTTATAAAAGTTTAATTTGTTCCAGCTTATGTTCTCATTTTGGTTCGCCACGGGCGGTGCCGGATTTTGCATAAGCAGAAGTTTGGCTTTGAAAATGTTACCTGTTGCAAGGTGAGCGATTTAAACTTTCTAATTAAAACGTTATAACGCAATCACTATTTAACTTCGTTAAATGATAAAAAGCATTCCTACCAAAATTTAACAGAATCCAAATGGCTGGTTTCGAATTGACTTAAAGCTTTTGGCAGAAATGTTTCATTTTCTATAGTATCCCTGAGATGTGGTCTGCGGTGTGGAGGAGTTCGTGGCTAAATAATGACAGCCGCTCGGGTCGATCTTCAGGTTAAGCCGCGCTTGCCTAGGTTGGTCCTTGGATGGGTTTCACCCATAACATACCGAGTTTCCTCCGTGCCTCGGAAAGCACGTTAAGCCGTTGGTCCCGGCTGTCATTTGTAGATACTTGACACAGTCGTCGAGTGAGTCAGTACAGTAGTCAGTGGCCCCAAAATCTGACATCAGTCTCACCAAGGGGTATCGTATTATACAGTACTAACTGGGTTGTGGAGTCACTCCATGTCAAATACTGGTATTCAGCTGCATCCGGTTAGACTGGAAGCTGACCCCAACGTAGTTGGGAAAATGCTAGGTAATGATGATGATCTCTGAGATGTGATATCAGCATTTATCTTTGTTGCAGTGGAGGCAGATTCATCAGTGTTTGTGAAGGCATACGATTACCAGATGACGTCACCATGGGGTTTATAATAGGTGAGAAATGTTCTAAGCTATTGCTACTGACATTTCGTGGTAACATTGAATCAAATAATAAAAATATCGTCTCTTGATTGGTTTTCAGAGCATGTGGTGAAGAACAACTTGACTCTAGTACCGGAGTTCCATTCTCACTTGGAACAAATGAAGCTGTTGCCTGTAGAAACGTTTCGGGATCAGATCTCCTTCAGCTACTCGGGACCGAAGGACAATATGAATGTCATCAATGTGCCTGGATTTGACACGAGATATGATCCTACTAGGTAAGAGATAGCTCACTGTAAAACTCTTATGTCAGACTTCCAGTTAAATATATTTAATGGGAAACTTACGACTTTCTAGCTGCCAGGATCCTAAGTTACCTTGCTGTTTGAATTGCGTAAGTTACAAATTACAACTGTAACTGGACTGGCTAACCTTTCTGATAATGTTTCTTGAAAATAGCGACATTAGTACGGACTTGAAATGAATCACAAGTACGCCAGTGGTGACATCACGCGACCTACTTACAAGTCTACCCACACGACAGCGTGCTTCTTCAGAGCCCTGATGTTTACAGCTCGAGGCGAGGACGACATTCAATGTCTGATCGCAGCGATGTTGAGACGTCCTGGAACTGTACCCGATTCATTGTGCCCCGTGTTATTGTGTTAAATTGTAATTTGTTAGTTTAATAGGAACAGTGTATAGCACTCAGTGTATTTTCATTGCACGAAACCCATCTTCTGCCCATATGATGTACGAGCCTAATGGAATAACTCCTGACAATCCGACATATACTCGTATATTATATGACCAGGAATTTTGTTAGTCTCTCTCGAGAGACCTCGTTATAGAATAGTTTGTTGACACCTGCCTCTTTGTTACAGGTTCCTGTCGCTGCATTGTTTCCTATTTCCACACTTCAAGTTCTGTCCTAGATAACATCAAAATCTTCATGATGAAGGGATACAAATTTTAAATTGTTTGAAAAACAAAGAATTAACGGACAAATTCATTGAATCTTCCATAAAACGCAAAAGTGCAATAAAAAGTCTAATGTTCATATTGAAAAATTAACAGATTTATACAAGAAAATATTTTTTGAAGATTTTATGACATAGTTTAGGTTGTGATATTAGTTTTACAAAGGAAGAAGACAAGAGTGTATGAAGAAATATAATCTGTAAAAATTGTCGATAGTGTAAATGCTTTTAACAAAATGTATATTGTTTCTATATACAAATTGTAATGTCTATAAAAATCTGTGATATTAGAATATTCTTTTGTGTAGTTATATAATATAAATGTTGTATTTAAAGGTATCTACAGTCAAGTGTTATGACATTGTTTGTAAATTAAGTTGTTTATAAAATAAACAATTTTTTTAAATATTTACATGTGTCTTTTTCTCAGTTTTCAAAGTTACACTTTCGTAAAAGCCGGTTTTTCTCTAAGTATGTATCAGTAACTGCTAGTGAATCGTGGTTACTATAGACATTATAGTCCGTGAACGGAGAACAGCCCAGCTATTGACTATGTCACGGAATCGACCACATCATCATCTGCCTAGCCTTTTCTCAACTATACTGGGGTCGGCTTCCAGTCTAACCGGATGCAGCTGAATACCAGTGTTTTACATGGAGCGAATGCCTATCTGACCTCCACAACCCAGTTAGTACTGGGTAATACGATACCCCTTGGTAAGACTGGTTCCCAGACTTTTTGGGCCTCTGACTACTTAACTGACTATCAAAGATCTACAAATGACAGCACTATATTATACATGGACTGGTTAGCGAGAATCCACACGGTCCAACTTCAACCGTCGTACCTACCTTGTCTGGAACACAATAATAATTATCACACATTAGAAATATAAACCACACAAAAATATTCTGATACAAACTTATTCCATGGAATCAGTAAAAGTTTGATTCTAGACTCTAGACTCATGTCCATCAAAATTCTGCTGTTTCATTCATTTTGAAATATTTGACAAGGTATGTACTGCCGACGAAAAAATTCAACCCTCAAAGCTTAGTCTAGAACCCTTACAGATAACAGTTTATGCTATATCTAATGTACTGCACCATCTTAAAACAATGTTGAGCAAACAATTAGCAAAAGCTAATTTCTTTCTTTACATAGTATAAAACAAAGTCGCTCTCGCTGTTTGTAAGCTTAGTATCTTTTAAACCACGCAACTGATTTTCAAGAAGTTTTCAGCAATAGATAGAGTGATTCAAGAGGGAGGTTTATATGTTTATAGCACCCGTGCGAAGCCGGGGCGGGTCGCTAGTTCAAAAATAAATGAAACAGTATCATAATGAAGACGGAGAAGAAATAAAGTACTAAATCCACGTCTGTCATTGTAACAAAACAAATGTTCTTTCTTGTGCACTAGTTTACAGGCAGCTGCACAAATAAAGTTAAGTAATAATTCCTACGGACGTCTGGCTTACGTCCCGAGTTTTCTTCATAATAAAGTGGTTCTCTTGAAATACTTTGTATACTAGGAATGAATTTAAAGAATATTTTGAAGAATACAAGAACGACGGCACGGTTGGCGTAGTGGCTGAGCGATTGACTGCTGCGCTTCGTGTCGCGGGTTCGATTCCCGCACGGAAAAATATTTGTATGGTCTACAGGTAGTTGTTTCGGGTCTGGCTGTTTGTGTATGTGAATTTAAATGTTTGTAAACGCACCCACGATACAGGAGAAATTCCTAGTGTGGGTCAAAGTTTTTCTAAAAAAAAAAATTTAAAAAGAACACATACATACAAAAACTCACGCAATTTTCCCATGAGGGGCAGGCTGAGAGGGCCTGAGACTACAGAACGCCACCTACAATGAATCCTTACATACTCCTTGCGCCTAGTCCACTTCATACATTTGGTCATTACATACACGCAGGTTGCGGGTACTACGCACCTGAGTTTTTTGAAGAACCTCACCAGTAAGGTGGTATGTCATCTGCCAGGGCTGCGGGACTGATCGAAAGAGATACCGCGGCCCTGGAACAAAAAAGGCATAGAAGGAACATGGATGGGTTTTAGTCAGTACAAGTCTGACACTCCCTTCCGCTCCGCCCAGAGCGGGGGGGGTCATTTGATGATTTTTTCCCATCCTGAAAAAAAAAGTCCTTCGAGGGCGTACAGAAACACAGGACAAAATCTATACAAATAAATAAAATTGAGGTGTCTGTTTATAACATCAAAATAACAGCTTTTTACTGAATGCTTATGAAAATATATACGGCACTTATAACAAAAACACGTTTCTCTGTCTGTCTGTTTGTTCCGGCTAATCTCCGAAACGGCTAGACCGATTTTGACAGGATTTTACTGGCAGATAGCTGATGTTATAAGGCCTAACAAGGGTACTTTTTTTAGAATAAGGATTAGGTTTCCGAGCAAAACAATTAAAACCCTTGAAATTGGTACCAAAATCCATTTCAAACGGCTTATCTCCGCAACGGCTGGACCAATTTGACGGAGTTTTTACTGGCAGATAGCTGATGTTATATGGAGTAACTAAGGCTACTTTTATTTTAGAATAATATTAGGGTTCCGTGCAAAAAAATTGATACCTTTGAAATTGGTAAGAAAATCTGATTCAAAGCGAAGTAATATTTTTTTTTTTATAATTTAACGCGCACACTGCTCATTGCACACGGCACGGCAACGGCACATTGCTCGCAGAACGGATGGCCGATGGGGCCGAAAAGTTCTGGAGTGGCGACCGCGAACCGGAAGACGCTGCGTTGGAAGGCCTCCCACTAGGTGGACCGATGACCTGGTGAAGGCTGCAGGGATCCGCTGGATGCGAGTCGCACGGGACCGGTCAATGTGGCGACACTTGGGGGAGGCCTATGTCCAGCAGTGGACGTCTTTCGGCTGAAATGATGATGATGATGATGAATTTAACTCGAACGAAGATCGCGTGCAAAAGCTAATATATTATAATTATGTTGCTACTTGTATTATACGTTTATTTTTCGTACAAGGTGACAATGTTATCAGAATGCCCTGCACCTGCCAATGACGTCATGCGGTAAACTTATGTAGTATGAAAATTATGGACACATCATATCGGCCCAGAATGTTCCACTAGTAAACATTGGTAAGGGCTTCATATTGACGACCGTAATGAACTCGTATGGTCATAAGGAATGGGATATAGTCGTAAGCATCACCAAATTGCTAGTCATCAGAGCGCTCCGATAGAAAAGATGTTTTTTTCTGGGTTTTGCCGTAGGAATATACAGGATTTACAGCGGTAATTTAAAAAAAAAACTTCCTTTCCATTCACTTCGAACGTGTAGGTATTGCACTTTAGTTGGAAACAGCAATTTTTTTTTTAAATTACCGATTAAAAATTTCAATGTGGGGTTCAGTATGATGTACAGTCACGAGCACCAATTTGTTTTCAGTTTTCTAATATTTAAAGAAATTTTCGCAAAAAAATAACGATTGTAACCTGAAGGTAGGATCTTTTTTATAATAAAATGAGTTTTAAAATACTATGTTCGTAACAACATGAAATTTTAATCAGAATAGTAGAAGAAACACCCCTTTTAAAAATTGTTAAGTGTTTACATATTGGTGCTCGTGACTGTACTGAATACGTGTTAACAGTTTGTGGTTCGGTGTCCTTTCCACCTTGTATAATATAAGGTCTAACTATTCATACATGAAATATTTTAAGAGTAACTTCTATAAGTCGTAAAGTCGCCATAGCAACGAAAAAAAAAATATCTGAGTGTTTTTTTTTATGAAATTATTATAATTCTAAAAATTTTTGAGACTTTTTGCATAAAATCTTTACTCCCATATTGTAACAATGACACTAGGTAAATACGACGTAGTAAACTAGCGTAATGGATGTTCAAAAATAAGGAGCTAGTATTTATTTGTGAGTCAAGTAATTTTAAATTATTTATTTTTTATAAAAATATACTCAGATAAAAAAAAAAAAATCCCTTAAAATGGCTTCGTTGTAGCGGTTAGATGATTCCCTGAAAATATTTCGTGTATGAATAGTTAGAGCTTATATATTGACATGATCCCTAAGCCGTTTCTTAGGTCGCTTACAAGCCAAAATGTAGTGACGACAAAGAGGTTATCTTATCGCTACCAATAGCAGTAGATATAGTTATGTTAAACATTTGAGTGCTCTTGACAAAAAAGCAATCACATTTTAAGTCATGAAAGTTTTCCAGTCAATTCATATTTAAGTATTGCTATCTATTAAATAAATCCCACTACAGATCAGTTTATTCCAGCAATTATTCCACAACAATCATTACCATACCACTATCACACTTATTTGAATAACTTTGATGATAATCACCAGAAAATGATCAGAGCGGATATAAACACCTCATAACATGCAGCATATAATGGTATAGGTACATTGAAGTAGTATTCCGGGAGATGACCCAATGTAAGTAGAAAATCTTGTTAAATATCAATAGTTTACTGCATTTGGTTAGATTGTAAAATTACTCCAATCGATCTAGTGGGTATACTATTAGGTACACCTCTGCCTTAGCCTTCGGGTATTACGGGCGTGATGTTTATGTTAAATTAGCGACCCGCCCCGGCTTCGAGTGCAATATACATATAAACCTTCCTCTTGTATCACGCTATCTATTGCTGAAAACTGCATTAAAATCCGTTGCGTAGTTTAATTAATCTATAGACCTTCCGCTTTAATGAGTCCTCCGCCTTGCCCCATCAAAGGCACATTAAGCGTCCACAAAGTCCTAACAACATCCCACAGGTTATTTGCTTTAAAATAACCATAATTCACGTGGGTATTACGATACTAATTGAACCAATACGTGATTAACCTTCAGAATATTCCATTTAAATTGATACCTTCCCGAGGCCTCAATAAAGCGGTCGGTCTATAAGCGTATAGACAGCGGGACTGTGACAGGACAGTGTAAAGATGAAGCTTCAAAGGCCTTGACAATTGAAAACTACACGTAGCATCACAGATTAGAATCTCTAGACACAATTCCAGTCAATGTCAATGCGATGATACAATTATGAATAACGTTAATATTTCTAGATTGCATATCTAATTGACATTATGTATAGTTTAATAAAACATCTATTATAATTTACCATTTGATAAAAAAAGAATATTGATTTGAATACCTATCTAAACGGGTAACGATTTAGAAAACAATATACATTTGAATATTATCTAAATGGGTGTCAATTTAGATAGGTAGGTAATCTGAAAAAATGCTACTTGATTACACAGAAAAAATACATATTATGGGAACCATTATGCCAAATTGTTATATTATGTCGGTTCCTGACGAGTACGCACTTAAAATTAAACACAAGCTCCTTCGTTTGGCTTTGTGAGGACTCTAGAGGTATGGTGTCTGATACATACCATGGTCCCATGGATCGACATAGTCCCATGTAATAGAGGGCGAGCCTATTGCCATCAACCGGGCGCAATTCCAGACTCCGTGGCTCCTACTGAGAAATTCCCGATGGAAAAACCCAATATCTATTTGCCCGACCCGGGAATCGAACCCAGAACCTCTTGCTCAGCAGTCGTACTTACGACCACTAGACCCAATGAGGCACACAGCAACAACAACAAACAACAGTGCAAATGCACAACAGTGGAAATGTTAAAGGTCTATTATAATTATGAATTCCTTTTAAGTATTATATCTACGCTGACGTCAGAATCGTCTGCAAGCTTCGAGTATAATTAAGCTTCGTATTAAAACAAGATAAGATCGTATTCATATTCATTAGTGTGGGTGTCGCGAATCTGCGACGATGTGCGCATCGCCTTACACGGCGACCGCGACACCGCATTCATGGAATGTAGGGTGATTGTCCCCGTAGATGCGATGCGGTCTGCCATCCTGATACACATAAGATTTATGCAAGAGCATTGAAAACATAATTCTGGATTGCGAGATGATTACTAAATCGAATCATGAATGCATCAATTTAAGAGCATTGCTACAATATCTAGCAAGTTTCATAAAATGAAAACTTAGCGATGACATTTCATCAATTACCTAAATAATTGGTTAAAAGAAAACTTGGTAGATGACGAAAATGTATTGTGATAGACTGTGACTGATAAAACAAATAGTAAGTTGATCGTTCAGTGTATGAATAGATGGATAGAGTGTAAGAGTAGACGTATGAATAGATCATTCAATACCCACAGGAAAGCTAACTTGCCGTCTTCCAACACCTTTAAACGTCAGTGGACTAGTTTTATCGATGCGATGCCTTAATAGTCTTTAAATGGGAAACGTATCGAGTAACAGAATTTACGGCTTCGAATCTACGGGGTATTTCCAATGGAGTCTTAAAGGTAGGAAATAAAACTTCAATGCAAGTTTTCTTATACTCAACGAAACGAAATAAAGTTCTACTGGAGTATAATCAAGTTACAGCAGGTCAGTTAGCAGTTTAGGAAGACTGGAAGAACTGGACTGGAAAACTGGTTTAAGACGTTCAAAAATGGATGAAATCTCGTTTGAATAAATAGATTTTGATGTTCTGGAAAAAACTCACGATTATTTCGTGAGAATATCTTCTGGCCAAATTTTCTACAACATCATTTCCTTAGAACCAGTAAAAATGATTAATTAAATTGATTGATATGCTCCATTCGTTCCGCAATGGAGGGTCTCGGCAGTTCCCTTTCGGTAGCACCTGGTCTTAAATTCTTCATTCTGATCGATTATTATACTGCAAAGTCACTTCACGTAATTGGGTTCCTAATTTGTTCTGGCGCAACAATCGGTACCCTGACTCGATTCGGAATTTAAACCGATTATTAACCCTTTATTCGGATGTTCTTTCTTCTCGATAATTTTAAATCTCTCCTTGTAATTTTATAATGCAGACGATGAATGAGGTTATCAATGAAGCAGAAGGTCCTCATTTTGTATGCACAACACAGATAAATGTTATACTTAGTATTAAATGGATCGAAGATTTTTACGAGCAATGAAAAGAAATGTCATCATTTTCTCAAATACGGCAGCACTTAACGCTAAGACCTCTAAATTCCCCAAATCTCTTTCGTATCGTCTAAAAACTTTCGAATGTACTTTAACTACTCGAAACGGATCGATTAACCGAACTCGTCCACGAATTAATGGTATCGAATAAACATAATTAAGCTCTCAAAGAGTGCCGATTGTCTAAAAGACCATTCGTTTGGAATGACACTCAATTAGAGCTGGGATCCGTTTGTTTCGATCGATTTCGGCTTGTTGTCTTCGATTTTATCTTAGGTCATCTTAGTTTCCTCTGACTCAGTTACGTTTGCTGTAGTAACCGTAGGTACTAAGGTCTGAGTAATTAACTCATTAACATTTGTATTGGTCTCTCTTCTGTAATTAAACTTTAGTTGTTTTGCTATTAATTACCATCTTCATTGTGGTTTTAGACTAAGTTATTTTCGTTTAAATTTTCCTTTGTTTTAAAGAGAGAAAGAAAGTTTATTTGACGTCAGTTCATTAAGCACACAGAATAAAAAAGATACAAAAAAAATACGAGAAAAAAAATAAAAAAGAGAAGATACATAGAAGGTATGTGCTGTATCCAAAAGGTCCATTTCAGCATTCATGCCAGACAGGTGATGCTGTCTGACGCTGGTCTTCCAATGAACCTTTAAGGGGGTAAGTGACGGAACAACAGTTTCAATCATAATATGCCTGTAAAAATAAATTATAATTACGTAATATTTTTGTATCATTATCCTGTTTAGATAAAGAATACAATATTCCATTGCAACGCTTACTATTTATGTAAGCTGTAAGCTTAAAAAGCCTTCCTTATTTTATCGATACATTTTAAACAAAACAACTACTTTGTTATCGATAAAACCAGAGTCCTCAAATAATCCGTTTACGGCATCAGCAGTAGCAACACTGAAGTTAATAACAGTTTTACGAAATGAAATTATCCCGACCGGTCTTATGTCAATTAAGTCTGCCCTCAGTCCGCCGGGGGCTACTACTAACATTATGTTAGGCGTACAACGAGTACAACGTGGAGATATGCGGCCATTTTGTTAGAAAACTAACGATTTGCACCTGCTCCACGACCCGGTATTTAATGAGAAATCGTTATTGTTTTAGTTTAGAAAGAGCTTGGGTTTATGGGATTAATTAAAAAGGAAAAATGATGCAGGTATGGACATTAATTTAAAAAATACCCCCAGGTGTTTCATCCCGTATAGCTTCTACCAATTATAATGGGTGATTGGTTAGACTAGGGCAATGCTAGGGCGTGTAGCAGTAGCGAAGGGTCAATTTTTGTAAGAGGTAAGACGGAGTCCGTATTTTAATGTGATTATAAATTATTTGTCTATAGAATACTGACTGTGCCATTTTTCAAAGCGAAGCCTAAAGGAATCGAGTTGTATGGAACCTTCGCCACTGGCGTGAGTACTACACTCATGAATAAAACTGTTAACTATGGTATTTATCATGTAATCGCATTTTCTGTAACAGATTTCTCGCACAGTAGACAGCATTTAAGCTGGCCTCTTGTCTTACTCAAATTCCGGACTGCGTTAGACGAGCTCCAGGTCAATATTTTACCACCGACCTGCGGCGTAATGTACTTAGGTACATGGGTAGATTTATTATTAAATCATTAACTTACATAATTAGCTACTAAAAACAAATGCTAGTATTCTGCTGCATTCAGTTGGGCAGATGATGACCTATTTATTTATCTATACAGTGTATTTGGCTACCGGATACCGATACTTTATGTGCATATTATATACTCATTTCTTTCGACAAATACACGTTTATAATATAAATTCAAAATTAAAGCTGCGGTTTTCTAACCTAATATCCCTTCCGTTACCAAACATGATGTAGCCTAAACGTATTTCAATTAATTGCTGACGCAATGTACCAAATGGTTGATTTACAATGCTGATTAAGTTCGCTCCAGTCAGCTTGTCATTTGTCGCTAGCGAGATGTGTCAGCAATCAAGAGAAGTCAGAGACATTTGACGCTCAACAAGAGTAGAACAGAAGGTCAAGGATGTCAGAACATTTTTTCATAAATAAATATTGGTCGGATTGAACTTTGGATTACTCCTATAGTTGTTGCGGGTTAACATGGCAATAGAGGTCACTGATGACTATGACCTTTACATAAATATTTAACCAATGAAACGGTGCCGCAGCAGTGGCTGGCGAACACTACATTCAAGTTAATTGCATCAAATCGCCAGCAAAAAAAAGGATACATCTTTGGAGGTATATCCTTCTTTATTAAAATTTTATTTTAGTGATTATTCGGAGTTTACCCAAAAAGTTTGGGTAATACTAAGTTTAATCGGGTAAACCTAGGTTTACTTCTTCTTTTAGCATTACCCGTGACATATATTGTTCATTGTTTTGGTTCGTGTAGATTACTTGAAGGTTCGGAACATCCCTTCATTACGGAAAGTTCAATGACCGCTATTGCTATGCTAAGAGTTTTTTAGTGAAAATAAAGAACTATTTTTGCAGAAGTTTTTCACATTATAACGATAAAATAAAATAGATTCTCCTGAAAATATTACCTAAAATAAAAATAAATAAGCCTTTAATTCTACCATAAATACATGGAACATATTATCTTAGTGCATCGTAAATGTAACAAATCATATTAAAATTACATTATCTACCTACATTAAATTAATTCAATAACATTCATTCATAGCATTACATAATTAACATAAAATAACATATAAGTTTTTAAACTATCATGTTTACTAACATTATTTCCTTTATTCGTTTTTCTAACACATTATTTAAATTTTTAAATATTTCTAAAAAAAAAGAAACATTTAAGAATATAAAAAATAGTGGTCCGCCTGTGTCAGGAGCAGGGTCCAAGCTACCGGTGGTTAAGACTCCAGAGACAGGAACCTCCTCACAATGCGAGCCGTATCGAGGAGTACTGCCTTCTGAATCAGGCCCTTGATCCAACCGCCTAAGGAGAGCCTCGAAAGACGGTCGTCGAGGCTCTTGGCTAATAGGCCATTGTCCGTCACGACGATCGGCATTATTAGTAACATTATCATTAACACTTACACTGTTCTGTTTATCCGTGATCATGCATGCTGCTTGCAACAGCGCCGAAATATCAGGAACTCAATACAATCAGTGAACATGGTAAATATCCCGTTTCTAGTGTTAATGATAACATAACATGTTATATTATGAAAATATTACCTATTTGTGTTTAAATACTTTTAAATCAATAATTGTAGGTATTCAACTTGAGAAGGAAGTTGAAGTCTAGAAATAGGTATTCCAACTAGATTTTACGTACTAGATTTATGACACAACTTTACTGTATACTTAGTAATTTACAATCACTTTTTATTGATTAAGGATATGAGAGTAATTTATGATGCTGTTCTTTTAATGCATAGTTTTAATGGCGAATATAATGAGTAATGTTTCCACTAGACTGTAAAATCCTAGATTAATTAGGAAATATCCGCAATAGTCCGTTTATCTCATTCGTTAAATTGATTTCTCATGAGTATAAAGCAATAATATTTGCTTTCGCTAAATGAATACAGTGACGCAACCGCGGAACGAAAATCAAGCCAAAACTACTCACAGAAGGTTCCTATAAAATCTACTTATGTAAGTACCTATTATGGAATATTCATTTTCACAATTTAACACACAACATAAAAAAACAACTATTTAAACACAATATAAATGTCCTGGCACTTGGCATCTGAGCAGCTTTATCCTGACACTTTTATCAATAAGTTTAGGTCTTTTCAATAGAAAACAGACACATATAATCGTCAAGACCTTAGTATTTTATTTATCTTTGACAGTCGTTACAGGTAGGCAGTCAGTAACCCGAAAGTCAGACAACCAGTCTTACCAAGGGATGTCGTATTACCCAGTACTAACTGGGTTTTGGAGGACAGATAGGCAGCATCCGGTTAGACTGGAAGCTGATCCCAACATGGGAAAGGCTAGGCAGATGAAGAATCGTCGTTATCGCTGTCTCCCTAGTCATTGTATCTAGGTCCTCTGTCCAGTTGGTACATTTTTAATCCTACTTCATTTATCCATTCAACAATAACAGATTCTAATTTCAAATGTAACGTAAGTAGGTATCACGACAGCGGCAGCAGGTCGTTCGGCAATCTCCGTCGGTAGTCGGGTGTGTCGGGTCACGATTACTGCACCCTTGGGCGTGCGCACGCCCACATTGTCCAGCTTAGTGAAAGGATACTAAATGATCGCTGATAAATCTAATTTGATATTGTGTTGCGTCATTTTATGAGACTGTTTAAATTGTTATTTATTACGTATCACTAGGTAATATAAGTAAGTATAAGTAGGTACAGACGCCAGCACATCAAGCTAATACAATCTGTCAAAATTCTTTACTAGATTTTCAATTTTATCGCTAAAGCATTAGGTTCAAGGTTGATTGGGAAAATTTGTCAGTTTTGGGAAGCTTGATTTGCTGGCGTCTGTACTTAACTATATTATTTCCCAGTTTCTAATAGCCTTATCATGATCATGCCTCTGATCAACATCACATGTTTACTGGTCGTGATATGTAAAGTTGTCCGAAACAACAACAACGTATCATACATATTTGAAATGAGTAAAATATAACAGAAAAATCAACTAAGTAGTTTTCAGGAGCCGATAGATTTTCGATCCTGCTTCCGTTGCAAGTTTTGGAATGAACCAAGAAAATCAAAATCAAAATATTTTATTTCACATAATCCTACATGGGCACTTACAAAACGTTGAAAACCCGAACCGTGCACCTTTCAGTTCAGTTTGGTCCTTTACTAAGGAGAAGAACCGAGAAGAAACTCCATGGTTACTCTTTTCAAATCATTTGGTATTACAATATTATCATGCATACAGCATTTGTACTTAAGTATGGGGGGACAGCGAGGCCCGACAATAAAAAAACATAAAACAAGATAAAAAGTTAACAAAAGTTAACATGCATCTGGGAATCTACAAAGCCTACAATGTTGGTTTCTTCTAAAAGTTTTGCCTACAGTAAAAAAAAACTTGTTGTATTCTCCTTAGATTGAATGTAAATTAGTCTTACGTTCAAATCTATGACTTAATCAAGCAACAAGCTTTCAACTTAACTTACATACCTACCTTCAGTACCTACCTAGGTATGTAATATTATGTTGAAAGTATTGAGAAACGAAACGAAACTGTTCTATCTAAGTATACCACAGCCTGACCTGATTTGAACTTAGTACTTACTTACTACATACCTGTACCTAGCATTAACTAGACACTGACCTGTCTTTATCTAAAATGTAGCGTTAGCGTGCATAATTGTGGTCACTAAGCACCCAGTCTAAGTGTTTTCGCGTGCTTCTAGTGTGTGGCATAAGTCTAACTGAAAAGGTCAACTTTCCTTTGTCATGTTTTAACTTAAAATGTATGATGTTTGTCCAGTAGACTGGTTTAGTAATGTAACCTGAAATTGACGTTCAAAAGTACTATAAGCTGTGGTTAAAGAGAATGTATCACTTACAGTGCATCTATTATGATCTAGAGATAGGTACATTATGTGAAACCACGAAAAAATATATATTGAATCAATAGTGGTAGTAGTTTCCAGTCTTATTTAAGCATTTAATCATCTGCCTAGCTCTTTCTCAACAATGTTGGGGTCGGCTTCCAGTCTAACCCGATACAACTGAGTACCAGTATTTCACATAGAGCGACTGCCTATCTGACCTCAACTCAGTTAGTATTGGGTAATACGATACCCCTTGGTAAGATTGGTTGTCAGACTTTCGGGTCACTGACTACCTGTAACGACTGTCAAATATCTACAAATGACAGCCGGGACCAACGGCTTAATGTGCTTTCCGAGCCACGGAGGAAACTTGCTACATAATGGGTGATCACCCATCTACACACCTAACCTAGGTAAGCACGGCTTAACCTAAAGATCTACTCGGGCGGCTGTTATTATTTAGCCACGAGCTCCTCAGGCTTCTACTAACTAAGAAGTAAAATCCCAATGGGCTCTTTCTATCAGCTCAAACCTGCTCGTTTCGCTCAATATTCACAAACTATTCAAATTTTTGAGAAAAGCTATGTTGTTCACCCAAATTCCTAAACCAACGCACCTCAATTCAACCAATAAAAGGTCAGCAAGTCCTGTCATTTAAAATTAAACGTATATTTTGTATAGATCGTAAGTCTTTGTCCAATCTTATTGTGCAGTATCGGCCACCCAACGGAGCCTGCATACTAACGACCCATGAAATGTGCACATGACATGGACATTTAAGTGTCTCCTTCGGATGCTATTACATGTGGCGATACGTAATTGACGACCGTTTTGTTTTAAAGACAAGTTTAGAAGAATTGTAAAGTGATATGGTTCTTTCGAGGTGATGAGACGAGAATTTATGAAATCATTCATTTGGGGATAGCAACGGAATGTTCTTCAATTAATGTCTCCAATATCATCGTCTGAGCTATTTTCTCTGTTTTGGTTTTGGTCAGATAAGCAGTTACTCCAAGTAAAATATTGGTATGCAGGTGCATTTGAACATGGAAAAAGGCTATAAGATGTTGAATGAAGGATGGAATGGTTTTTTTTTTTGGTAAGATGCTAAAAAAAAAAAATTTAATTGGATCAGAATACATATTTTTTACCTATATTGACAAATATTGTGAGGAAAGTGTTGAGTATGAAAGTGGATAAGGGTAGAAGAAGACCAAAGAAACGATGGATGGACTGTGTGTCTGATGAGATGACAAGTAAGGAGAAGAAGACTTGCTGCAACGACCCCAAATAAATTGGGATAAGGGCAGGATGATGCTGGCATATTTTATTTATTGACCAGTGCTCTAAATATTCTTTTGTATCGTAATCCCTATCCATCAGTTATCCCTGGTACTGCTACCGTATCCAATGACACAAGCAATTCCTATGCGATACCATTAAATGCACAAACACGTAACCGTTCGGCCGAGTGGACGGCAATTGACTGCATTCTGGTCACGATGCGATCTAAGCAAGCAAAACGATAATTTACCATTGCAATAGCGGACAGGTGCTGCGAAAATATAGGCCTTATACACGAACGCTGATTCACACCCCATTTGTTTAGTCACGCTTTCGTCGTATTTGGAGTAAGTACGATGTTCTAGGGTTAAACTAGTTAGTAATCATGTATGGCCGTGTCTCTTTTTAACCGACGTCTAAAAAAGGAGGAGGTTATATATTCAACCGGAATCTTTTTTTTTCATTTGGTTTAGTTTTATTAACTTTGCTTGAGTAGTTTATGAGTTAGCTCCTAACACACATTTCTTCTTGGTCTATGTTGAAGTCGGTGCTAAAAATACAAACAAAGTAACCGATTACCGAAAGTAAAGTTATTTTAGACATTTTTGTGTTTTTTTTGGAAGCAGGTTTTTTGCAAAAAAGTTTTTTCCTTATCCCTCCCTCTCTGACTCATATAATACATAATTTGGTTGTCTACTATCAGCATACTGCAATCATAAGTTCATGTGTAATTTTTCGCTATCATTAATTACAGGGTTGTCATTGTGTTGGCTTATTGGTTGATTCACACGAATTATCTCACCCGAGTCGAGCCAATCGACACTATTAAATAATAATTATAAATTTTTCTTTAGGCGATTCGCGCAAAGTTTATATTATATGCATTAGTGGGCGTATCGAACTCCAGAAATACGTATGATCAGGCAATTGGCACCATACGTATTGAATCGAGAAAATTATAAGCTCACTGTAATGATGCCTTTGCCTACAGATTCTTGAACATTCTAAAACACTGTCTTCTAGTGACCCAGTTCATGAAACAAGGAAACCTATGGATATTGGGTCTATAAAAATGCACTATAACAATGTTAAAAAAAAGATATCAATAACCTAAAACCCGGAGACCAACATTGTACAATGCACGTAAATAGACATGATCATTGACCCAATTGTTGTCCACTGGAACCTGTAATTCTCTCGCAACTGAACTAGAATTTCCGCAATAGGTGCAGACCAAATGCCAGCTGTCTCATAACCCATACGATATAGTTTAAACTAACCTTTATAACCTAGGCTGAACTTAGATGACCTAGTCGCCTAGTGTTTACAAGATTTATCTAAAGAGACTGGATTGTGGCTGAAGTAGAATCTGATATGATAGCTATGCCACGGACTATGCCAAAACTTTTATAAAACTTCACATAGCACTAGCCATATGGAGGAGTTCGTGGTTAAATAATAACAGCCGTTCGTATCAATCTTTGGGATAAGCCACGCTTACCTAGGTTGGTCTGTGGATGGGTGACAGCTCATTACATACCAAATTTTCTCCATGCCCCGGAAAGCAGGTTAAGCAGTTGGTCCCGGCTGCCGGATTTGTAGATCTTTGATAGTCGTTCCAGGTAGTCAGTAGCCCGAAAGTCTGACAACCAGTCTTACCATGGTTAGTCTTATTGTATTACCCAGTACTAACTGGGTTGTGGAGTTCAGATAGGCTCCATGTAAAATACTGGTATTCAGCTGCATCCGCATACCGTTGCATACCGGTTAGACTGGAAGCCGACCCCAATAGAGTAGGGGAAAGACTACGCAGATGACGATGATATCCACTAGTCATATAAACCGCCCTGATCACTACTGTGATGAACCGTATTCGTAGGTCCTAGGTTCGATCTCGGAGTTGAGCAGTTTTATTGGGTACGTAGTTCTAGATTCTGCCTCGTCGGTCTAGTGGTCGCAATCGCGACAGCTGTGCATGAGGTCTTGCAAATTGTTATTGGGTTTTTCCATCACGAAGTTCTCAGTAGCAGCCACGAATTCTGGAAAATTGAATCGAATTGTGCCCGGTTGATGGCAATAGGCTCGCCCCCTATTATATAAGACTTAAATATAAGTGCCGAAATGTGGGTCTACTATTAGGTACGGGGTGTACCTGAGTCCACAGAGTCTGGATTTGTGCCCGGTTGTTGTCAATAGGCTCGCCTCCTATTACATGGGACTTAAACATAAGTGGCGAAATGTGGGTGTACTATTAGGTACATCTCTGCCCTCGCTACAGGCGTGATGTTATTTATTTAGCAAACTAAGTAATACAACGTAAGACGTCAACTGATCAGGCGAGACCCGCGGGTCCACTCGACCTAATCCCTTCTGACCTTCAATCTACCTTTCCCAGGAATATAGCCATGAACTGCATAAATACAAGGAACTTTATAATAATTTATAAACGCTTTTCACCATAGACTTGTACCACAGCTTGAGCAACGTTTAGTGAACTTAAAACCAACGCGAAGTCGCGAACGTTGGTGAAATCTACCTCGCTACTCCAAAACTAGGCGGGGCCGATATAAACTAGTTGCAGCACTTGTTACATTAAACTGTGATGTGAAAGGGTGTTTATAAACGAGTTATAGTATTAATTTAAAGTGGACTAATTAATCGAGAATTGTATAACAAGTTTTTGAGTTTAATTTCACTTTCACGTGTCTTTAATTGATTGCAATTGATTTTGCTTTTGAAATGAATACTTTGGAGCACAAGATCACTTTTCAGCACAAGATCAGATTTTTGAGAAAGGTTATTATTACCAGACTGCCTCGGAAGAAAGGCAAGGTTGGTATCATTTTATAGTCATCAAAAATAACATAACATCACAATTGTAATCCTCGAATGGTTAGGCAGAGGTGTAGCCACCATTTTGCCAGATATGTTTGAGTCCCCATGTAATGGGGGGCGATCCTATTGCCATCAACCGGGTCAAAATCAAAACTTGGTGGCTGCTATACTGAGAATCGAACAATATGTTGAAATCAAAAATGTTGATACGTTCACTGGAGACCTGGAGAGCAGCACTGACCCCGTTATCAATTTCACAGAACCCTAGTATTCTCATTCTGACTTTTTATTCCAAACCACATCTTTATAAGTTGAAAGAAAACCACTAATAGGCGATGCGGTTTCGAAAACTTCCATTTTAAAAGGATTTTTTGTGTTCTCAAGACTCTCCATTGATTTAATGTTCCCTACGCGGTTTGTGGAGAATTCTCATAAAAAATACACCATTTTAACATCCGTAACCGCTTGTTTAGTGTTTCAAGGCTAGATTCTGTTCTTGTGGATGAATGCTGGCATTCCGAAAGCACACTACTACGATACATTTGTGGTGCTACAGCTGAAAATCAGCGTTAGGCAGTAGTTATATTCTTCTTCTTAGCGTGTCGATAGCAATCTAAATTATGTCGACCTAGAACTGACCTACTGTAGTGAACAAACAACAGGACACGCATTCCACGATATTAAGTGTCCCATCGTTTGTAGAACAGTACCACATACATTCCAGGGTCCACCTGGGCAGGTTTTCGTTGCTGCGACCAACCTGGTCCCGGAGTCTATTTAAAAACTTCCAGGTCAGCCATGGCAACTCATGTCCAGGTGGGGGTGGGGTTTGTCAATTGACATTAAGCTGAGATGATGCTGAGCTGGACTCTTTTGACATAAGTTTACTTTGTTGAATTCTTTCAAGGTATTAATTTCATTTCATATTTTTTACTCAGGGGTGAATGTTCGCAATTTGAATGGACAACATGTTCTGTACAACATGTTCTGTATGGTGTCCGGACGTAAAGAATAGCACCATCCCATATCTTCCCGTGGGTGTCGTAAGAGGCGACTAAGGGACTTACCAGAGAATGGGCAGCAGCGTTCTCTGATTCTACAACAAACATACTGCGATCGCCAACCCGCCTGCCAAGCATGGCGATTATGGCAAAACCCCCCTTCTTGGGGGAGGCCTATGTCCAGCAGTGGACTTTTCGGCTGAAATGATGAATTATAAGAGATTGAAAGTCGGAATTATACATTTATTATTTACTTGGTGCAGAGGACATGCTATATTGTACTGTGGGTGCACCATGGTAAGAAGGAAGTTACGCTGAACACACCCTGGGCGCACAACCCCGCTAACACTTCGCTGACTTGCTAACATGTTAACTGCCAACATTGGCATGAGTAAGGGCCTGTTTCACCACCGACGATTAAGTTCCCGTTAACTTACTTGGCAGATAATTTCATACAAATTCTGTTCCATTTTTGAATTTTTTTAGTAAGTAATGGGTATTCGGACATCGTGAAATAGGCCCTAAGTGTTGATAAGCGTAGGCAGACATTAACCGAACATATTTTTAACAGCTTTCAACATCCGAAACCAAAGAACATAAAGTTAACCATCTTTTATAGAATTAATGTCTCCATAAAATATATTTATTCAGCAAGTACATACTGGTGGTCTTACAAAGTTTATACTGGTACAAGAGAAAAATACAAGAAGAAGGTCTTTAAAAAACAAGACGAAGTGACAGCCAAAATTCTAGAAAGAAAAGTATTATCCAAAACGTATCATTACATTCTATTGTTTGTAACCGAAAACCATCTAAATGTATCATGATTGTATTTTGTTCGTGAGTCGAGCAAGAGGCAGCCGTTATCTGTCGTATGCAAAGTGTTTGAATACATTGCTTTCAACAAATACCTGATCTGGGTTACTTGGACCTCACACGATGTTGCATAGACCAGGGGTCTTCTGTAAATGATCAGATATTCGCTAATTTAGTCTTGGTGTAAATTAAATTAAGTTTAGCAGTAAG
Organism: Noctua fimbriata; assembly: GCA_905163415.1. Lineage (NCBI taxonomy): Eukaryota > Metazoa > Arthropoda > Insecta > Lepidoptera > Noctuidae > Noctua > Noctua fimbriata. The sequence continues at coordinate 5,238,976 of LR990930.1, forward strand.
TCTTTACACTGCAAGATGATTATAATGATTATAATAATGTCCCTTATGTTACTGTGTTTCGTGTTTTTTGATACTCATCTAAGGCACTGATATTTGGGTGAAAAACACAGTAGTATTCTTTACTATATTTTTAACTCAGGATCGGCTTATATTTGTAACTAGCTGTTGCCCGTGACCTTCGTCCAGTTAAATTATTATAAAAAATGACTTCCCTATTTGAATTGAATTTTCGTTAACAATTTCAACGGTTTTAATTTATTTACACGGAACCCTAATCTTTTTTCAAAAATAGAAGTAGCCTTAGTTAAGCTTTATAACATCAGCTATCTGCCAGAAAAGTCCCGTCAAAATCGGTCCAGCTGTTTCGGAGATTAGCCGGAACAAACAGACAGATATTTTTTTTTATTTTTTTATTATAAGTACCGTATATACTTTCTTATACATGCAGTAAAAAGCTGTTATTTTGTAATTACAAACATACACTTCAATTTCATTTATTTATATGTATACATTGGTAAAAGTTAGACTCCCAACTTACCCAGTCGAATATGTTCAGATATAATTTACACCCAAACCAATAAATCATCGAATAATTAAATATTTATGTAAATTAATTTAGTATGACCATCGGTCTCACTTTGTCTTGTCTAATTTTTTAAATAGAATTCCAATATATTAATGCAGGGATTAGTATCAATAGATCAATGAGCACCATACTGTGAGGTTATGAGATAACGAATGATCACAGTCTTGTTACATTACCGACTATCGTTAAGATCATTAATGTGTTAAGGGCGAATCGTTACAAATGAGAAATGACGTTCTCTATTCAACAAATTAATGCTCCGTGCAGTGTCGACAAGGGTTTACCTGGGTGATTTAGATGAAGTTTATTTAATATTTTTTTCACAGGAACTTTTTTATTTTGTCTATATAAAACGTTAGCATGATTTTTATTGTTGGTAAAAGTTTCTACCGTATATACTAACTATTACCTTTCTCAATTTTGAAATTTTAATCCTGCCTCCCTTTCGGGTCCTGGTCCTTTTGAGTCCTGGGTTCGATTCCCGAGTCGGGCAAAGCGTTATTGGGTTTTTCCATCAGGAATTTCTCAGTAGCAGCCACTTAGTCTGGATTTATGCCCGGTTAATGGCAATAGGCTCGCCCCCTATTACATAGGACTTAGACATAACTGTCGAACTGTGAGTGTACTGTTGGGTACACATCTGCCTAACTCTTTGCGAATTACAAGGCGTAATGTTAAGTTATGTAAAATATTAGCATGATTTTTATTGTTGGTAAAATATTCTTTCGTGAATAATATTTCCTTTCTCAATTATAATATTTAAATTCGACGACTAATATCGCACTGCGCGACCATTTTGTTGTTCGTTAGGTTGTTTTTCGACACTGTGTGGCGTTGCGAATGCTCAAGATTTTCCAAAATAGGTGGCGCGAACATAAACTCACCAACGCCAAGTTCATCAGCCTTTTATGACAGTACCACTACTTAGTCACATTGTATTAGGGCTGGCTCACATCGAAGCGGAAAGGAGCGAAGCTGAGTGGAGACGTGCAAAATTCGGTAAAACGCAGAGACCAGAAAAGCCATTTCAAGTTCAACCAATGTGATTGTTCCGTTCCCACCACACATCTCCGCTCCGCTCGTATCCACTTTGGTGGAAACCAGGCTCAAGGGCCTGTTTCACCACCTACGATTAAGTTCCCGTTAACTTACTTGACAGATAATACCATACAAATTCTGTTCCATTTTCAAATTTATTCAGTAAGTAGTGGCTATTCGGACATCGTGAAATAGGCCCTAAGTGTTGATAAGCGTAGGCAGACATTAACCGAACATATTTTTAACAGCTTTCAACATCCGAAACAAAAGAACATAAAGTTAACCATCTTTTATAGAATTAATGTCTCCATAAAATATATTTTGTACAAAGGCTATAATAATGGCCGTAGTGACGGGACGCCCAACGTTTTGTATCTCGTTACTAATTTATGTCTAATTACTTTACCGTGTAAACTATAAATTATTACAACATAATGAGGGTGAAATCGTTGTGAACATCACTTTACTTTTTAATGTTCTTAGTTTGTTTAATGGGCCATTAGATACTCTTTCAGATGGTCTGATCTGACCTCTGTTTTACATTAATTAAATTATAATGATGCTTGATTTACCTATCTTGCGTCTCGAATTACAGCGGCCGATAACATAACCACCTCCTTTCTTTAGAAGTCGGTTAAAAATATGCGCGATTTCCGTTTATTTTTTCGAAAAAATAAATCTACGATAGTTTTTATTTACTTTACGTAATATATTTGTTCACTCCATAAATTAGTTACCTACAATTGAACCACTTTTTTTCCACAAAATACTTATATTACAAATAAAATACCCCCCACACATCACGCGTGTAATTCCTGATGGCATTGGCAGGGCAGGGGTATACCCACGTTTCGCAAAAAAAAACACAATAAATAAAGAAACATAGAAACCTATCTTAATAACATTTTCTCATAATAGAAAATCCAATAACTGTAAACGCAACTCAGCACAAATTATTCGTGCCAGCGCATTGGAAATTGCTTAACGTTAACCCTTTAATGAAAACCTTTTTTTTTTTTTTTTTTTTTTTTAGGATGGGAAATCATCAAATGACCCCCCCCGCTCTGGGCGGAGCGGAAGGGAGTGTCAGACTTGTACTGACTAAAACCCATCCATGTTCCTTCTTTGCCCTTTGTGTTCCAGGGCCGCGGTATCTCTTTCGAACAGTCCCGCAGCCCTGGCAGGCATCGGCCCGTGCGGACCCCTACGTGGTTGCTGACATCTCTTTGAGGCGCGCGTGGAACACGAACGCGCCGTCGACACGGCCTGTCGTCATAAGACGGCCAGACGGCGAGCTAGCCCATAACTCGCCGTCCACAGGCCCGCGCCTACGGTGGCCGGGGGCCACCACGTGACCCCCGACGCCCAGGGCGTCTCCCGCGGCGGCTGGCACGTGAGGCTCTTTCCCTCTCACGTTCCGCCACCTCCTTCACTAGCATGACTGCTTCGCAGAAGGAGGTGACGGCTTCCCATTCCCTCTCGCTCCGGACCATGGCTTGAACCAGGGCCGGGCGCGACAGGTCGCCGCCGCCAATCGCCTCTACGAGGACACGGCGCTGCTCCGCCCAAGCGGGGCAGGCCTCCACAGTGTGCTGCACCGTGTCCTCCGGACGATCCTCACAATGGAAACACCCGGGCGTTTCCTCCCGCCCGATTCGGTGCAGGAACCTCCCGAAACAACCGTGTCCGGTGAGGACCTGCGTCAGGCGGAAGGTGAGGACGCCGTGGCGCCTCTCTAGCCACTCCTCAAAGAGGGGACTTATCGCCACTATGGTGGCGTGCCCTGCACGGGGTTGCGACAGTCGCTCTCTCCATGTCACCATGAGATCGCGCCGGAGGTCTGTCCGCTGAGCGGCGATTTGCCGCGGCAGAGGAGTTTCCCCACGACGTAGTGCCTCCGCGCGCCATTCGTGAAGGCGCGCGAGGACTATCGCCTCCAGATCCCATGGCGGCAATCCGGCAAGGAGGCTAGCCGCCTCACCGGAGATCGTGCGGTACCCCCGGACTAGCCTAAGGGCTATCCCCTTTTGGGGCGCGTTCAGGTAGCGGGCGGCTTGCCGCCTTAGAGAACGCGCCCACACCGGGGCCCCGTAAAGGGCCATGGACCGCACGACCCCCGCGTATAGCCTCCGGCAGGAGGCGTTTGGACCCCCCAGGTTGGGCAGGAGCCGCTTGAAGGCAGCCCCGGTCCGTTCCAGTTTGGGGGCCAAACGTCGGAAATGCTCCACGAAGTTCCACCGGCTATCGAGGACGAGTCCCAGGTACTTCAGCGTCGACCCGATGCCGATGGAAACCCCTCCCGCCGTCAGTAGGGATCCCGACGGTGGCGCATTCCGAGGCCCATGAAAACACATGGCCTCGGACTTGTGCAATGCCACCTCGAGACCCAATTGCCGGATCCTCTCCACGACTATCGCAACCCCGCGTGTCATGTTTTCGGCCGCCGCCTCGTGCGACCTCCCTTGTGCCAGTACCAGCGTGTCGTCAGCGTAGCAGACTACGCTGACGCCGCTAGGGAGGTCGGCGCGCAGCACCCAGTCGTAACCGATGTTCCACAAGGCCGGCCCCAGAACCGATCCCTGTGGAACACCGCACGACATCTCTCGCCGGTTCCATTCTCCGCTCCGACCGGGGTAGATGACGGCCCTATCCGTCAGGTAATCCCCGACCACACGACGAAGGTAGGTCGGCACCCGGTGATACCGGAGTGCCTCCCCAATGCAGCTCCAGGGCATTGAGTTAAAGGCGTTGGCGATGTCAAGAGACACCGCCAATACGACCCCGCCCCGGGAAACCGCGTCCCCCGTCGTGAGGGCTCTCACGCGCATGATGGCGTCCACCGTCGAGCGCCCCTTGCGGAAACCAAACTGGTGTTCCGCAAGATCCGGCCCCATCCCCGCGAGGTGCCCGGCGAGGCGGTTAGCAATAACTCTTTCAAAGAGCTTGCCCACCTCGTCGAGCAACACGATGGGCCGGTATGCGGACGGAGAGTCCGCAGGGCGCCCTGGCTTCCGGATGAGGACCAGCTTCCCCGTCTTCCAACGAAGCGGGAACTGGCCTCTCTCCAAGCATGCGCTTAGGAGCCCTTCCAGTCGGGGCCCGAGAGCCTCAGAGGCCAGGACCCAGGCTTTGCCAGGCAAGCCATCGGGTCCCGGGGCGGTATTTCTGGCCTTCAGCCTGCGTACCGCCACTCTCAGGTCTACCCCAGTCACCTCCGGAACGTCGTCATCGGTGTGGTCCGCTTCCGGCACCGCAAGCGGCGGCGGAGCCATAGGCGGGGGAGGATGCCTCCCTCGCGAAGGGAACAGAGCGCTCACCACGTCCTCCACGAGCTCAGGCCGGAGACTCTGCGTCAGCGGGGGGGCCCGGGTGCGGAGTTTGTCCCGCACCATCTTGTAAGGGCGCCCCCACGGATCTCCGTTCAGAGACTCCAGCATCTCCTCGCGGGCCAGGTTCTTGGCCCGCCGGACAGCCTCATGGAGGGCGGTCTTCGCCGCTCTGTACCCCTCGTAAAGCTCCGCCTCAATGGCTGCCGCATCCGGAGGGCGGATGCGGAGCCTGCGATGCCTGGCGTACCGGTGCCGCGCGGCAACGCACGCCTCACGCAGAGACGTCAGCTCTCGCGACCACCAGCACACCTGACGTCGGGCGCTTCCTGGCCGAACTCGGGGCATTGCCACGTCGCAAATCTCGGACATGGCCTCCTGGAACCAACCCGCCTCGTTGTTGATGTCGGCAGGCCTGGCCGGTGATGACACCCAGGCCTGCACGATCGAGGCTTCCAGGAGGAGCTCCCGGTCCAGCTGCTTCAGCGCCCATCGCGGACCACTCGGGGCCTGTAGGACCGGCGCGCTTGAGGTCTGGGTGGAGACGTCGAACCGGATGTACCGGTGGTCGGAGTAGGTCTCCACCCCCTCCATGACGCGCCAGTCAACGACACGCGGCGACAGAGCGGGGCTAGCGAACGATATGTCCACCACCGACTCACCCCGCAACCGCACGCACGTGGGGACAGAACCCCGATTTAGGACGACCAGGCCTGTCTCCAGAGCCCAGTCCTCCACCATCCTACCCCGCACATCCGTGTAACGAGATTTAATGAAAACCTGCGGTCAGACTGACCGCGACGGGTGTAATTACAGGGTTTAAATGAAGGTAGGCATTACAGTGTGCAGCCGAGCATATAATATGGGACTTTATTGTCGTCGTCGTCAGGTAAAAAAGAGGTTATATTGATATTGGTAGTACGGTATTTGGGAGAATTTTACGGGTTTAGCTCGTTCTTTTACGGGTTAATGATGCCATAGGCACAGATGATTTTATTAATAATTATGCGCGTTTTTAACCGACTGCCTCAGAAGGTAGTTATTAAGTCGACCCGTATGTATGTAATATTGTCAGAATTGCACATTTTTTGTATATGTTATGCAATACCAGCTTCTAAACATTTATGCCAAATTTCATAAGTCTTATGGATTATGTTTGTCCGCGCATATCTCAAAAACTATAAATCGGTTTGCAAAAATCTTGTTTAGTTGGACTAGGTATAGTCCAACTTAGGCAACAATGCAAGTTTCATTAAAATCGGTTCAGTAGTTTTTGAGATAGAGAGTTATTTCTTCTTTATTTCTGGGATTCAAACAAAAATAAATTGATTGTCGGAAAAACGAAGACAGAGTTTGTTTACGTGGTTCCTAGTTCTCTGCAATGATTTACTGGTTCCAGTTTTTTTTCGAACTGAACGAAACTCTCCATACTTACACTTCATCAATTTTTTTTAACTTACCCATTTTATACACCCAAACATTTTACGCAACTAATTCTATGAATGGCGACCACGATTTCGCAAATCATTGCCTTGATTAAAATTGAATTGAAACAAATGATTGCGTACATTGATAGCACCATTGTGGCGGTATAGCCGCTTTTGTCTTGCGCACAATGTGAGCCAATCATAATGAGAGTGGTAATAAAAGCTATTATAAAAGACTTTGTTACTTGTCGACGAGATTTTATTAATTAAGTTTCACTTGTTTGCCAAATGCGAGAAGCACTGAGAGTCTGAGAGTGATATTTTTTCAGCTATAATTATGATAGAAAAGTTTACAATATATTGGATTTCACATAGGCAGAGGTGTACCTAATAGTACACTTACATTTCGCCAGTTATGTCGTCATCATTCTGACCACCCCCCCCCCCCCCCTTAATAGAAATTTTTCATCGGTTATTAAAAAAAAACAGCAGTTTCCTACAACAGTGCAATACCTACAGGGTCAAAAGGTTTGGAACAGCTGATTTTTTTTTTAGGAAAGTATAACCGATTAATAATTTCTCAGAATGATGGACTGAATACGTGGTAACCATTTTCGCGTCGGTGTCCCTTCTACCCCGTATGTTATAGGGGGCGAACTTATTGCCATCAACTGGGCTCCGTGACTGCTACTGAGAAATTCCTGACGGAAAAAACCCTATATCACTTTGCCCGATCTGGGAATCGAACCCAGGATCTCATGCTCAGCAGTCGCGATTGCGACAACTAGACCAACGAGGCAGTCTTGGATTTTATGTTACCAAAAAGCTTTTATCAATCCAAATACAAAGTACATTGAAAACTATTTTCATACCTTATAACCTAAGCTAGCCTTTAAGATAGGTCGAGTTTGCAAATTCGGGGATGCGTATGTTTAACAGTGGACGTAATTTGGCTCAAACAATGATGTTGATGATCTTGATATGTTAAAAGATGAATTCTTGCAAATTGCGGCCGACATCCTGTTGGTATCTAAGCTGAAAGTGGTCCTTACGTTTCAATGACTACCATTAATACTCGTACAAAAGCTAACTGAGTAGTTAGCTTCTGTACGAGTGAAAAATCATGTGCGTGTCCAGTCACGTACATGATTTTTTGTTAGAAAATAATTTGTTGATTTGTTGTGAAAGCTTTTAAATTGAAGTTGTATAATTATTGTCTATAATTTTAAATTTTTGCACGCCAAATGGTAGAATGTACCAGGAACAAATACTTACTACTGTAACAATTCATGTATGTACCTACATTCAATGCAAATATATTATTTCTATTCTATTCTATACATTACTTTTGTAGCGTTGATGATCTCTAAACAATAAAATGATTACATCATCAATATTGTCTGCTAAGTTCGGTCACTATGGCAATGTTGCTTAAAATGGTCCTTCACTATTTTCTAGAATTCAAGCAAGACCAGTACCAGTATGGAAAACTGCCCTCACTTGCCAGAACAAAATATCACATAATTACAAAGCCAGAGACCTAAAAACTAGAATTTCAAATATAAACTTATTTCAAACTACGCAGTACTAAATTATGTGCTGAACCAAGTGACCATGAACGTGGAACCATGTATGAGTTCCGCTAGTGACCAACGACATCCTACCATAATATCATCATATGCCACGAAACTGTTAAATAGAACACACTTACACTATATGCATTGCTGCTTCAACACAAGTTTCTAATTTTCCTTTGCGTGGCTTACCAGCAATGGTACATGTTCTATATGGTTTGTTCGCCGACAGCATACACTTTGGTACGCTTTACATATTAATTGAAAACAAAGAGTGTTCTCCCACGCCATGCAAGTGTGACCATCGCCTTATGCGATCTAAAATGAATTATTAATATTGAATAATAACTAGTTATACTTACGTGTTATTTAGGTTATTAAAAAGTAAATGAGTAGGTATCTACTTTTTTTTAAACTCTAGTTAGGCTTGCTTTTTTCCCTTAAATACAGGGTGTAAACGGACCCTACACGAAGCCGTCAACCAAGCATTTTGCGTTTTACGGTAGGACTTAATGTAACGCACTCAAACCATTGTGCTGATGGAAGGATTGAATATTACGGGGGTCGTGGAGGTGTTTAAAGTAAAGTTCTTGCATTAAAAACATATATTAAAAAAAAAACTTGTGTAAAAGTTGGAACTTTGACCCCCAATATCTCCGTAACTAGAAGGTTCTCAGGTATGGTCTAGAACAAAAAAAATGATCCCAATGACGGGGAGAACAAGTGCCTTTCGGCTTCGTTAAGGGTGTTGTTTCACCCTTGATATTGTAATCATTTTGTTATTAGAATACGTAGGAACCCTCACGGGTATGAAGGCCATAAGGGAATCTGTTCCGTTTTACTTTTACGAAATGAAACGCAGACTAATGGATACCCATTCCATTTTTTAAATACCGATACCGCGCTGCTATATTTTTAATATAGTATAAAATGAATATTATTGTTCCAAAATAATACAGTTCCCGCCCACATTTTCAAAATGGCGTCAACGGCCATGTCACGGCTCTAAACTGTAATAATAGGTTATATTTAGTGGCAATTTATGTCACAAACACGTTATGAGCCGTAAAGGTAATTGTTTATTAATTTCAACGGTACATGATGTTCATTTAACGAACAGGCGTTAAAGTTTATTAATGCAGTAATAAATGATGAAGTAGCCAACTGTTGAAGTGAAATGGTTTGAGGTTTTAGTGGTATACCAATTAAGAACTTATGTACAACATTAGTTTTAGTATATGCGAAACCTGATACACGTGTCTACTATTTTTATGTAAAGAATCTATGTACAAAATTTCAAAACTGTATCATGAAAAATCACAAAGTTATAAGCTTGTTCTGTTATCTAGTTGTCCGCACAAAATCGTGGTCACCACACAGCGCGTGCCTCCAGCGTCGTCTTGAGCTCATTGATAATAATAATTTGGCAGTAGATACCTAAATTATTGCGATAGGTACTTAAAGTCGCTCGGTGGCCATTTTTAACTTTTTTAAATATTTTCGGGAAAAAATATAACATGGTTTAAAAATTATTGGAATCGATTCAGTTACTTATTCTGAACAAAGTATATTCAGGTTCTGCATATACTAAAAATTATGTTGTATAATGTACCTATGTACAAAAAAATATCGTGAAATTTAATCAGGGATGAGGGAAAATTCAAAATGAAAATGTGAGAAAGTCATGAAGTTTTCTTAAACTTGATTCCTTTTTACCCGACTTCAAAAAAGGAGGAGAGTTTCTCAATTCGTCGGAATCTTTTTCTTTTTTTATGTATGTTCACCGATTACTCGAAAACGCCAGAAACGATTTGAAAAAATTGTTTTTTGTTCCATAGAAATATTGTCATGATCTGATCATGGACTTGGGAGATTTTTATTTATTTTAACGGAATTTTAGACAACAAATCTGTCGTCATTGCTGCAATCGCTTGGATGTTTATTGTTTACACGACATCATAATATAGCATCACGCCTGTATCTCCTGAGGGTACGGAGATGTGTACAGTACACCCACATTTCGACAGTTAGGTATGTTAAGTTTCATATACTGGGGTTATCCCCAGTATAATGAAACTTATAGGCTTATGCCTATTACCATGAAATGTATTATTAGCAATGTAAAACAAATGCATAGCAAATATTTGTATAGGATATTACAACTAAAAATGGAAAAAAATAACTTAACTTTTGTTTGTTTAACAAAACTAAATCAAACAAACATAAGTCACCGACTTCTGAAGCTAAAGTTATTTGTCACTTTTTTGTGTTTTTAAAATCGGTTTTATTTTTTGCAAAAAAGGTTTTTGTTCTTACAATTAAGAAGCATTACGTTTGTACCTTCTGCAATATACTCGTATCATTCTGACGTGTCTGCCTACCCTCATCAAATAAAATAATTTATGCATTGCGAACTAAAACACCTGAGAAAACCCCAACTGACGACGTTGGAACCAGAGTGATCTAGGGCACAACAGTATGTAGATGCACCTCAGTACTTAGATCAGTGTGACATGGTCTTCACTTTAGAGACCGCACCAATTCTATAGTGACATGTTTGATCCCTCAAGGAAGAAAGCCCTGAAGAGCACTTAGATAAGTGTAGCATGGAAGAATTATGATTTTTCTATGCCATTGTGTCATAACCTCAGTATTGGTAAAAATGGATCACACTGGTTCCAACATCGTCAACTTCATAAAATCTGATACAGTATACTAAAATGTTTTCAAAGACAAAATTTGCACCATAATAAAAACATAAAAAACTAATAATCTGTCAGAATATCCGATACTGTCGCATTGCAATATTGCCTAACGGCCCTATTCAGACATTTGTGCCCATTCGTGAACAATCACAATGGCGAATAAAAAACCTAATGAATAGATTCGTCGTTCGTCGCCGCTTTGAAGCCCCGCTTGGGGACATAAACATTCTATCGAAATACAGACGAAACGACAATGTGTATAATTTTGCTGTTTATGTGAAAATTATTCGATGATTCCCAATGATATTGAAGTTTCCGTGACCGAATAACGATGCGTTGTTCGATTATAGAGAGAATGTGTGTAATTTAAGACTGAAGTTATCGAAGAAAGCTTTATCGATCGCGGAAGTATAACTCCCACCGTATTTTAGATATGGGATGAGAACTTTTTGGGAAGGCCAAAATGTCAATGTGTATAAACCAGTTTCGAATCAGAACAAAATACACTGCAACCAACTTATCAGTGCAGATGGAAAAAAACAGAACTAAAATAAATGTACCAAGTTTGACGTATCACTGAAAATTTTCTTGACAAGCAACACCACCTGCCTGAACTGCACACTTAAAGTGGTCACTGTATATTTCTTGTTTTAATTATTTAATTGTGTAATTATCTGCGCATAATGTAGTGCATGCTGTGCTTTTCTGTAAGTGATGAGGTACTTAGACTTAAATTTGCAATGTACAAATTATAATGTAACAGCGAACTCAAGAAACCTAATAAATAAATACTGTACAGTGCCCGAGATAGTTTTGCTAATTATAAAACTAAGCTCACTTGTTTTAAAGTACCCACACAACTTTTTAATCAATTTCGGCCGCTCCAAAACGTAAAATTTGAATTAAAAACTTGCTCGGATTTACCTGTAACTAAATGATAAATCAAAGCACTAATTACCAAACAGGTGTTCGCCCATCATATTCGCTACATATCGAATTTGAAACACTTTTATATCAATAACGCAAATTGTACACGAGACTGGTTTTAATTCGGACCGTGGCCGGTAAAATGCTTTGTGGATCATCCAATATTGCCAAGCAATTTGGGGCATTCCATCGCTCTGTTATGAGGAAGTTGTAGAAACATCCAGGTGCGAAGAACTGTGTTGATTATGAAGCTTGCATTCTTTTGTGGTGTGAGCAGAATTGAAAGTGGGACGTGCTACGTCGGAGCACGTCTGGTTGGTATCCAAGTACTTGATTGGAGATTTTCAAAAGAAGTTAGATTATAATGAATTGACAGATTTTATGATAATTCGTCGGTGGTTTAACCATGAGTAAACCTAGGGTCCCCTATGTTGTTTCGAACGTCGCTGTTGCGACACACGCTGTTGCGACACACGCTGTTGCGACACACGCTGTTGCGAATTATTTTTCCACTGCCTCACAGGTTCGAAAGCTCATGGACTCGAATGAAGTAGTCGCGAAAGACGCTGTTTCGAAAAACATTTTCACTGCCTCATACGCTCGGATGCTTGTGATTTCACGAATAGGTAAATAATTTTTGATGTACGATGTAAACAACAAACGTAAAACAGTACGTTAATCGGATGATAGTACGGTAGTATGGAAATTAAATAGAATCAGAAGCCATATTTATTACCAGTGTTACCTATGACGTACACATGACGTCTAATCAAGCTATACAAATCCAGTTTATGCGGATCTCTCATTGTTCGGGAAAGCTATACAAAGCGAGGCTATGTTGTACTGAAAATGTATAGCTTGATTAGACGTCGTTTGTACGACCAACAGTTACTAGAACCCTAAGATACTTGTAAAAAAATACTTGCCTTGAGGAATTACAATCTTCGAGTGTATCGATGATAGAACCTTCGAGAGAAATAAAATCACTTGACTATGAACTAAAAATAAGATAGATCAGATTATTTAGATGGATGGATGGATTATTTGGATTATTTATTTAGATGAGATTGTACATTTTGTGGCCATCTGTCAACTGTTCGTCCCTCGACGTCCACTTCACGTTTTTGCAACAATAGCACTCTTTTATCTGATCCATAATTCAATCAACTGTATTCGCTCAAAGCGATTCAGCGGTTTCGATCGCAGTGGATCTACCATCACTCAAAAGTTAACCGTGTACAGTTAACTACGCTTCAGTGCTGTCACAGAAACACTAGTACAGTCACGAGCACTGGTATGCATACACAGAGTTAAACTTGAGACAGAAACCCATCGGTATTTATGAGAAAATCATCGGTATTTTTAAATTTCACTTAGTGTACATAATAGTGCTCAAGACTGTATCTACTACGGAAAATAGTCTTACTGCTACGACGTCAAGTCGCTGCCAACATATAAAATCTTACAATTGACGCGTTTGGCAATCCTCACATAAATACTGTCAAGTTTTAATGCTGATAATATAACTTTTCTGAACATTTTTGAAAAGTTAGTAGAAGTTTATTTGTGCAACACCATTGCGTAGCATACTTTGAAATCACAATCCGAAAGATTTGAAGGAAATTCGCTATCCATTGCTTCATAAGATTGAAAAATTCTTCTACGCGACAACGTAAATAACGCAATGAATATTGTTAACTTGTCAAAATGAAAGGCATTACCATTGTAAATGTGTTACACAATTATCCCGCTGTACCGTGTGTAAGGTAGGTACATCATCGTTCAAAAGTTTTTTGAACCAAATAAGAGGTAGGTATACGGCGATGTAAAAGTAAACAGATGCATATCTATGTGTGCAGGTCTGAAGTCAGACACATGCGTCACTATCTTCCAGAAAACGGTTCGTTCCGGTTCAATGCTCGGCCGTGGTAATTGCGATAATTACTGTTAGTCTCAATCATTGAGCGTTTTTCTTCCATGATGCTAGTTGGTGGGAAACAGTGCCTATTCACAGTATAGTGTAACTTGCTGTACACAAGCGAGTGTCTTATTTAGAGTTCTATTTTTGGCATCATAATGGTAGCAGTTCGGAGTGTTATTTTCATAGAGCAGGGTCGCCGAATTCACACACTCAGAATTGATGTAGGAATGTGGGTGCATATGATGTCATATACAAAATTACAGTTCTAGGATCTATCGGCGTTTGAATGACATTTTCAGGGGCACGTTGTTGGTAAATACTTGTGGAAGTGTTTCAGGCAATTAAATTGTTAAAATACAAGATGGCGGACTGCGGCCACGCGCCAATATATCCATATCGTTCCATAAACTTCATAATTGGTTTTGCCTTCTAAACATTCAGGTAGATAGCAGGAGCAAACATCAAAATTCACCGCTTTATAGATACGTAAGGTACTATATTGCTGCAGACATAGATATCGCTTAATTTACCGGTGTAGCTATAGGAGCATAGGTATCTGGTGGATGCAATCTCGGCGGAACACATAAGTTAAACGGTGCACGCAGCTGCGCGCGTCGCGCCCGACGGCGGCGCGCGCGCTGCGCCCGGTCATCTTTAAGGCGCGATGCATACTTGGACAGCATTGAGGAATTATTTTCATATTTCAATGTAGTTTATTTGTGTTAATTTCCAAATGTCAAATCATAACATCACGCCTGTAATCCCTGTAAAGTAAGGCAGAGGTGTACCTAATAGTACACCCACATTTTGTCTTAAGTCCCTTGTAATAGGAGCGCGCCTATTGCCATAAATAGGGCACAAATCTAGACTGTGGCTGCCACAGCAATTTCTGGTAAACTCAACGACACTTAGTCCGAACTGAGAATCGAATAGAACAACTATATAACCTTCTTAAATCTAAATCTTTCGAAACCATATACTCATATTTCCTCATCCTCAATAAAAAATTGAAAGGTCTGCAGGCACGTTTGAACTGTTGTTGACTATAAATGCTTGATTGAGCATGCAAGCCCGCAGATGTGGTACCGAGGCACGTGACATGGTCTCCGAATAATCTGAATACAGTGAATATACATACGGGGACGAACAATATTGTTTGTTTTGTAGCAGCCATTTAATTTGATGTGTTTCGAGAGCTTTTGTAAACCAATATGGCAGGTAGGTAAATAGAAGGAACTTATGTTTAACGTGTTTGAGAAACAAGTGTAAACGAACAAACATGTTTGACAAACAACATGGATTACTTTTGGAGGGTTAAGTTTAGTACCTATATTATATAAGTTGTTTATGCCCGTGGCTTCGCCCGCATGGAGATTGATAATTGTCCCACGGGATTGGGCTGTTTTAAACTATCTGTGTGCTAAACATCCGAATCCTTTTAATAGATTTTGCGTGAAAGTGTAAGAAACATCCATACATCCTCGCAAACTTTCGCATTTATAATATAAGTAGGATAAACCTTGGACTTGGTTGTTTGGTACGTAAATTACTAAAGCATGTTTATACTTTATTATTGCGCGAAAATACTAGAAAACTGTAATGTTTATGGTGTCTTGTGTACTTTTCTTTTATGTAGATTCTGGATCCTTGAAATTTTGTTTCATGATTGGCTTTTGAGGGATTATTTATTTGGGTGATTAAAAAATAACCCCGAAAAGTACCCAACCTTTGTCAGAATTTCGCTTAGGCTCAACGCCATTAAGGCCCACACAGGGCCCTAAGAAATATCACATTCGATCTGACTGGCGTCTGCACAACGCCTTCCAAAGTTGTTTATTTTATGCACCAGTGTAGCAGGCGTGTCCGTTCACGATAGCCTCGAGGCTGTCCGTAGCCGCTACTTACGGACGCCGGTAATTTTGCATCCGACGTGCCCAAGACTTAGATAAAGTGATATACATAGCTAGCTAGCTGGTGCAGATTATACACCTGTGCAGTTTTAAGGAGGACAGACTGCGAGTAGTGCTGAGCCTCATTTATACTGGGTTTGTTTATGTTGAAGTTAGTTATCATCCATCATTTGCCTAGTTTTTTTTCCAACTATGATGGGTCGCCTTGCAGTCTAACCTGATGCAGCTAAATACGAGTAATTTACATGGAGCGACAGCCTATCTCACACAGACAGAATTTTGTATCTGACGTGCCCGAGACTTAGATTTAGAATATATTCTAAATGCTGCTTTAGATTACTCACTCGTCCAATTTTAAAGAGGACAGTGTACTGACGCGACGCGTCTTGCAATCAAGTTGTGTGCTTTCGTTATGTTTGGTTTGTTTTATTGTTTTTGGAGATAATCATTTGCCTTGCGTTTTTCCAACTAAGAGGTCGGCTCCGGTCCAGTGTTACCAGATGCAGATGAATACCAAAATTTTATATGGAACGACCGCCTAACCTAACCTCAACAACCGGTGTTCGATATAAATGCTAATGCTAAAAACAAATGAAGTTGATTGAAAGCTTTTACCCAGTAAAGTATTTCTGGTTCATTCACTCTTGGATTTCTAGTGTACTTCAACTCCTTTCATTGAAAGTTGTGACCTAGAGAATTTTGTGTCCAACGTAGACTAAGTTAAGCTGTTTTAGATTATACGCCTGTGCAATTTGAAAGCTGCGTCTTATATTCAAGTGGAGTACTTTCGTAATGTTGGGTTTCTTTATGTTCCATAGTGATATAGATGGAAACTGTTCTGAGAGTCACAGATCTTTTACACACTGCTAGACTAGTGCTCGTTTTCAATAACACTTCATCATCTACCCAACCTTTTCCCAGCTATGTTGGGGTCGCCTTCCATTCCAACCAGATGCAACTGAATACCAGTACTTTACATGGAATTTTGTAATGTAATGTTTGTAATGTAATGTAGAGCAACGGTGGCCCAGTGGTGGCGGCCCCGACTTACGAACAGTAAGTCGTGGGTTCGAGCCCAGGCAGGCGCATTACTTTGTGTAATTTATTTCATTACTACTGCTCTCAAAACGGTGTAGAAAAACATCGTGAGGAAACCGGCATGTCGTAGAACCAAAAATTCGAAGACATGTGACATCTACCAACCCGCACTGGGCCCGCGTGGTGGATTATAGCCCATTCCCTCTCATAGAGAGGAGGCCTGTGTCCCAGCAGTGGGAACATTATGGACATGGAATTTTCAATTGTTTTTTCTTTGTACAAACACAGGTCACAGTTGTCCACTACTGATACTAGACGTTATGTTAGTTTACAGATAGTTATTTCCGTGCTCCGGTTAGCCTGATTTAGCAACAAACGACAACCTGACTGACATTAAAGTAAGTGCTTACACTTGTCTACTCTTAGAGCAGAAACAGACAAGTTGTAATGTAGACAAGGCTTAAGTGCTGATGTTTTTACGTAACCATACCAACGATCGCGGTTGTGGTTGCTGACGATTCAATGAACCATGCGAAGTCGCGATATAATGAATGGTGAATTAATTAGAGATGGCGTATTAAGGCGATGGAAATATATCTTAGCCTAGCTAGAGTATCAGTAACATGGCCATGTCAGGCTTAATGTTTCATTTCCTCTCGGTTGGTTAGAAGTAGAGAGGGCCAGCCACTTTTTTCTGATATTTTGTAGGTCTCTGCACACTGTGGTAACAAGTTGACTTTGGCAGCGCCCTAATTATCACTGTTGTGCATTTGACTGTACTTTGGAACTTACTTTACGGTCTTATTCTGTTTTTCCATCAGAAATTTCTCAATAGCAGCCTGGATTAGTGCCCGGTTGATGGCAATAGGCTCGCCCCCTATTACATGGGATCTAAACATAACTGGCGAAATGTGGCTGTACTATTAGGAACACCTCTGCCCAACCCTTCAGGGATTACAGGCGTGATGTTATGTTATCTTTTCGGTCGCCATATAAACAGTACAAAAAAAAAACGAGGGAATTTACTCACACATCATATCAAAAATATATTTCTGATATGAATTTACACCGATAGTCACCCCCATCCATGACAAGAAATAAGCCTAATATTACTCAACATCCTAGCACAATAAATCATCGAAGATTAGTAGTTATTAATGCCCATCTAACCAAACAATACTAAATATTAAACAAACATACCTAATATTAGTCTCATACACAAGTCCATAAGTCAGTCCAACTTAAAATTAAATCGAATATTTAAGTCATTGATGACGGGTTGTGGACCAAAACGTATGTTTTAAAACTCTAAAAAGCATGGCATCGTATCTCAACTGATATTAAATTAATAACTGACTCTCAAAAGAACAAGTTTATCTATCTAATTCTAAGATGTAAATAAACTTTTAAATATCAAAGAAATAAAAACGTCAGTTAAGAGTTATAATTAAATTAATCAAGAGACGTTTTAATACTGGTCTTGAATTATCTTTATTTCTCAATTTGCATGGAGCATATGTTTTTTTTTTTTTTGTAAATGATTGTTGTTGTGTCAGATATCGATGGCCTCCAGTGACTTATGTCATGGATTATGTTGGTCTGTGATGGTAATGATCTTTTTTCCTGTGATTTCGGTTAGTTCTTTGAAGAAAGAAAGATTAAAAGAAGATAGAAGATACACCACCATTGTAACCAAAGAATTAGCAATATTGTAAAACAGCTGTGTTTTAATTTTGGTGTTCAATGAAGTATATTCTATTCTATTCTATTATATTCTTTGGTGTGCCTTCAGGGAACTATTCCATCAAACTCATAGATATATATAATTTGGTTGATTTACATTATTACCTACGGATTATATATCTTGTTATTGAATTACTTCCATAAAATTAACGATAATAATAGGTATGCTGCGAATAGAATTCAAGGTCCTCCAAGATTTACCTACATACAATTATTTCTGATTTCTCAAGGAAAACTAGTAGCTCCCAATATTTCTACTTCTTTTGACAATTCTTTGCGTAGTGTCTTGCTTCCTAGATCATAAGGAAGCTACAATATTTTAGAGTTCGGTAGAACTTTCTAAGGTATCCTACTTAAATAGCTCTAATTTAACTTTATAACTTGTGCATATTATGGTACCAAGGGGTGTCGTACTACCCCGAGTTGTGGATGTCTGATAGGCAGTTGCTGCATCTTATTATAGACAAGGAGCCGAAGCTACTGATATGGACTAAATTATTATAATAATTTATAAAGGGTGTAACAAGACCCCTAACGAAGCCGAAAGGCTCTTGTTCTCCCCGTCATTGCGATCATTTTTTTGTTCTAGACCATATCTGGGAACCTTCTAGTTACGGAGATCTTGGGGGTCAAAATACTTTTTCACATGTTCATTTTTAAGTACTGGATTTTAATGAAGATTTTTAAACACCTCCACGACCCCCGTACTATTTAATTCATCCATCAGCTCAGTGTTTGGAGTGCGTTACATTGTCCTACCGTAAAAAGTGATTTTTCACCCCAAAAAAAAGTCGTTTCCCAGCAATAATTTTTGCGTAAAGTTACATAGTTTACATAGCTTGGTTGACGGCTTCGTGAAGGGTCCGTTTACATGTATTAATAGACCAATTGTGAGAAATAATTTTGAAAATGATAAAAATTAAAAAGTCCTTCAAAAGATTAAGAAAGAAAAAAAAAATCATAACACCATGTTAGTATATTATGGTGCTTTTATTTTCTTGACATTACTTAGGAGATTAGATACTAGAATATTAATATTATGATTACTGGTTTTAGTTTAAATTATATTTAAACTGAAAATATATGCTAACAAATCTCAAAAAGAACAAAAAGCACCCTTATTTACAAGTCCATTGTAAAAGAAACCGCTACCTACAGCAAAAGCTGTGAATCAGATTTAATAACAGTGCAGTGCTTGTGCGGTGTCCCAACGTTCCTAATCTCATTACAAGTCTGCGAAGGACAGACATATTTTATACTGAAGGAAGAGTAGTGAACGCTTCATAAAGTGTGAATGTGATAGGTAATAAAATTATAGCTTGTATTACTTTATGCTTATGGTGTCTTTTAAATGAGCAGTCTATCATTTTCCTTGATAAAAGCTGGTTAGTGTTATTAAAGCAATAATGAACTGCTCCGTTCGGTCGGGCAGAGTGTGATTGTGTTAATCCATCAGGAAATTCTCAGTAGCAGGCACGGAGTCTGGATTTGCGCCCGGTTGATGGTAATAGGCTTGCCCTATTGCCATCAACCGGGCTTAAACATAACTGGCGAAATGGGCGGTTACACCTCTGCTTATCCCTTCGGGGATTACAAGCGTGATGTTATATTTATGAACAGGCATCTTCTAGGTTTATACCTATGGTAGTTCCATTGTTAGTCTAATTCATCGATTTTTATCAAGCGTTGTCGAGGAGCAGCCTCATTTGTGAATGAAAAAAAAGTGCAGAACAGATCTTGTTCGCTGAGGACCTGTATTTGAATTAGACGACGGAATCATCATCCAACAATTGCACCGGCAGCGACGGCTGGATCTATATATTTTAATATTTTTAAAGGACCTCTTGGCATTCGAAAAACGAAGCATTTTACTCGTTAGTAACAATACTAATGCAAGTTAACATTCTTACCAAAATAACATAGTAAACGATACTTTTTCTGGTCTGATTTCCAATAGATTTATGATCAGTCAGATGCACAGTACACGCCAATTAATATTGATATCAAAACATCAAAGCCGGTAACAGTTAATGTCTGCGATGATCGATGCGATGCCGGCGCAATATAACATAACCGAATTAAACCTTAATGCTCAATTTATTCGATATCAAATTGAGAGTATCTCCAAATCGATTAAAAACTCTACCATAAATATTCGTGTTCCATAGAAACTTTTGCATCGGTATTGTCTGTTTTGAAAAAAAAGAACGCGCGCAATGGATGGTGTATACATTCAAAATTTTGATTGGATTTCTCGCCAAAGACGTTGTAGATGTTCGAATTTCGGGAGTCAATTCGAATTTTCGATGAATCGATCGATTTGTGTGGGTGGCTGCGATATCGGTCTAATAGGAACGTCCTATCTAATCAATTAATGGGGTAAGATTGATGGCTACACGCTAACAATGAGGTGAATGGTTTTATTTTTGTTACAACTTTCGTCTATTAGGCGGAGATAAAAGTTTTATTCGGACCGAGTTTTTATCTGAATTTAGATAGTTCGTTGAGCGGTGATATTTAAAATTTTAAGAAGGAATTTATGGCATAATGAATTGAACCAATAAGGTTGAAAATAACTCCACCCACAGAGACACAGATTCACTGCACTCCGTACTCCACAATAGCTTACACCCATAGCATATTGCTTCAACCAGGCAGGGTGGGATTAGAACAGCCCTATCCCGAACACTGTTCCACTGAGTAGACACAGACTCCCTATAAATAAATATAAATCACCAGAAAGAAATTCCTCTATCACCTTTAATTTTCCAACTCCCACACAGGACCGTCTCCTTTTGCATTGTGAAATATTCACAATAAAAGCAGGAATAAAACGGGCAGAACATTTGCAACTGTCAGCTCGAGTGACTGGTATTAGATGAAGAAATGGCACTGACAAAGAAAAGTGAATTCCGAAGCACCTATGAACATAGACATAATAAAACGAGACGCCTAACTGAAGTCAAACACGTACTAAGGTCGACAACAATTTTCGCATACAGAGCATTGTTGGAAATTGAAAGGCTTACCGCGTCATATGAATACAACAAACAGACAAATAATAATGCACCTTATCTTAACGGGGTAGGAGAAGGTTTTGTATAAACGCGGCAATGCGAGCGAAGAACGCGATACGCAACAAGAATCTTAATAATGTATAAAGCAGGAATATGTTCAAATGCGTTTGTCCCATCTTAACACTACTCTCGCTGCGGGGGCTGTTTTGTTTTGTAAGATAAATGTATTTTTTATTTTGCTTCATCAACATTAACACAGTCAAATAATTAAACAATTAATTCAAATGATTCAACATTCTTCCTAATTGCGTCAGTTACCTGACCAATCAATTGTGACGTAATGATTCATAAAACTTTAATTGAGCCACTAAGTACAACTTACGGAACATAATCTAGCTAATTAATGCTTATCGAACACTCCCATAAAATCAAATAGCCGTAATGGACATCTATCATTAAAATCCATTCGATAAATAACCACTAAAACCGGCGTTTCTCCATCTTAACATACAATAAGACATCCCGCTTTATCATATCTGGTTGTCATCCGGAATCTCGACGAACATTGAAAGTTTGAGAGCACTACGATATGAAACGACTTTAAATTTACTCGATTTTGTAATATTGCAGCTACGCTACTCAAAACAAAGAATGAAGCTGCATGAAATGAAATAATCTTATAATTTACAAAATGGGATTAAACATAAGTTTAGTAATGCTATTTTGCATGTTTTGAAAATATTTTTTAACCGGTTTAACAAAAAAAAAACACCCACAGACTGTTCTGGATGAATTCGAATTGCGAGCAAAAATTAGTAGATGTACCAGATGAACCAGACTACAGCCAAAATTGCAAACATGTCAAACGAAGGGCTAACCTACTTTTAAAGAGGTACAAAACCGCTTCTGCGACAAGAATTAATCCCGATTTAATTTGCGCAGTGCAGGGTTGAGTGTCAGAGCTTAATCCAAGCAACACGGCTTGTCTGTCTCCCTTTATTGGTCGTCGTAAGCGCAGCATTTTAATTTAACAACTATATGTGGTGATGTGATGCCATTAAATAAAATGAAGCTAGACGGAGTGCTTTATGAACGGAACGCGTCTCGCTGTGATTATATTAATGGTATTCACATATTGTCTGTGTTTACAATGTGTTAAAATATTACGGTATTTGTGTGGAATGTTAATTTTTGAGATGGAGTGTGTGATGAGGTTCTCCTGTAATCGTTTGTCATTTGTCTTGTACTGTCTTTATTCACTGAGTACTTTGAGTGAAGATGCGTAAAAGTGAATTTCATTAGCGAAACGCAATCAGCGGTTATATACCTGTCAGTGTCATAATTGCTATAGAATATTCTTCTTGGTCTTGAACACAGTTTAAATATGCTGATCGCGTTCAATTTGATTGATGAAATCCTTTCTTAATAAGACATTTCGTCCAAAAGTCACACTAACCCTCGCCTGCAGCTCCGGTGTTAATTCCGCCTCGAATGCAATAACAAAATTTCCCCATTTGATCATAATGTACTATTCTTCTACAGTAAAAGATTGACGAGACCACAAGAGGTTTACACTAGGATTCATGACAACGCTGAATTCTAAACTCACACTATTCTTGGTCGCAAAACCTGCTCTAATAAATATAATAACACCCTTAGCCCTCAGCCGCATAATGTTACTTATTCCAGATAATACATTATCAAGACCACCAGTATAAGCCGATCAAGTATTAAAGAAATTTAATCGGCGTTAAAGGCTAAGGCTTGCACCGCATGCACCGCCATTTTATGATGGTATTATTTTATGGTGTCCGCCTCGCTGACACTTTATATCTTTAGAACTTGGGAGTTATGGTAGGAGAATTAATTGTCTGCGGAATTTGCAGCTCACGGTATGGTGCAGCTGGGTTTTATTAAATTCTGTACCTCTTTTTAGAGTATTTTCCTTTCTTGTGTATACAGGGTGTAAACGGAGCCTTCACGAAGCCTTCAACCAAGCATTGTACATCAAATTATGTACCCTGAATTATTGCTAGGAAATAAAAATTTTTTGGGGTGAAAAAATCACGTTTTACGGTAATACTTAATGTAGCACACTCAAAACATTGTGCTAATGGATGATTGGAATAGTAAACGGGTAATGGAGATAATTAAAGTAAAGTTAAACCTTAAAGTTAGTTAAGTTTTCTTGAAGCATCTGGTATCATTTTTATGATGAGAATGTTGGATCAGATAATTATTGATAAATGATAGAATACCGAGTTTCTTTAAAATATCTGTAGATGTAAACTAAACTAGATCATGGGTTCTTATGTTCTTGTTCCAAAAATATTTTCAAAATGCTCACAAAAAGAATCTAAATACCCGCGATAGCAATCTGATCAGCATTATGTGCACCATCAAGAACATGGATGAATTTATAAAACCATCCTGGAACAACTTTAGTGGTACTTTCACCATTAACCAGAACCTGTAAAATAAAAACTAGGTTCAGAAGTTTCACAGAAACCTTCTTTTTTATAGAGAATGCAGAACCGGTTCCGGTTCCGTAGTAAATCCCGGTTCTTACTACTGAACCGGTACCGGTTCTGCATACCCTGAATTTTTAATATGCGCCGAAATTGTTGGTCAATGCCTCTATTTTGCCAATGGGTATTTTATCTGTAAGGACAAAGCCACTATTCTAATATTTTGACGGCATGGTTGGCGCAGTGGCTGAGCAATTGATTGCGTGTCGCGGGTTTGATTCCCGCACGGAACTAATATTTGTATGACCTACAGATACTTTTTTCGGGTCTGGCTGTTTGTGTATGTGATTTTAAATGTTAGTTAACGCTCCCACGACACAGCAGAAATTCCTAGGGTGGGTCAACTTATTTAAAAAAAAAAAACAAAATACCTAAGAACTATTCGAGAAAAAGCGTGTATTTAAATAACCCGTATTCGGTTCACCATCATAATGCATCTAATAGACATTCACAGTTCGTCATCACCTCGGTGCCTTCCGCATTCGACAGATTCATGCGCCCTTTAGGTCGCCCAGCTTTTGGAGGAATTACCAATGCTGCAACTTTCGCTACGTAGTCCAGTATAGTCAGTCCCATCTGCCAAGTGCTTCGGTGGGCCTTCTATACGTTTTTTTCCACGTGTATAATGACTACAACCTTGTCCCACTCGCTATCGGCAATTACGTCTATAGCGCGGAACACTTGGGCTAATCTACTGTCGTGCACGAGATTGTGTCCCGTAAGACCGCGATCAAACAGTTACCCTGCACTCTGATGGCTAATAAAATGAAATTAAGTTTTGTAACTTTGGAGTTTAGTTTCGAACTGTGTAATTTAGTCTTTAGTCATGGTGGTGAGGCTACAGAGCGCGGTGTTTTGGGGTATGATACCCTGGTACCTTCATCAACTGCTAGATTTTTTCCAACCATGCTGGGATCGGCTTCTGATCACGGATGTAGCAGTGTTTTTCACGGGGCAACTATCTTTGATTCATTCACAGTGGAGAAAACCGCAAAATGAGATCATTTTCAAAATTTCAGGTACTCTCTAGTGACTGCAGAGACATTTGACAATGGACTTGCCTTGCCCCCGTAGCATGACTACCGTAGGCAAGGATTTCTTTGACAGAAGAATCGACAAAATGACAGATTGTGTCGACACAATGACAGATTTCTTTGCACTATCTGTCATTCATTCTACATGTCTGTCGATTCTTCCGTCAAATAAATCCTTGTCTACGGTGGTCATGCTACGGGGGATTATCATCTCCTTGACCATATTTTTAGTTTCTTGCAAGTCACAAACGAAGGCAGTTTGTGACTTGCAAGAAACTAAAAATATGGCTTAGGTTTACCTTAGGCTCTAGTTCGTAGATACTTATTTATGTTCAACGCTATTTCAAACTATATTTTAATATTTTTGACTCGCTCCAATAAGTTCAGTTAACTTATAAGTTATGAGACTAACGATATTGGTCATAAATAAATTGTAGCAGCTACAAATCATGTTAATTTACTATAACTAATAACTGTTATTCACTGCACCTTTGCTGTCACACGTATTGTTAACTACCTAGTTTGTGAACAATAAAATAATAATATAATACTTGTATCTACCATAAAGAAGGAGGTACTTACAAAATTAATTTCCGCAGTAGTTATCCGAACGTGCTCTATAAAATAAACTCTAGCGAGGATGCATTCGCAAAGCAAAGTAATCTAGGTATATCGTGTACGCTAAATATTCAATATTTAACCGGTGATTTCATGATGTTAGTCTTCCTCCATATAGGCACGTTCTTCAAGATAAGACATTTGTTTAGGTACCGCTTTAGTATTAATAATAACGGCCATTTATTACCTCCATAGTTAAAATATTCGTCGGTCAGTAAGTGATAATACAAGGTGTAAACGGACCCTTCAAGAAGCCGTGAATCATGGATTCTGTACACGAAACTAAGTAACCCTACGCAAAAATTATTGCTGGGAAACGACTTTTTTTTTGGTGAAAAATCACGTTTCAGTTTTTGAAGAAAATTCAGTCTGCCGTTTGTTTTTTCATACATTTTGAACTTGACGCTCATAGTCGGCGGCTGACTATACGTTGTGTGTGAGCAGGGCCTAAGGCCCACTTGCACCACTACTCATCACATTAAACATCATTCGGTCTATAGCCACGAGCTAAGCCTAATTTATTTTATTCTTTCTATTGTCTTTTATATGAGGATTGTTTTAAAATCAGACTTAAACTGATTGATATGACTTACTTAGACATCTCGAGACATATTGTATCACCCAAGTGTTCAGTATGTAACAGCTGCAGTCATAATATTGACTTAGTAACGCTCTACGATCAGCGCGGGTTCCTTCTAATTACGTAAATGTTTATCATTGCGTGATTAAACATTGTGTGATGTTACGACTACATTAAGAATGGATAGTAGTAATACCCACTATACATTGTTACCTTTACAACTTTATGTACGGCAGCCAGCACATCAAGCCAACCGAAACTGTAAAATTTTCGAAATTGGACAGATTGACGGCGGTTGACTGAGTGATTGACTGCTGCGCTGCGTTTCGCGGGTTCGATTCCCGCACGGAACGAATATTTGTATGGTCTACAGATAGTTATTCCGGGTCTGGCTGTTTGTGTATGTAAGTTTAAATGGTTGTACCCACGATACGGGAGAAATTTCTAGTGTGCGGCAACTATTTTTTAAATTAAAAAAAAAAAAAAATAGAAAGATTGTAGTGGCTAGATGTGCTGTCGTCCAATACGACTACGGAAAAACTATTTTGATACAAAACTAAAAAATATGTACAACAACTTTCTTCTTTATAAACATGAGCTTATCGCCCTTATCCGTATTTTTTGCGTTTTGCATCATGGTTATCGCTGGTAGAATGTCATTATGTCACTTTGTTTAGTCTGTTCTATCATCTGTAAACCATAGCCTCGGAAAGCACGTTAAACAGTCGTTCCCGGCTGGAATTTGTAGATCTTTAACAGGTTGTCAGTGGCCGAAAGTCTGACAACTAGTCTTACCAAGGGGTATCGTATTACCCAGTACAGTAATAACTGGGTTGTGGAGATACAATAGGCAGTCACTTCATGTTAAATACTGGTATTCAGCTGCATCTGGTTGCACTGGAGTCCGACCCCAACTTACTTGGAAAAAAGCTAGGCAGATGATGAATTGTGAACTACATACAGTACCTGCATACTTATTAATCCGATTGTAAGTACAGTTTTAGAAAAAAGATTGCATGTAGCGGAGATGAGAATGTAGAGGTGGATGTGTGGTGTGACAAGAATGGATAAGGTAAGGAACGAGTATATTAGAGGAAGTTAAAAAGTTGCGCCAGTTACAGAAAAGTTGAAAGGGAATCGACTGTCTTGATATGGACATGTGATGAGGAGGGACGAATCGCATGTGACTAAAATAGTGATGAATATAAACGTGGATGGATGGAGAGAGAGAGGAATATCAATGAAACGATGGATGGATTGTTTGAGGAAAGATATGAAAGATAAAGGAGTAAATGATAGCGTGACGGTTGACAGTGAAGTATGGAAGAAAATGGAACTGCAAGTGCAGCTTTACAAGATACAGTTGTAGGAACTTTAGTTTTTAAATCGCGGTGTGGTCTTTGGCCAGATTTCGTACCCATCAAATTATGTTTTTAGAACCTTGTAAGCATTTTCATAACCCTCATTTAAAAATATGGCAGTCGTAAAACTAATTATGGAGCCGACTGCCGATCAAAAGGAGACACCAAATGGTTTTTTCAACAGCAGTTTTATGAACATTTTATTGCTGCGACATAAAACAAAATTATATTTAAAATCGATGGTTGAACCATTAATTATAACAATAAAGGTTTTATTGTGAATCTAAAATATTTAATTACAGAATCTTAGGTACTTTGGTATTCAGTTATGGATTTAGTAATTTACTAATTTGTTAGGGGGGTTACTATGACGTCTTAAAGCAGGAGTAATTCCAGTGTGGGAAAGAGACAGAGCTATACAGGTCGTGTAGCGCCATCTCTTTCCCACACTGGAATTACTCCTGCTTTAAGACGTCATGGTAGGCCTCCTCGTCTGTCAAACGGTCGGTTTAGTAAAAGTGTTTACTAATAACATAATGTAATCTGTTTTCAGCTTTTCGTAAGAGAAACCTATTTTAATATCTGGACGAATGCTACTTCTCTTCAATAGGTCTTCACTCACATATATTCACAATAATAATTACGTGTGTGTGTAATATGTGTGTCATAATAATAGTTGTGTTTGACTGCCTCGTTAGTCGCTGGTCTAGTGTTCGCAATCGCGGCTGCTGAGCATGAGGTCCTGGGTTCGATTCCCGGGTCGGGCAAATTGTTATTGGATTTTTCCAACAGAAATTTCTCAGTAGCAGCCACGGAGTCTGGATTTGTGTCCGGCTGATGTCAATAGGCTCGCCCTCTATTACTTAAACATAACTAGCGAAATATGGGTGTGGGTGTGGGTGTGGGTGTGGGTGTGGGTGTGGGTGTGGGTGTGGGTGTGTGTGTGTGTGTGTATTAAGTACACCTCTGCCTAATCCTTCGAGGATTACAGGCGTGATGTTATGTTTAATATCTGAACGAAGCATTACTTCCTTCACACATGCGGCATTTCCCTTCAACATGTCTGTACCCACACATATTCACAACAATTATGTGCATGTAATAATGGTTACCGACGTAGCCCGAAGAATTGCCGAACTTAAGTGGCAGTGGGCAGGGCACATTGCTCGCAGAACGGATGGCCTTTGGGGGGGCCGAAAAGTTCTGGAGTGGAGACCGCGAACCGGAAGACGTTACGTTGGAAGGCCTCGCACTAGGTGGACCGATGACCTGGTGAAGGTTGCAGGGATCTGCTGGATGCCAAACGTACGGGACTGGTCAATGTGGCGACACTTCGAGGAGGCCTATGTCCAGCAGTGGACGTCTTTCGGCTGATATGATGATGTAATAATAAGTCTGTAATAATAATATTTATATGTGTGAGTGTAACTTGGTCATAGTCAACCAAACATCACCCTTAAAATACCCCACTTTATATCACAGGGCGACACCGACCTGATATTTCAAATCCTAAATCAATTCCAGCAAAATTCGGTAATATGTCACCGTAGAAAGGGGTGTAAGTCAAAATTGGCAATTTATCCGAACCAGCGGCGACTGTCCGGCTCGTCCGGACTAGATAATGTCCGCTCTAGCCGAAATAACTCCCATAAATTGAGTTTACCAACTCTCGTCCCTTGTCCGTTACTACGCTAGTTTTTGTGTTTTATTATAGTGAAGTTCTGAAGGGCTGTGTGTACCGAAGTTTTCTATTGGCTGTTCTTTTGATGGATCAAATTAGGTTGATGTGTTCTTGTTGCGTGTGTGATTAGCAGCATTAGGATTAGTTACCATGTGTTTTCTGTTTTCGCTGAGAGGAGGATTGAGTCCCAACAGTGGGACTATAGGCTTTAGCACTGATAAACTTATTATGTAACATGAAATGAAAAAAAAAACGATGAAGGAAAACATCATGAGGAAACCGGCATGTCCTAGAACCAAAAATTCGAAGACATCTAACATCTACCAACCTGCATTGGGCCCGCGTGGTGGATTATAGACCATTCCCTCTCTAGAGAGGAGGCCGTGTTCCCAGCAGTGGGTACATTATAGGCTGATTATGCTTATGCTATGTTTCTAAGTGTGCTATTTAAATATTGATTGAGAATAAATTTTAAAACATAACATAACTTCACGCCTGTAATCACATAAGGGCTAATTAGGCAGAGGTGCACCTAATAATACACCCACATTTCGCCAGTTATGTTTAAGTCCCATGTAATAGAGGGCCAGCTTTTAGCCATCAACCGGCACAAATCCTCCGTGGAGAATTTCCTGATGGAAAAACCCAATAACACTTTGCCCGACCCGGGAATCGAACCCAGGACCTCATCCTCAGCAGTTGCGTTTGCGACCACTCGACCAACGAGGCAGTTGACGCAGTAAAATTATAGTTTTTAGGGATCATCAAGTCTTTGGCAACCATCCTCTATCAGAAAAAACTACTCCTTTATTTAGCAGTGGCTCCAATTTGGCGACCGCACTGAATTAGCTCTTCAAGACTGATTCCGACTCTTCTAATTTAGAGAAATCTTGAAGTGTAGACCAACTCACTACCAAATTCCAACCAGATTAAGTGCTCCCGGACGTGAAAGTGAAGCTCGTTAAAAAGCATGTGCAATTAATTAATTAATTTCAAACATGAGAAACAATTTATCAACGTTTTCTAAACATGTGAATATCCTGTAATAAGATAATACATCGCTGGACAAGTCACTAGATAATTTGTAATAGCTATCCTCTATAAGTGAATTTAATAGATAAAACATGTATTTCACTTTGTATGGTACCGACCAGACTTCTTCAGTGGTTGTACAGTTAGAGCATCAATATGTATCCACTAAGCAAGTTTTAAAAGGGATATTCTTTCATGGTACTGATTGTAATTTCATATTGTTACTGATTTAGTATCTTGGAACCCATATTTTTATGAAATTGCTGTTATGTCAACGTGGTTATAACACGAGAGAATCGCATTTGCATTCGAATTTAGGTAAGTGTAAATGTTGGTGTTCGTGAGTGTACTAAAAGAAATGCCGGATATGTTTTAGAAACTTGTTGAATTCACGAAAAATAGGAATGATTCTCGTGATTTCAACAAGTTTTGTAATTAGATATTACAGCGCCGAAATATCGGGAACTCAAATAAAACAGTAAACATGGTAAATATCCCGGTTCTAGTGTTAATGATAATATTATCTAGATATTCTTCTCTTCAGATATTAAAGCAGAAAAAATTATAAACACTGGTAAATCCAACCTAACCAGGACCGCAGCTCTGGTTATGTTAAGCATTTAAAAGAAACCGCTCTCGTTTTTCGTTCAAAATGATACCCTTATTCTGGAGTTGTTTGAACAAGCCTTGATGACGATCGGAAGCCAAGCCATAATCTTGTACACTTCCGTAATACCTACCCACCGCACATCGGAGAGATATCTTTATTTCCATGATGAGGTGGTAAATTGGAGATCTGTTCGCTATCTGAAGATAACAAGACAACCGATAACAAGGCTGCGTATCTCATCGTACGAGTACAACGATTTTCTTTTATTTTTCCCATTGGCAAAGAAACACGGTTGGTTTGAAAACGTGTAGCTTCTATACATTTTGATATTAGTTGGGGTTTGCAAACGATATTAAAGGCTGGGGGCCTGGCCAAGGTTACATTCTACCAACAATTTAATGGAAAAAGACACAAATGCTACCGAAAAGTTTTTGTTACTTCTGATGTGTGAAGTGATATTTATTTATTTATTAGTAGTTTATGCCCACGGCTTCGCCCGCGTGGAGCTCGAAAATTGTCTCACGGGATCATACTACCCAGATAAAAAGTATCCTATGTGTGTTAATTCCAGGTTATAAACTATCTCTGTGCTAAACATCGAAATCCGTTTAGTAATTTTTGCGTGAAAGAGTAACAAACATCCATACATTCTCACAAACTTTCGCATTTATAATATTATAATGTAGGGTTTTTCTGGGTCCTCTGATCTCAAATCGGTTACGATTCCAAATGTAAAGGAGGGAAAAACGAGTGTCATTTTAACATAAATTCCCTCAGAAGTACTGAAAAAAATGTGTAAGATATATAACCCTTTACCAATCGAGATCCATTACATAACACTCCTTTGATGTCATTTATTACCTACACCTACTTGTAAACAAACTGTCAGGATACTTGAAACTCAAACCGAACCTCCATCATCAAGATATTCGGAATTTCGGAGCTCAAATTAAAGTAGGTCGGAGCTCATTAAGCCCTTTTGGGGACAAAGATTAACCCTAGCTGGAAATCACTAACATAAATATCGTTTAACGCGTGGACCTATACGCATTTGAGAATGTTTAGCCCGATACTTATTGGACGAAAATTCATTGGTAAGACCTAAACAGGGATTTGGAAGAGAAAGTTTCACTCGAGGGTAGAGAGAAATTGGTTAAACTTAACAAAGTTAAACTAAACCTAGAATATTGCTATCGTTTGTAATATAATCAGCCTTTAAGATCCCACCGCTGGGACGAAGGCCTTTGTGAGAGGGAGACGGTCGTTTATGATATGAGGAGTAAGTCGTTACACAGACTGACACTAAAATACTTTGTTTTCTATTATACATATATACATAAATAGTATAGTATATAGACATAAATAGTATTAGGAAGAAATGAAATGTTGTACGTAGCACAAATTGGTTCTATGGAAAAGAGTGACAACTTCAGTTCTAATAGCTTAATTTCCTGTTTTTTGTACTTTCTCACTATTTTAATATGTGAGAATTCAATTCATTATGATCTGTGTTTCAGTAGTAGTTATTTTGTTCTTACATTAGAATAAACGGTAGTGTTCATTATTTTGTTTAGGTATCTCGTTGTCTTTAAACATCTACGCTTCTGCGCTTCTGTTTGCTGTAGATATAGGTACAAGTTTTATTATCTTAATCGTAGCTCAGATCTATAGTTACGTAAACATATACATCGCGCTGGAGAGATGGCCAAATACGTCAACTAATTTGTCCGTATTTGGACTAACGACTAGCTGAGATAATTGCAGGTTTAGTAACTTACATGGCTGCTTAAACTACTTTTTGCATAAATCGTTACTCCGGATTGATCGATTGATGATGACAATTTGACTTTGATGAATGTGCTTGCCCAAGTTTAGATTATAACTTTGCAATACCTATACTGCCTACTACTTTACTTTACTACACACAATTCTGCTTAATTGTAAACAAAACTGCTCAGCCATTTTATTAATCAATACTAATATTATAAATGCCAAGGCAACTATGCATGTCTGTTACCTTTTCATGCTTTACTGCTGAATTGATTGATGATAGATCGATGAAATTTGGTACACAAGAAGACCAAGATCTAGGTTAAAACATGGGATATTTTTTGTCCCGTGTTTTAGTACATTCTCGTGCGATAATTTCCGATATAAAAGCGGACCACGCCGCCGCCGCGGGTAGAAGCTATTAGGGAATTATTTTAAACTGCATTATTTTGCAAGACTTAGCGGTCGATACAGGGTTATCTACATACATTATTATGAAGTCCTAACCGTACTCTTGTCTAACCGTACCGCTAATAGTCTACTTCCGAAACATAATATACCCTTTACACACATCGAAGGGGTATCCAGAGTGAATGCGCCCGCATTCATCATCTGTGGGAACACGCTACACGTGTTCAGATCATCGTGCCCCTCGTGTGAACAACGTGCAGACAGTAATGCAGGTTATTGTTTAGATGCGGGGGTAAGGAACTCCTCTTATTGCTTTACTAGCGACCCGCCCCGGCTTCGCACGAGTGCAATATATACATATAAACCTTCCTCTTGAATCAGTCTATCTATTAAAAAAACCGCATCAAAATCCGTTGCGTAGTTTCAAAGATTTAAGCATACAAAGGGACATAGGGACAGAGAAAGCGACTTTGTTTTATACTATGTAGTGATGATATCCTGGTACTTTCGGCTAGCTTAGAGAGTGACAAGACATTGATGTGAATGAGTTTGAGCTTTGGGAAAGATCTCCTTTAGCTTATGGCGTGCTGGTACTTTTGGTCGGGTTAGTAGATCTGTAGTAAGAAAAGATAGTTTTAAAACTCGTGTCGTATTTATAAAGTCACACAGAGCTATCAATGAATTACTACGATAGAAGGACAAAAACTTCTCAGTAAAACCTATTACTGATGAACATTCAATGATTATCAGGTAAAATTTCGCAGAATTGTGCCTTGAAACGGTTGGTCATTTCAAAATCAATTTACTATTAACTTGAACGATTGAAGATTTGAGAAATCACCTGATATCGATATAAAACACATTTATAATGTCATCATTTCAAGATATCTATTTCCAAGCGGTAAAATGAGATTGTTCTTCGAAAAAGCGTTACTGCTGCCCGTCAATCACTGGGGTTTAATCGAGTTTCGTTTAATCTCTCTGCAATTCCTCGACGCATAAAATCGGATTGAAGTAACATTGCTCCACGAAAAGAAAACGGTTTACAGGTACGTATTAATAGAATTTAATTTCCCTGTAGTTTAATGAAAGGCTAGGGATAAAAACGCTGCCTGCACAGCGGATAGACTTTTTGTTAGTTTCTTGTTAACTAAAATTAGTAGGTTACTGGAGAAGTTTCTTTTGTACCCACTTTTTCGTGCTTTAAATTACGGTCTATTTTCTCCGACAATTCAGGTAAGTTCGCCCTTATTTTCAGTCTTCCAGGACTTTAATACTTCGTCGCTATACTTTCAAGCCCAAGGGACTACTCAAATATGTAGATATAAGATGGACTACACATAAATAAGCTAACTATCAAACATAACATAACATCACGCCTGTAAACCTCGTGGGTTAGACAGGGCTTGTACCTAGTAGTAGGTAATACATGTACATCACATACCACACCACACCATCATCATCCTCATAATCAAGCGATGAATCAACCCTGTTGGAAGTCGTTGCAGAAACACGAAGCGATAGCCTTAGAGACCTTCAGAACTTCAATAAATACACTTTCATTATCATATTCCATATTAAAATAGTAGAATAGACAGAGTACTTACCGGGGCACGTGTTCGCTTCCTTGTACCTAAGCGCGAAGTCGTTACGATAAATAGCGCCTGATAAATGTCGGTACTCCGAACCGCAACGCAGAAATAAAGTTGCTAA
Organism: Noctua fimbriata; assembly: GCA_905163415.1. NCBI lineage: Eukaryota > Metazoa > Arthropoda > Insecta > Lepidoptera > Noctuidae > Noctua > Noctua fimbriata. The sequence continues at coordinate 5,273,526 of LR990930.1, forward strand.
ATGATGTCGAAAGCTTGCATATCTAAATCTTTTTATCGAAAACTCAGATCTTAATTGTTTTGAAGGTTTTTTTCGTGGTTAGGATGACAAAAAAGTTGTTAGGGAGCTTGTAAGCTACTGTGAGTGTTTGTCGTCTTTAGAATTGCAAAGAGGTTCCGTATGCGTTAAGAATAGGCGCCCTGCACCCATCGTTATCATGATCATTCAGCCAAATGGTAGCCACCATTAATAGGTCCTCCAAAAGATCTCATTAGGCTTAGGTCAAATTGTACCTTCCGCAACACAGACGCTAGGACTTTTTGACCTCATAGCCATTGGTTATGCAATTAATGTGCACCGTCCGCTAATAGGCTTCCCGAATTTAAACTTTATCACTGAACACGATCATCCACATCCAACATTTTTATTCTTAACTTACAGATCAGCAACTTGTGTAATAACAAAGTTAGAGACTAATGTTAAAACCTGTCATGTCTAAATTCTGTAATCGTTTACCCAAAATCTTAATTACTGTGCAGTGTGCGATGCCATTTTGACCAGGTGAATGGATGTGCTGTAGCAGACTTAGATAAATTGTGGCGATTATAGCCTCCTTTTTGGAATGTTACCAAGTAATATAAAATGTTCTTCGTTAACGTTATTCTTATTTTTATGGCCATACCATTTGAGATAAAAGTTCGCAATAGCATGGATATTTGATACTTAAAATCATTTGATACAAATCTGTGCCGATGCTAGACCAGTGTGCGTAGATTTCTATAACTGATCTGCCTCCCTAGTAAACCTTTGTAGATTATTTTGTCGTAATTGCCATTTGGCTCAGGAAAAAAGTATCCTGAGTGTTAGTTATAATTACCAGAACAGAAGATGATATTGTTAATTCATAACAGAATGTTAGCATTGAGTCCTGTTGCACTTTTTGCACTACCCAAGGAAGGAAAGGCTACTTAGATATTCTCGGAAAGAAGTAATGACATCATCAAACTCTGTTTAATTAAGACTTCCTTGACGATCAGTGCAATAGGGGGAGATTAGCTAAGTTGACATTGATCAAGGTACGAGGAGCAGACCAGACAGTAAAACAAAAGACAGCGTCTATGGCAGTCTTTTGTTTTACTTTTATACCATATGACAGGTAAGTCTCTCAAAGGAGTCCGTTGCGATACTTCCTCCCCAAAAAGCGCATAAAAAATCGGTTTCCAATACAAAATCAATACCTATGCCTCATCTAGGCTGTACAATTCCACATGCATTACAGAACCGGCCCATTACGACGGGATTGCGTGACGGCCACGACTTTTCTGGATTTGACTTGTAGCTCCGCCGATCAGCCGATTAGCTGAGCTCACCCGTTTGTTACCGACATGAATACTGGAACTACTACTTTGTTTGCGGATTGAAGATATGCCACTGATACTTTATTGTTTGCAGACAATGTTTAGTGGATGGAACGGTTGGATGGTTTATCAGTGTTTTATTGTGTGGCTGTAAAGCTAAGTGATGTTAAATCGAAGTGGAAACGCAACTATTTATTTGGAATAATTTCTTCTAATTGATTGAATAACGGGCGAAAACTGCAAATAGACAATTCCTATTTTGGTTTTTTTTATTAGTCGATTCTGTTCCACTGCTAGGCAAAGGCCTCCCCAACTCCTTTCCAACACTCCCGGTGTTTTGCCTTCCTCATCAGTCAGGAACGAGTCCAAATCGTCATTTAGGCTTAGTACGAAAAAAAGTGTATTGAGTTGTTAAATAATTTAATTTAGAGGATTTAAACGATAACAACAGTTGCTACGAGATAATGGGAAAAACAACACGACACTGCTAAATAAGTAACATGAGAAACATGAACAGCAGAAGAAGTTGAAAAGCATTACAATGCTACGTTAATACAGTCATCGAAGACTCCTCACTCACATCCTTCTAAGTAACGCAATAAAAAGGAGCGATTGTATACAAATTAATTCAACTTCCAAAGGTACTAAAACATTTAACAAATGATGCCCACATTAATAACTCGTTTGAGTTTCCTTAATGCTTCCCGGGGCTTGATAAAAACATTACGACGGACGGGATGGAGTAATGCACAATTGCACAAACAAACGAAAGCGGAGCGCAGATGGCGCTGCGAACGATCGCGAGCATTTTAATTTCGTTCCGCTCCTACAAGCACGTAGGGACATGTAACTGGCTCCGTTTTACATGCTCTCTTTTATTTATGTGTCAGTTTTGTCGTTTGTACGACGTACTGGTTTTATTACACTTTAAATTCCTGATCTGGGAATCAATTTTACTGCGTTTCGACTTTTGTAATTGTATTCGTGAATTGCGACATGGAATTGGAGCATATTTTGTGGACAACAGATGCTTGCCAGCCTATGGTATCATTCTATAAGATTTCTTCTATTTTTCACAGTTGTCTAGTTCTTTTGCGTTCAGTGGCTTTTTTCAGGTGTCCAAAAAGTTTCTTTAATTGCGAAGATGTCCGATTTTTGTACACCTAAGCCGTTTGAAATTGAAAAATTGTAATTCTCCTACATTTCTATGTTTATGAATTATGCAGTGTCTACAAAAAACCTAGTTTAAGCTTCATTTCTTAAAGCAAACAAAAACTAACAACTTAATCTATTTTAGACTGATATTGATAAATGAATGTTGTGTTTCGTTACTTTGCTTGGACATTTAGACAGCAACAATAAAAAAAATATGCTTTACAACAATTAATCTTGGGCTGACTCATTCGCGTATTAAACAAGCCAGACGACAGATATAAAACGATTTGTAAATAGGACCTTGACCTTGAAGTTTTTTTAAACACCGTGTGATATTTATCTTTAACACAGATTTAGACCACTACTTTATGGAGCTAGTTACTGTAGTGGGGACTGTAAGAAATAACTGCTTATTGCGATAAACTTCTTCTTCATCTCGAAGTACTGAAGAAGAAGACATGCCACACCGAACCCAAATAAGTTGGGCTAAGAGCAGGAGAATGATGATATGTATCGCATCTTCTTGTAATAATAGAAAGCAGTGGTGACCCAGTGGAAATAGCTGCGACTTACGACTTGCAGCTCGGACTCAGACAGGCACTTTTCTTTATGTAATTTATGTCATCACCACGGTTCTTAAAATGGCGACGAAATAAATGCGAGAAAACCGGCATTTAGAACCAAAACTCTGATGACATATTGTGATCTAACACTGTGTTAAGCTTTCACGGTTCACAACTAAACTTATACTGTCACTTGCGTGATATCGGGAGCTCAAAATAATGAACAATCACGAAGATATCCCGTAAGTGACAGTATAAGTTCATATTGTGATCTTCAACAACCGGCTCTGAGCCATTTCGGTGGATTACGTCCTACACCTTCTCGCAGGGGCCTGTGTAGGAACTGAGTTTGGGCTGATTATACTACTTGTTTGAATCTTCTTTCTTTTTCGTGCGGTTAGTGCCATAAAAACTGGTATCAGAGTTTTTATGCCGCCCATGGTCCTCTGACTTATCATTACATGCCGTCGAGATTTATCTCTCAGGAATGCTGGTTTCCTTACGATGTTTTCATTCACCGAAGCAAGTGAAAGTTATACAATACGCACAAGAATCCGAAAAATCAGTGGTCCGTGTCCTGGGTTCGAATTTGAGACCTGTGACTTGGCAGTCCGACGGTCACACCACTAGGCTATCACTGCCTACTTGTTTTAATGTAGACTGCCGATAACTGAATCATTTTCGTGGTTAATTTGACCATGATATTGATACGGAAGTATTAACGCGCAATAAGTTCAAAAATATTACGTTCTTAGCTCAAAATGTTGTCAATAGCAATAAATTACAATTGAGACAATTAATCAGTAGCAGAAGGTCACGTAACCTGTTAAATTAAATAAGAATAGTGGTCTTATTAATCTCGTTTACTTCTGAACTGAATGTATGAGATGGGTACTTTTAAGGTCACTCGTTGCCTCGTTGCTCAGCTACCACAATGACAATAATATAGGGGATTCTAGATTCTATCGCCAGGTCGTTTAAAGCATATTGGTGTTTTTCAAGAGGAATTTTCAGTAGTATCATGTTTATCCGTGATCATGGCTCAAGTAACAGCGCCGAAATATCGGGAAGTCATAACAAATAGTCTGTCTGTTTGTCCGTCCGGCCGTCCGTCAGTCCGTCCGTCCGTGCGGGGTGTCTTTAGATAGATCTTTAAAAATGACTTTGAAGTTTCTAACACCATTTTTTCTCAAATTCAAGCGTTTGAAAGATAGATACTTCCAAAGTGGTAAAATGTGTGTCTATTTCTGTCTCCCTCTAATTTCTACAGTAAAAGGAAAATTTAGGATTGTAGAACGTAAAAAAAACTTTCAACGAAAATTGGTTTGAATGAGATTTGATGTTTAGTTATTGAGATTTGGGATTTTTTTATCAAACTGCAGCAGTAACTTTGTTTTTCATTAACATACTATGAAAAACAAATTTAGTTTTGCTGTTGAATGTAATACAATACAACATATTATGAATGAGCCTTTAAAATATTTTTATTAGGTATATTATTTGGTGCTACGGAACCCTGTGTGCGTGTGAGTAGACTTGCACTTGGCCGGTTTTTTGTGTTAATGATAGCATCTCGGAGTTTGTATTTGGGCCTGTTTAATGACAATAGGATGGCTAATGGCTACCACTCTCGTCAGCTATAGGTAGGTACGGCAGATAAACAAAAATGGCGAAACATACTGTGTATTAAACTTACTGTAGGCTTCTATCCCTTCGGAGACCGAGTGTTAGGTTAGACATGTAAGTGGTTTTATGTTGGATAAGATCACAAAATTGTGGCATTCTTAGTAACATTTTGCATGGGAAATGGGAATGTACCAAACCGGGTACAGGGCAGGACAGACATCACGCCCAAAGGAACACAGGTACAGTTAAACGCAATTGTGAAAATCAAAGTTTAAAGTTACCTAAAAGTCGGCAGCACTGTACAGAAATAATAAGCTTTAAAACTAAGTGTAAGACTAATTTACTTACCTTCTGAAATATAAATTACATTTCAAATAAAGCTCCAATACATTATGAACACGTTTCATGCTGTACTGGAAATCAAAAGCAACTTGTACTGTCACTTACGGGATATCTTCCGTGATTGGTCATTATTTTGAGCTCCCGATAACTAATAAACAATGAACAATCACGGAAGATATCCCGTAAGTGACAGGACAAGATTAACTTGTTAGGTGCTAAAATTGACGTAGTCTAAAGTTCATAAAACTCAATTTCCCTTTAGCAAAGCGCCTGAATCCTACTCGGCCAATTGTCGAGTCACTCAAAACTTCTGCCTTCGTCTATACCAGAATTTACGCAACATTACAAACATCGGCAAAAGTACGAAGGTTCGTCGTCCGATACTGGCTCGGCTTGTTTGTGTACTCTTATCAGTTAGCATAGATCGACGGGAACGCGGAAACTCTTGCTTCGTTATCGACGAGACAGAATTGCAACTTGGAATATTGATTGTAGTACTTGGTTTGTCCAATCTTGTTAGTTGTATACTTGTGGAGGGAAGTTTGTTGTGATTGTGACTGTACTAGTTTAGTACACTGGATGAGCAGATTAAAGTGTATCAGTTCCTCCCAAACCAGTACCTAAACAGGGTTAAATTTAGAGATGAGACAGTAAATGCAATTTCCTATGAAATGTATGGATAAAAGATTTTTTTGCGATTTCTGACTGCTAGTTCTCAAAACTCAATTTTCCCCATAGACTGTTGTGTTCCTTAAAAGAAACAGGGTCGATCGGAATCAAAAACGCTTTGTAAAAATTCTTCTTTCTTGCTGACTGAAAACTAACTTTTCCGAAAATTTGTGAATGCAGACCGAAATTCCCGAAAAAAAATGTGGACGGTCCTAAGACCGTTTTTCTGTAGTTACAACGGTTATGGTACCTGACCTTAGTGCCCTGTTGCACCATGTATACCAATACGCTCGCCTTTTTTTTCGGATGGGAAATCAGTCGTCGAACAGTCCCGCAGCCCCGGCAGGCGCCAATACGCTCGCCTAGCGATCTATTGAACTTTCGTATTACACTCGGCCGGGGAAGGCAAAACATAAACGGATTGGAGGAGTATAGACGAGACACACTCTGATTCTCACACAACACCGCTCGTCCGCGGAGTCAGGCGGAGACGGCGAAACAAAATGTATTTGTGGTGCGCCGTGCGGAAACGCGGCGAGCAGCGCTGGTCCGCGCGGACAGACGGTGAGCGCCGCTGGTCCGTGCGGACAGGCGGTGTCGTGTGTTATCAACGGACACGACCACGCGGACAAGCGGGGTCGTATGAGAATTGCCTTAACCATCAGGCGAGTAACTACGCTAGTCTAGTTCAAAACTTCAAAGTCACGATCGGTCGACTGTATGAATAGATGCAAGGAGTTTCAGGTCTTTTTTTTCTTTTTCGATAGTGGTGTGTTGTAAAGAATCAGTGTGTCCAAGTTGGTGGATGTTGTTAATATTTGTTAACAAGGCCAATGGGTTTCTGTATTCAATAGTTTCCCTTATTATAATTCAATCATATGAGGCAGGGGGATTTAAGGGGATGAAAAGTTTCTTATGAATAAGCCATTAATTGCAAATACATAATTTGGTTCACACAAACTATTAAAAATGTTAAACAGATTTATTATGTTAATAGCCACATCTGTAGCCAAAAATATTATACAATACGCAAATGCATAAGCTATTGTTTTTATGCTATACAAAAAGCTCTAGCTCTAATAATTCAGGTCATAATAGCGCTCCCAAAAAAATGTGTCCCATTTTTTGCTACCCGTCCCAATTGTCACCACATGTTGTACTCGCAACATGTCGCAAACAACCAAATAGGTCAAGTACACAGAGTCCTAAATCTAGAACATTTATAAACTCACGCTTTTTCCCAAGGGGGTACGCAGAAACTACAAAACGCCATCTGCTACGATCCTTACATACACCTTTGGCCTCGTCCACGTTCATACATCTGGTCATACACGCACGCCTCTGCTTTTGTCTGCGACGTGTTACATAAGTTTAAAGATAAAAGCTTATTTCGGATCGCAACCTTATCGTGCTGCCATGTCTCTGTAAGCTATCTTCATTAAGTTCATAGCGATTTATTAGTTTTACAACATAGAGTCCATGCTCATAAAACTATACAGTGTGTAAACGGACCTTTCACATAGCCGTCAACCAAGCAATCTGTACATTATTGCTGGGAAACGACTTTTTTTTTAGGGGTGTAAAATCACGTTTTACGGTAGGACTCGATGGAAAGCACTCAAAGAATTGTGCTGATGGATGGATTGAACAGTATGGGGGTCGTGGAAAAAGTGAAAACAAGTATTTAAAAAAAAAACTTGTGAAAAAGTTGAAACTTGACCTCCAATATCTCCGTAACTAGAAGGTTCCCAGGTATGGTCTAGAACTAATAATGATCACAAAGTCGGGGAAAACAAGTGCCTTTCGGCTTCGTTAAGGGTCTTGTTACACCCTTTATAGCATGGAAAGTCTGGGTCAGGTGGGAGGGGGACTAATCATCTTCGGACAATACAACATATGCATAATAATAATATTAATATTCGTTTTAATACAAAAGTATTTATATTAGTTACCTAAAGATACCAAAGGAAATATCAGAATATAAAACAGAAAATTTGGAAACCAAAAAGAAATTTAAATACAGTTGATGAAAAAATGACGCCTGTCAACGGCGTCGTCAAAAATGTCAAGCACTGAAAATTACATATAAGATACAAGATGATAACCGAAAAATGATTACGAGAGCAGCCTACCGACGCGCACGCCTACCACCTCCGGACCCGTCGCTCAGCTCCGCCTCGCCGCCGCCGGAATCCAGCCCCATCGTGAGTGCTGTGACACCGGCAGTGGCAGTTGCGTCGAGCTCGAGCGACGAGTATTTCTCTCCGCCGACGTCGCCAACACCTGTACGTCGGCAGGGGAGAGGCCGGCCACCGAGAAGCTTGGGACTTAGGGGCCATCCGGCCCCGAGCCGGGTCCCCGCTGCCGGTGGTTGTGTGCAGCGCATGAGATGGACTCATTCCATTAACGAGAACGTCATGCGCGCATACTACGGGTCTACAGAGGGGGGAACTAACCTCACTGCGTACCGTGTTGGGATGCTGTCTCTGTTCCAGGTACTTGAACCAACCGTCAACGTTTCGGCCCAACGACTGTCGGATCAGGTGCGGGTCATCCAACGCAATCACATGTTGGACGACGCCGTACTTGATAGGCTGCGCTCAGAGGTACTGAGCAACCGTATCGTTTTAACTCCGGCACAAACCGCGGTGCAAGCGTCAGTTATTGACGCAACCCCGCCGCGGTTCAACCCAGCTGTTGTAGAGGAAGATGATAGGGTTGCTGTGGTAAGTAGCCAGTGCAACGACCGATTGAGGAGCGCTCTGGAAGATGCGCTTCGTGAATATCGATCCACTCCTACCGAACTTAGGCCCCGATTACCACGGTTACCCATGCATAATAAAAATAGGGCGCTGGTGTGTGCCTTGGACTCGCAACTCGAGAATATATTCGAGAGTAGCGAGAACCTCGTTGATACACACTCGATCCTGTACTGTGGGGCTGTTGCGGCATGTCGTTTAGCTAACGTCAAGTTCTCAAATTGTGACGTAGCTACTCGACCAAAACCAGCTGTACCAGCCTGGCAGCGCAGGATCGAGCGCCGCATCGACGGGGCCAGGGTACTCATCGGCAAACTACACTGCTTCAGGGAGGGCAATACACGACCACGTGTGATGCGCTTTGTGAGGCGGGCATTCTCGGGGACTGGAATCAGTCCTCAAGAATACATGTCCCGTGTCACAGAGCGCATCGACTTCCTGAAGCAGAAAGTTTATGCATGGGCGAACCGTATTCGGAGGTATAAGCGGCGGGTTGATCGGTACTCACAGAATCGCATGTTCCAGAGCGATGAGAGGTGGGTATACAGAGCTTGGGAGCGACCCGAGCTAAATATGACAGACGTGTGCCGCCCGGATGATGCTGCTACGAGTTCTTTCTGGCGCAGCATCTGGTCGGTGCCCGTCTGTCATACTGAGGCTGACTGGATGCGTGATGTCGAACGAGTGTGTGAACCTATCCCAGAAATGGAGCCAATTTTGATTACACCTTTAGATATAGCCAGAGCAGTTCGTCCGTTACCGAACTGGAAGTCACCGGGACCGGACGGACTGCACAACTTCTGGCTCAAATGGCTTAGTAGTTCACACACTTGCCTGGCATCCCAATTCCAGTCATCCTTAGAGTCTGGGTCCTTACCGCAGTTTTTAACAACAGGCGTTACCCACCTGCTCCATAAGTCAGGTAGTCCCGCGGAACCCAAAAATTATAGACCGATCACGTGTTTGTCTACGGTCTATAAACTTCTTACATCCATTTTGAGAGCTAAAATTAATACACACATTGACAAAAACTCCATTATGTCTGCCTCTCAAAATGGATGTAGGAATGGGTCCCGCGGTACTAAGGAGCTACTCCTCATCGACATGGCCATTAGCCAACAGGTTCGTCGATCCCGCAAGAATCTGTCTACATGCTGGATAGATTATAAGAAGGCCTACGACTCGGTGCCACATACATGGCTCATGAGGGTGCTGGAGTTGTACAAGATAGATGCAACTCTACGCGCCTTCCTTGAGTCGTGTATGGGGCAATGGAGGACGGTCCTTCGATATCCAGGATGTCGACAGATCCAGGGGAACGATGAACCTGTATGGATTAAACGGGGAATATTCCAGGGCGACAGTCTGAGCCCACTATGGTTCTGTCTAGCCCTGAATCCTCTGAGCACATTGCTGGAGGATTCAGGTCTAGGCTACCGGTTGAGGAGAGGTGGTCAGGTCATATCTCACCTTCTTTACATGGATGATCTGAAACTCTTTGCCCCCAACAAATTGCAACTGATGGAGCTACTGAAAGTAACTGAAACTTTCAGTAGCGCCATCAGGATGGAATTTGGTGTGGACAAATGTGCAGTCATGTATGTAAAGCGAGGGGAGATTATGGAATCCGAGGGAATTCAGCTCTCGGATTTCATACACCTGAGATCCCTCTCCTCATCCGAAAGCTATAAGTATTTGGGTATGTCGGAAGCGTTAGGCATTAACGTAACTGACATGAAGCAATCGTTGAAGGAGCGCTTCTTTGGACGCCTGAACAAGGTATTACATAGCCTTCTTTCAGGCGGAAACAAGGTGCGCGCTTTCAACGGTTGGGTCATGCCGGTTTTAATGTACTCTTTCGGCGTACTCAAATGGACTCAGACCGAACTCGATGCCCTGGATAGGAGAGTTCGTACACTGCTTACCGCAAACCGGATGCATCACCCACGATCATCAGTGATGAGGCTGTACATCCCGCGGAAGTGCGGGGGTCGAGGGTTTTTAAACGCGAAGTCCCTTCACAACCGCGAGATGTGCAGTCTCAGAGAATATTTTTTAAAAGTCGAGGTGGGTATGCACCGAGATGTGGTCGCAGTGGACAAGGGACTCACCCCGCTGTCCATGGCTAAAGAGAACTGGCGCAAACCTGAAGTACTTACTACCGATGACCGCAAGGAAGTATGGCAAGGCAAGGAGCTTCACGGGCGCTTCTACCGGGCTCTTCATGGGCCCGATGTAGATTTTCTAGCGTCCGTATCCTGGTTACGCTTCGGCGACCTCTTTGGAGAAACTGAAGGTTTTGTCTGTGCGATTATGGACGAAGTTATGTTGACGAACAACTATCGGAAATATATTATGAAGGACGGGACGGTTGACGTGTGTCGGGCATGTCACCGTCCGGGTGAGTCCATCAGACATATTATTTCTGGTTGTTCTCGTCTGGCTAACGGCGAGTACTTGCACAGGCACAACCAAGTAGCCAGGATTATTCACCAGCAACTTGCCTTGAAATATAAACTTGTGGAATCTGAGGTACCGTACTACAAGTATGTGCCCGACCCAGTTCTTGAGAAAAACCATGTCACGCTGTACTGGGATCAGTCTATCATTACTGACAGGACTATTGTCGCCAATAAGCCTGACATAGTAGTGATAGACCGATCAGCGCGCCGCGTAATGATAGTCGATGTTACCATCCCGCATGACGAGAACCTCGTGAAAGCTGAGAAAGAGAAACAAATAAAATATCTCGACTTGGCACACGAGGTTGTCGACATGTGGCATGTGAACTCGGCTATCATTGTGCCGATCGTCGTGACGGCCAATGGCCTTATAGCCAAGAGCCTCGATGAACATCTTTCGAAGCTCTCCTTAGGCGGTTGGATCAAGGGCCTGATTCAGAAGGCAGTACTCCTCGATACGGCTCGTATTGTGAGGAGGTTCTTGTCTCTGGAGCCCTAACCACCGGTAGCTTGGACCCTGCTCCCGCTACCGGCGGACCACTATTTTTTATATTTTTAAATGTTTTTTATATAGTTTTTGTTAAGAAATATTTAAAAATGTAATAAGTGTGTTACAAAATAAATAAAGGAAATAATAATAATAATAACTCTCCGCCGACGTCGCCAACACCAGTACGTCGGCAGGGGAGAGGCCGGCCACCGAGAAGCTTGGGACTTAGGGGCCATCCGGCCCCGAGCCGGGTCCCCGCTGCCGGTGGTTGTGTGCAGCGCATGAAATGGACTCATTCCATTAACGAGAACGTCATGCGCGCATACTACGGGTCTACAGAGGGGGGAACTAACCTCACTGCGTACCGTGTTGGGATGCTGTCTCTGTTCCAGGTACTTGAACCAACCGTCAACGTTTCGGCCCAACGACTGTCGGATCAGGTGCGGGTCATCCAACGCAATCACATGTTGGACGACGCCGTACTTGATAGGCTGCGCTCAGAGGTACTGAGCAACCGTATCGTTTTAACTCCGGCACAAACCGCGGTGCAAGCGTCAGTTATTGACGCAACCCCGCCGCGGTTCAACCCAGCTGTTGTAGAGGAAGATGATAGGGTTACTGTGGTAAGTAGCCAGTGCAACGACCGATTGAGGAGCGCTTTGGAAGATGCGCTTCGTGAATATCGATCCACTCCTACCGAACTTAGGCCCCGATTACCACGGTTACCCATGCATAATAAAAATAGGGCGCTGGTGTGTGCCTTGGACTCGCAACTCGAGAATATATTCGAGAGTAGCGAGAACCTCGTTGATACACACTCGATCCTGTACTGTGGGGCTGTTGCGGCATGTCGTTTAGCTAACGTCAAGTTCCCAAATTGTGACGTAGCTACTCGACCAAAACCAGCTGTACCAGCCTGGCAGCGCAGGATCGAGCGCCGTATCGACGGGGCCAGGGTACTCATCGGCAAACTACACTGCTTCAGGGAGGGCAATACACGACCACGTGTGATGCGCTTTGTGAGGCGGGCATTCTCGGGGACTGGAATCAGTCCTCAAGAATACATGTCCCGTGTCACAGAGCGCATCGACTTCCTGAAGCAGAAAGTTTATGCATGGGCGAACCGTATTCGGAGGTATAAGCGGCGGGTTGATCGGTACTCACAGAATCGCATGTTCCAGAGCGATGAGAGGTGGGTATACAGAGCTTGGGAGCGACCCGAGCTAAATATGACAGACGTGTGCCGCCCGGATGATGCTGCTACGAGTTCTTTCTGGCGCAGCATCTGGTCGGTGCCCGTCTGTCATACTGAGGCTGACTGGATGCGTGATGTCGAACGAGTGTGTGAACCTATCCCAGAAATGGAGCCAATTTTGATTACACCTTTAGATATAGCCAGAGCAGTTCGTCCGTTACCGAACTGGAAGTCACCGGGACCGGACGGACTGCACAACTTCTGGCTCAAATGGCTTAGTAGTTCACACACTTGCCTGGCATCCCAATTCCAGTCATCCTTAGAGTCTGGGTCCTTACCGCAGTTTTTAACAACAGGCGTTACCCACCTGCTCCATAAGTCAGGTAGTCCCGCGGAACCCAAAAATTATAGACCGATCACGTGTTTGTCTACGGTCTATAAACTTCTTACATCCATTTTGAGAGCTAAAATTAATACACACATTGACAAAAACTCCATTATGTCTGCCTCTCAAAATGGATGTAGGAATGGGTCCCGCGGCACTAAGGAGCTACTCCTCATCGACATGGCCATTAGCCAACAGGTTCGTCGATCCCGCAAGGATCTGTCTACATGCTGGATAGATTATAAGAAGGCCTACGACTCGGTGCCACATACATGGCTCATGAGGGTGCTGGAGTTGTACAAGATAGATGCAACTCTACGCGCCTTCCTTGAGTCATGTATGGGGCAATGGAGGACGGTCCTTCGATATCCAGGATGTCGACAGATCCAGGGGAACGATGAACCTGTATGGATTAAACGGGGAATATTCCAGGGCGACAGTCTGAGCCCACTATGGTTCTGTCTAGCCCTGAATCCTCTGAGCACATTGCTGGAGGATTCAGGTCTAGGCTACCGGTTGAGGAGAGGTGGTCAGGTCATATCTCACCTTCTTTACATGGATGATCTGAAACTCTTTGCCCCCAACAAATTGCAACTGATGGCGCTACTGAAAGTAACTGAAACTTTCAGTAGCGCCATCAGGATGGAATTTGGTGTGGACAAATGTGCAGTCATGTATGTAAAGCGAGGGGAGATTATGGAATCCGAGGGAATTCAGCTCTCGGATTCCATACACCTGAGATCCCTCTCCTCATCTGAAAGCTATAAGTATTTGGGTATGTCGGAAGCGTTAGGCATTAACGTAACTGACATGAAGCAATCGTTGAAGGAGCGCTTCTTTGGACGCCTGAACAAGGTATTACATAGCCTTCTTTCAGGCGGAAACAAGGTGCGCGCCTTCAACGGTTGGGTCATGCCGGTTTTAATGTACTCTTTCGGCGTAGTCAAATGGACTCAGACCGAACTCGATGCCCTGGATAGGAGAGTTCGTACACTGCTTACCGAAAACCGGATGCATCACCCACGATCATCAGTGATGAGGCTGTACATCCCGCGGAAGTGCGGGGGTCGAGGGTTTTTAAACGCGAAGTCCCTTCACAACCGCGAGATGTGCAGTCTCAGAGAATATTTTTTAAAAGTCGAGGTGGGTATGCACCGAGATGTGGTCGCAGTGGACAAGGGACTCACCCCGCTGTCCATGGCTAAAGAGAACTGGCGCAAACCTGAAGTACTTACTACCGATGACCGCAAGGAAGTATGGCAAGGCAAGGAGCTTCACGGGCGCTTCTACCGAGCTCTTCATGGGCCCGATGTAGATTTTCTAGCGTCCGTGTCCTGGTTACGTTTCGGTGATCTCTTTGGAGAAACTGAAGGTTTTGTCTGTGCGATTATGGACGAAGTTATGTTGACGAACAACTACCGGAAATATATTATGAAGGACGGGACGGTTGACGTGTGTCGGGCATGCCACCGTCCGGGTGAGTCCATCAGACATATTATTTCTGGTTGTTCTCGTCTGGCTAACGGCGAGTACTTGCACAGGCACAACCAAGTAGCCAGGATAATTCACCAGCAACTTGCCTTGAAATATAAACTTGTGGAATCTGAGGTACCGTACTACAAGTATGTGCCCGACCCAGTTCTCGAGAAAGACCATGTCACGCTGTACTGGGATCAGTCTATCATTACTGACAGGACTATTGTCGCCAATAAGCCTGACATAGTAGTGATAGACCGATCAGCGCGCCGCGTAATGATAGTCGATGTTACCATCCCGCATGACGAGAACCTCGTGAAAGCTGAGAAAGAGAAACAAATAAAATATCTCGACTTGGCACACGAGGTTGTCGACATGTGGCATATGAACTCGGCTGTCATTGTGCCGATCGTCGTGACGGCCAATGGCCTTATAGCCAAGAGCCTCGATGACCATCTTTCGAAGCTCTCCTTAGGCGGTTGGATCAAGGGCCTGATTCAGAAGGCAGTACTCCTCGATACGGCTCGTATTGTGAGGAGGTTCTTGTCTCTGGAGCCCTAACCACCGGTAGCTTGGACCCTGCTCCCGCTACCGGCGGACCACTATTTTTTATATTTTTTAATGTTTTTTATATAGTTTTTGTTAAGAAATATTTAAAAATGTATTGAGTGTGTTAGAAAATAAATAAAGGAAATAATAATAATAATAATATTCCACAACTATCACACAACGCCGTCTAGTCTCAAGCTAAGCAGAGCTTGTGTTATAATTACCGTCGAACTTCACTTACAGGTAAGTTCGTTGGACTATTCAATTATACTTGTTGTTGTACTGTCCTCGATGATTCAAAAAACTATTGTAGTCTTGACTTTAGTCTGGAATATCACCGGTCACGAATACCTACACCTGACCAAAATCTAGCAAAATCTAGAACACTAAAAAAGCATCAAACAAAATATTTACTTTTGACGCGATACAACCCTAAATAACCGTTATTTTTGATAAACACCTATCAATGTAATATCGTAAAATACTAGTTTTTCGCCCACACACGAGTGGTCAGACGGTCAAGTGTCAAATTAAACTAAATACCCAGAAAACGACCGTTTGTAAGGGTCTGTCCACACGTGAAGCTTATAGTCGTGCGATTTCTAACTTTATTAAAAGGATTTAAGAGTATTATTAGATTTTATACTTCCGAACAGTATAAAATCTAGTAATCTTTTTGAGGAGATTTCATTAACAGATAAAATATTGTTTTAGTTTTCAATATTATTTTCTTCAGCATCATAATCATCTGCCTAGCGTTTCTGGGCGTCGGCTTCTGGTCTAACCGGATGCAGTATTTGAAATGAAGTGACTGCCGGTGCCTGGTGGCCTGCCATGATGTCTCAAAGTAGGAGTAATTCCAGTGTGAGAAAGAGATGGCGCTAGACGACCTGTATAGCTCTGTCTCTTTCCCACACTGAAATTACTCGGCGTCATAGTAACCCCCCTGATCTCCACAACCCAGTTACTCGGTTATTCGATACGCCTTGGTAAGATCAGTTGTCTGACTTTCAGGCTTATGACTACTATAGTGGTCAATTGTGTACCTTATCTTTCTAATTATAAGGATATTAGTGATGAAATCATCTAACCATTGATTGAGTTCAGCGATAATTTTTGTGAAAACTTATCTATCTGTTCTACTCTAACAGAATAATTTAATTCGATAAGAGAAATTTAATTAAGCGCATCGATTAATTCAATAAGCGTTAAATTTAAACGCATTTACTATTTCAATTATCAAGTAAATTGAATGCTTTCAGCACTCGCTAATTTCATCCAATCTAATTCTCTTTCATTAATTATTTCTACTTGAGATTTTACAGGAATATTTACGCAAATAGAATCGTTTATAAATTAATTATAACATTTTACTGTAAAATTATGTTTTTTAATGTATTTTTCCCGACGGCCGCGAAACCCAAAATCTGGGTGTTTGTATTGTGTATTTGTGTATGTATATGTGTCCGTTTCTTTGTTCTCTCGTAACTCCTAAACGGATGAACCGATTTCGATAAATTAAACGTTGTTAGATTTGTCTTGGTGGCACGAATGTCACAGGTAAAATAATTTTATAAAAGAAACATGGCGGGTTTTGGGCGCCATATGTAGTAAAAAAGTTATTAAATTAAAACAACTATAAAAGCCCGACTGCGGTTCTAGGCGGATATTCTATTTTTTTACTCAAATAGGTGCCGCCTGCTTCCAACTTTTTCAGCGTGTTTACACTATTCGCTTTGAGATGAGATAATTTCTCAAATTTGATTTGATTTGATCTCCTAGCTAAAACCCCTTTCACCAGAACGATCCGCGTAATGAACGAGGTTCACAAGCGAAACGACATTTTTTCGTGCACTTTGAGTGAATTCGCAAAAGTTTTGTTAAACGTAGTTTCTTATTTACAAGTAGTTAGATAGCTAATGGACCTGTGTCAGGAATAAGAGTGATAGCCACATTATCGAATTAGGTTTAAGATTACCTGTAATGATAGTTGTAAGTTAAATAAATAAATAAATAATTATCTCGACAACTGTGAAAAGTGAAATGTCGAGAAAATACATCTCACTTTTCCGTGCACTCAGCCGTGCTAGGTCGTAAGTTGCAATAGTGCTGTGTGAACGCACCTTAAATGATCCGAACAAATCCATACAGACGTCGCGACAACGCCATTATAAATATATTTATAGATCATAAATTAGTATTAAATTTCCGGATTATGACTCGATGAGATTTGATATCACACATTTACATTTTAATAGCACCAATATCGGAATAACACCTATTTAATAGGCCGGTCATTCACAGGATTAAAATAAAAGTATGGAGGAGACGAAAGGCACGGAGATCCTAATAAACTGTATGATCTATGGGTGTAATAACTTTATTCTTTAAAAAAGCGTGAACATTTCGTTAAAATATTATTCCATTTTTATAATTCAATATCCTGTTTCAATATTATTTACCTATAAGTGAATCTCGAGCTAATGGTCTCGTAAAATCGGATTTCGTTTTGAAGTGATTCAGACTTGAGGAGCGGAGTGCGAACAAATCGTTGAAGAGTCATTTTGCGTGAACACGCGGAATACAAATCAGGAGATCTGGGGAAAGCCGTAAATACCTCTGCAATATTTCGATTTATCCGCTAATATTTTAAGAGAAGGAATGAGGAGGGAGACCTTCGGCCAGGAGAGGGAAATTTGAAGAGTGGACAAAATGAACTTCCTCGTTGATCTAGTGGGCGCAAGCGCTGCTGTTGAGCATGAGGTCCTGGGTTCGATTCCTGGGTCGGATAAAGTGAAACCCAATGGGTCGATCAAGAATTTCTCACTAGCATCCCATAGTCAGAATTTGTGCCTAATGGATGGCTTTAGGTTCACCCCCAATTACTTAAAAACATAATTGGAAAAATGTGAGTGTACCATAGTTCTGCCTAACCCTTCGGGGAAAAATAGGTGTGATGTTATGTTTATGTCTTTTTATAACAGAGTGAATAAAATATCTTTAAGATACCTCGTTAAAACTGTATTAAACGGAAGCGTTCTCTAATGATACTTGAGTAAGAATACAGCTGTCAGCTTCGCAAGCTCATTCAAATACTCCGTCATTCATTGATAACAAGCATACAAATCTAAAATTACAATTTGATGATTTCATCATTCGAAATGAGGCCGACAAATGCTGCATCTGATCTAAATATTACATAAAAACTCATTAAAAAAAGAAAAAAAAAACTCGATGACACGTAATGCTTTGTGGAGCTAGAATTTTCACTCGAGTTGGTATCGAGATAAAATTACCGATTTCATCGCCATCAATCAATTCTGGCTGGTGCACGCTGACACGACAATTTGTTAGCTCTCCTGCCTATTGCCTCCGGCTAATGACTTGAAAACCCGTCGATTATTTATTCATACACCAAATTCCGTGTTTCAAACGATTAAGTGGCTATTATATTTGAGTATATACAGTCGTCAGCACATCAAGTTAACACAAACTGTCAAATTTCTCCAAATGATTTTAAACCATAAAATGTTGATGGTTAAGTTCTAAATCGAATGACAGAATTTGACAGTTTGTGATAACTTGATATGCTGTCGACATGAATGAGAATGTTGTTTTCACAAAGAGGAGTAGGTGCGTCTACTGCAGCCTCATCTCATTTCGTAACTTTAAACTCGAAACAAATGAAACCATCAACGTCATCCCAGCTCCGTTACGCCATGTCCTATTTGATACGTCTTAACTAATCAAGCGGATCCAATTCAGCCCATCAGCTCAATTGCTCTTAATACCAACGGATTGCTCATGGCCGAAATACGACGCCAAAATTTTTAATTATTCCCATCAACCCATCAGAAACCCAGTGCTGGGGCCATTGTACTGATTAATCGGTTTTGTCAACTAATGACGAGCGGTATGCATTTTTACATAAACGTAGCATCACGCCTGTAATCCCCAAAGGGTTAGGCAGAGGTGTATCTAATAATATAACACTCACGTTTTAACACTTAAGTGTGTTTAAGTCCCATGTCATAGAGGGCGACCCTATAATCGAGATTGCGCGGCTGCTGCTTTAAAAACTCCTGATGGTAACATAATATCACACCTGTAATCCCAGAAGAGTTAGGCAGAGGTGTACCTACCTAATAGTACAATCGCATTTCGCCAGTTATGTTTCAGTCCCATGTAATAGGGGGCGAGCCTATTGCCGTGAACCGGACACAAATCTAGATCCCATGGCTGCTACTTTGAAAGCTCCTGTTGATCAATCCCAAAAACACTTTGCCCGACCTGAGAATCGAACCCAGGATCCCATATTCGCGCTTGCAATCACTAGGCCAACGAAGCCGTCAAATTGCTCACGGCAGAAATACGCAGCGAAAATTTTTAATTACACTCATCAGGAACCGGCTGCTGGGGCCATTGTACTTATTAATCGGTTTTGTCATCGAATGACGAGCGGTATGCATCTTTAATACACGAAATATCGCAATTATGGTTGTTGTCGTTCCGACCACCGGCGAGGCAATTGTGTATACTGCCCACGGATCCGCCTTTTTGGGTAGACAGTGATGTTTTTACGTCACTTTGAATTTATAATGTAGACTTCAAAGGACGAGTTGGTTTAGAAGTTGACGTGTGTCTACCAGCCTACCTCATCAGGCCGAAAGTAACGTAATAAGTACGACCCAGTACAACTGAATGCAGTTCCAAAATTTTGTGAGTAAGCACATTGGTATTTCGTAGTGTGAGGTTGACCTTATAAGAACACCCACACAGATAAAAATATCATTTTTAACAATTTAATTAAGTCTAAAAACTTGTTTAACAAGAGGCATTTCATAAATCATAACATCTTACTCTAACAAAGGAATCTTACTATTCTGCACATCCCAAAAAGGAACGCGTGATTGAACTACTTTTTGCACGATTGAATGGCATGTCGACCATGTACTAATACAATAATCACATTCTTGAGTCATTATACCAACCCACAATGACATCAGGGACTTGATTAATTAATAAAAACCTTAATTGCAGTGTCGAGACATTACACATATGGTTTTTATAACAAAGAACTAGATTATGCCCGCGGATTCGCCTTCGTGGAGTTCGGTAATTGTCCCACAGGAACGTAGGTAGGTACTACTGGAATAAAAAGTATCCTATGTGTTAATCCTGGTTATGAACTATCTGTGTGCCAAATTTCATCGAAACCCGTTAAGTAGTTTTTGCGTAAAAGAGTAACAAACATCTTCACACATCTTTGCATTTATAAAAGTAAGTAGAATCAAACACAATCAAACGTGTCACGTAGTCATTCAATCAACCTTAAAGGAAACACAGAATCTATTAAAGAAGGCGCAATATATTCTCATTAATGTCAAAATGCCGGCCACTTTTTACTCGCCTTATCAAAATCGCCAACGATTAATCTAATTAAGGCATTCTTTTGAACGCACCCATAGATTCCGATACCTACTCAAACATTTTTGAGATATTTCAACTCCCATCCTGGCCAAGTGGACTGTGAGCGGAATTTTAATTAAAGATACATTCAAATCAAGTTTCATTATTAAGTTTATAAAGGAACAATGCGATTTATAAAACTTACTGCTACTATAACACTAGCACTATTACTTACTTACTTTTTTATTTTTTTATTCACCTACATTTAAAAACAGGAAATATTTGTTGGTGCTCATGCTTTTTTATATTTTCTACTGTTTTTTTCTATTTTTCCCGTAAAATATTACGCCCGTTATGTTTTTATGTGGATTTCAAAGTAAATAATGCAAATTTACGACCACTGCGCTGAACCGGAGTAGGTAAGATAGCGTGCTCTTTTTGCTTTTCTCTGTTCACTGAAATGAGCTTTTTGGTAGGCAACACAAATCAGCCGAAAAAAGTAAACTATAACTAAAATGTTTTTATTACAGTTGCAAGCAATGACCAAAGAATCGATGGATGGAGTTTGTGAAGAATGATATGGCTAGAAAGGCGGCGACTGCTGAGATGACGAGTAATAGATATGTGTAGTATATGGAAGAAGAAGACTTGCTGCTCTGACCACAAATTAATTGGGATAATGGCAGACAATGATGATGACAGCTGAAAGTAATGATAACTAAGAATTAGAAAAATGATTTCTATTCGACTGTCTTGGGCGAAAGTAACGAGATCAGACGACTATTCCAAGTATTGTATTCGACCTATAAGTTAAAAATAGTATTGTATAGACAATGAAATCCATCTTGTTTTAAGGACGAGGGGTCTTTATAGTTACACAAACCCAAAAACAAATCTATTCTTGTTACGTTTACGATACTTGATTTTGATAACTCTGCAACGCTACATAATCTCAAACTACTTACGATTCCTGCACGAGTAGCATGACTACCGTAGAAACGGGTTTTGTCGACGAAAGAATCGACAAAATGACAGATTTCTTTTGTTGATCTGTCATTTTGTCGATTCTTCCGTATGTACGGGTTTCATGCTACGCGTGCTGAATGACACAGCTATCATTCTATCTCCACGTCAACATCACGAGAAAAACAACACTAGATAAACGATAAAGATAATGTAGACATTCTAAGACACCTCTTGCTAGTTACCTACGATTTTATCTAAACCCTACCTCCACAAACTCATGCTAATAAATATTTGTTTGCGACCCCCTAGAATTCCAATGAACTATTTAAAATTCTGTCAGCCATTCTAAATTGTGATCTTCACTGGTCCGCCTTGCTATATAAGGTATAATGTGATCAAGTTGGGTCGAGTAGCGTATAAACCTGTGGTACCGGTTACAAACTGCGAACCAGATACATTATCTATCTGAGAAATGGTTGTTGGGGACAAAAAGAGGATCGATAGTGGCCTAGACACAGTGCGGGTAAGCAGTGAATAGGTAAACTGCAGTGACTCTAACTGTACCTACTAAAGTATTGATTTTGTTCGACCTTGCTCCAGTCTGGCCGTGTTAAACGGTTAAAAGTTCACGTTAGACTCAGCATAGCCTTTTCATAGGTTTAACTGGCGTAAATGCTAGCCATCTTTTAGAGTGAAATTAACTCTAAGGACCAAATAAAATGTACGACCAGACCAAAGGATCAACTTTACACAACTGATCTATTTGGACTCCTATAATATTGGCCAAATCTTGTTGAGCATGGTAACGATATCATTCCAACACGCCGTGTAGTAAATTTAAAGATAAATATCAAATATTGTAGTTAATTAAAATCTATTTCAATCAGTCCTGAAGCAAAACGAGGATAAAAACTGTTTCTTGAAGAAAATAAGACGCATAACGGAAGCCTATTTATAGAGGAAACAAGTATAAAGAGTTATTATTAAAGCCTTCTTGTTGTACGTAAATATTTTATATAATACACTATATTTGATAAAATATTTACGTAACTTGTAGGGAGCACCTTAGAAATTCTACAGATTCAATCTAATACGTTTACCAGAGGTCTTCGACAATGAGACATTTTACCTGCGATCTGGATGACGGTAAAGTTAAAAAATGTATTGAATTGTATTGTTTTTTTTTATTGGTTAAGGCATCTCGCAATTCTGCCTATGAGGCTGGCTTCTGCTTAACCGGTCTAGTCCTGTGGATGCCTTGAGTGTAAGGCCTCCAGCCAGGGGCTGGATTATATTGTGTAGGTGAACTTTTGTAAGCCTTTAGGAACTTTTTTGATGCAAAAGAATATTTTTGGTACTTTAATACAGACGTCTAAAAGTGACTGCTTAGATTGGAGTCTTCATCTGTTCATCGGAAACTCATGGATAAGGGACGAACAGAAGAGTGAGAAGAGTGGCAGAAGAAAGGGGAGACCTATACCCAACAGTACGAGAGTCCAGACTGAAATGATGAATGATTGGGTGAGCAAGTTGCTTAATAGCAACTAATGTTAATAGATATCGTACCAGGAGTCCAGAAGTAGTAGGAATTTCTCAGTATGTAGTAACGTGGAGCATAGATTTAAGCCCGGCTTGTGACAATAGACTCACAGTAGAGACCTACAGGGAGATACCTGTGAGACTTACACAACACCGCCTGTGTACCAAACTATACTAACCACCTACGCGTAATTCTTCGAGGAAAACAGATGAGATGTTATAGGCAACAAGCAAACTAGATCAAACAAACATTCTGGATATAACCGTAAACCGGTCCATTTCAACTTGGATTTAAATATACAACACCTCGTACGTTGCACAGTCAATCACTCCCTGTCACCTCTAACAAGGACTCATTCAAATTCAAAGCATGATATAACCTACTTCTAGAAAAGAAAGTTCTCTGTTAAAACTGTTGGTATGGTTAATTTTCATTTTTGGGGTTCTATTGAAGGAATTTTCTATTTTATAGTTGAGGCGTTCCGTTCGTTTCGGTTTCTGTTCGTAAATAACGCAATTTTTAATGCGTTTGAACTGTCAAAATGTATGGCATTGCATTCGCCCGTATTCGGGTTCTCGAAAGACTAGTCGAGTTCGGGCACCAGATGCATTTATTACACTACAAGTAGTGTAAATGAAGACGAACAAGATTGCCCGAAGACGTACCCAACCCCTTTCTTTTACACTTGATCGTTTGTCCGAATTCCAGAAGCAATCGAATGCGGGCAAACGACCAAGTGTAATTGTACGATTACGCAATTATACTTCGTTGATTATTTTACGTCAACTCTTTTGTTTTTTTTTTTCACTGAGCGATTGGGCGTCGTATCATGTTCGGCTCGAACAGGCTCGAAGCTTCAACATTTATGATTAATTGATTTAGTGTTATAATCAATATTCAATAAATCAGGAAACATAAGATACGGGAAGTGTCACGCTTTTTCTGTCGTGACAGAAATCGCACGACCACAAACAATTACTTACAATCGTGACAGCTGCGTACGAATACCAATAAACTGATGCTGTTTGTATTTTATACATAAAACTATCTCATTCATTATCCATTCATGTATTCTGTAAGCGGGTTTTTCCTCAAAGGGTAAGCAGAATTTTAAGTCATAGCTATGATGAAGGTGACATGTTATTATAATTAATTACGTTTTTTGAATATAAATACAGGGTGTAATCCTATCGTCGCCCATACCGTTACCATGAATCCTGTTACCTACATGATTCTAGACCCCAGCACAGAAATTGTTCGTCATTTATTAACAAAATCAGGTATACAGTACCGAATTTAAGGGAACTGGTTGTTAGTTGATGACCCTCCATCGTTTAGCGGACTTTGCATAAGAAACCACTTCTGTATCCAGATACATAATAATATATTATTAAGTCTACGTAATCATAACGTAAGGTACACTTAAAAAGCGCTACCGGATTATGGGTTTTCCATCAATTAACTCCACAATCTAAATGTAATAATCAAGTAGCTATGACCACTATATCTCCAGCCCAATATAGAAATCATGACGTCACATAGAATTGATCAGACTACTCCAATATATGACTCAGATTGGACCTTCAAAGATAAGAAGCAATTTAAACTATCTTTAAGCATAAGTGCTGAACATATGGATGTAAAACCACATAAAAGCTATGCTGTAGCTATCTTAAAACAGTTTGACGGAATTTATCTGTATCTAAATTAAAATCTCTGTTTGTTTGTCTGTACAGAACTGATGTTGATGCAATTTTCACCATCATGTGTGTGTTTGTGAATTTTTGTTTAGAAAGTATTAATATAATAAATAAGCTCGTATATTTTTCGTTCTTTTTTTGTTTCACTACAATTGTTCCGCACAAAAAGAGGCGGTAAACAGATGTCATCGTGTACACGAGATTTTGTTTAAAAAATGAGGAGACGTAGCTTTAGTCGACTGTACATGTAGAGAATTTACTCCTGGAGGTTTATGATGTCATCATCATCAGACCCCTGCCCTTATCCTAATATATATTTGGGGTCGGCGCAGTATATCCTCTTCTTCCATACTTTTGTATTACTCGTTATCTCATGAGTCACCCCAGTCCTAGTTTATATCCATAATGCATTTATAAAACAGACATATTACCATGAAGAAAATTGATGTATGGTGAAGTCGTAAAACCCGCGCGAAGCAGGGGCGGGAAGCTAGTTATAGATACGAACAAACATCTGGAGCAACTCCCGATGAAGACGTCAAGCGCACTACTCTTCCCACGATCATTGACTACTTCTTTCCGAAGCCCTTTTATTTCAATTTAGTAGCTAAGTAAATAGTGTAGCTATTTTAGAAACTAGGCTAATAGTTGAACGACATTAAAGTCACGACATTGATGTAATTGCTGTTTGCTACTAGAAACAATTTGTTGAGTTTGACCATGATATTGTTTGTGTAACTTTGGAATGTAAGGTTTGATTTGATTTTGGAATGTGCGGTTGCGGTATCATACCTACCTTTTTAAATGTACAAGAACTCTTGTGAGAATGTAGAATTAATGAATTTTTTTTCAAATGAGGTTTAGCAAATTATATTGTGCTATTGCCGAAATACTAATACCTACACTATTGTTCATGCTCAAATCAGTCAGGAAGCAAAATTGTGGCAATTCATATTATTTATTTTTTAAGTGCAGTTGCATTGTCCCGTGAATTAAGCTCAAAGAATAAAAGATGAGCAACTAACTGCTCCGGACGTAGGCCGAGCCTGTATTTCGGATTAGCATAAGCATAATCAGCCTATATTCCCACTGCTGGGACACACGGATTAAGTAGTAGTGTAGTATTTATTGATTTCGGATTAAGTAATCTAAATATCAAATTATTTTGTAAACATGAAAAACAATAATTTTATGCATTCCTAATTGTTTTAATCTGACTGTCAAAAGCAAAAAGTAAACCAATTGCTCATGCTAAACACGTGTCCAGAATTCCTAAAATAGAACTGCGTACAAACACATTCTCATAAGAACAAACACGAATCCAACCCGAAGCGAAAAGATAAC